>VZRF01008281.1:0-175002 GCA_013396875.1 Vireo altiloquus | reverse complement strand
CCGCCACAGCCGCAGAGCACAGAATTCCGTGGATTGACACACACTTGGGGCAGGTGGGAACGCCCGTGTGTCTCCCTGTCAGGGTCAGTGTGAGCCTGACCCTCGCAGCACTGAGGGTCTGTGGCACCATCTCTGGAGCTCTGTGCAGGCCTGGGGACCCCTCTGAGGGCCTTTGCTGGGCCTTTGTGTCACCCCCTGTGCTGCGGATCAGCTTCTCCCCCGGGTGAAGGCCCCTCAGCCTGGCCCCTCTGCACAGGGGAGGGTGGGCAGTCACTGCGCCTCTGACCCCACACCCAAAGCCTCTCTCCCCCACCCTTTGGTGCCAGGGTCTGTGCCAGCCTGGCAGCTGAGAGCCCTGGGGCTGTGGCCTCCACCTTGGAGGTGTTCAGCTTGTGCTTTGTGAATGTCCCCAGCCCTGAGTCTTTATCTTCAGTCTAGGGCCTCTCAGAGCCCCATTCAGAGTGTGGTGGTATTCTCTGCAGCTTTTGTAATACAGTTTTGCTATAAGCCTTTCATGAAAATGTTTAAGTCATTTCAGTCTCCGACAGTAGTATTCACAGATTTCCCAACACTGTCAAGTCACCAAAAAAAAATAAATACAGGATGTATCCATGATGATACATCTTTTGTGTATGGGAGCTTGCTTGATCCCAAGTGGCTGGGCTCACAACATATTTTCAGAACTACACTAAAGTAAATATGTATTGGCCAATTTTCTGAGATTTTTCAGGAAAATATCTATGTGCTAATGAAAAGAGAAATGACAGAGTGTGGTAGAATCTGGTTAAAACAACACATAAAAACTAAGATCTACATACTGAATCTTAAACAAGGTTGTAGCAGAAAAGGTGTCTGATGTCGAGGATGTGTTAATTAAGTCATTTAGTTAAAAAATATTCATTTGGTTGATGGAAACAAAAGAAGGATATTTACTTCCCTTCCCACATGCTATTACTTGCTTCCCAATCATAGTAACTAAAAATAAACTATATTGCTTAATTCCGTTTTGTTACATCACTGAAGTTTAATTTACCCTCTCAGCCTTCTTGAGCATAATCCATCTAAAGAAAAGATAGAAAAAAATCATCCCCATGTAATCAAAACTTATAGTTAACTACAGCAGTCATTCTGAAATGTTTTATATCTATATAACTCCTCCATTTCTGCTTTTAAATAAATGCATTCATTTCATCTTTAATCCAGCTGGCTGAGGATATGAGCTCCAAATGACTCCTGATTTAGTTTTTTTCTCTCCCAGAGTGAAAATCCTTGGTAGCTGGGCCAGTGGAAGATAAACTATTGTTCAACTCCCCAGTAAATTATTTGAGTATCCAAAGAATACATAGCATAGCCCAATAAAGTCTTTTAAAACTTTGAAAAGTTTTGAAAACTGACTCAAGCAGACCCAAAAGGAAGAAGAATCTTTCAGAAAACTATCATTTGGAGTGACTTGTCCTTCACCATTTCTGTTACCTAGCTCCTACCTAGGATTGAAGAACCGAGTAGGAATGAAACAGAATTAACACTTGAAAGAATAGCTGATAGAGTCATTATATTCATCATAAACATCATCCCCAAGTGTCAGTGTTAAAACACATCTCCACAAAATTGTACTTTCAAATGCATTTCTTTGACCAAATATTTTCCCACAAAGAATTCTTCATTGAATCAACCAGTTACAGCCAGCTCTACGAAGGGTGGAATTACAGCCTTCCTTTATGCTGTCACAACTGATTTTCCCCCAAAGCATGCATCCCTGAGTGCATCAAGCCCAGGGAAGCAGCAACACAAAGCAGCCTATCATATCATGCAAACGTAAGAGAGCTAATGATTAAACAGCATGCCCTCTCACAATACAAATACATGAAAGAGTTGAATAAGCATAATATTTTCTCTGCCTGAATGATTTATAATTGGAAGCAAAAGAAAAGGAAAATTCATTTTGTAACCATTATTTGGAAGTTTACAAAAAATATCACACTACACTGGCAAACTTAATTCACAATTTTCTATGGAAAGACATCTTCCCTAGTGGTTCTGAGCAAGGTGATGATACACAATATAATAAAGAACAACTGATTTCAGGTAGTTCTGAAAGGGGCACTCTTCTCCCATTCCTAAGTCAACTTTTACCATTAAAAAAATATTCAAACCAAAATGGTATAAGCTGCTGGTTTCACCTTGGAGACAGAGGTTATTGGTGAATATTAACACATCAATCTCTTATATAGTTTAAAAAAAAAAGTGTAGTCCTTATGAGACTGAATATCTTTGCAGATTTCACAGTATTGTAGCATCATAAAGGCTTGAGTCGGAAGGGATCTTAATGATCATCTTGTTCTAACCCCCCTGCTACATCAGGTAGCTCAGAGTGGCATCTCTGCTGGATGACATAATTTGGTCTAGAAAGAAAATGATGACACAAAAGAGACACAGACGTAGCTGACACCTCTGACGGCATTGTCTGCTATAATACATTTACTTAGTGTATAATTTAGCAACTAATCATTTACATACAGAATTAGATTATGGGTATTCTTGGGAAAGATAATAAACTGAAGTTGCACAGAAAACCATTTAGTAAAGCACATAATTTACAAATCTGACACATTATAAGCTATTTTAAAACCCTGTTCTTAAAATTAACACATAAAAATCTGCTCAAGCTGACCAACCAGAAAATAGATTAGAAGCTAAGCATTACAAATTTTGAAACCTGAATCTGAAAGCCACATATTATAACTATTCTGTCAATTCAACTGAAACGAGGCTTTTTATTTAAGCAATCTTTTTAACCTACACACAATTATGTCTATAATTATCTTAATAGCATTTCCAACATACAAGTGAAGACTCGCAGTCACATGAATTTCCAGATGGTTGGTAATCACACAAAACTGAGAGGTGTGACTGAGGCCAGAGGTCATGTTGCTATTCAAAGAGACCTGAACAGGTTAAACAACTGGGCTGACATGAACCAAATGAAGTCCAATGAAAGAAAGTTCAGCAAGACATTCATCTGGGGAGGAACCCTATACACCCGCATAAGCTGGGGGACATCCAACTGGAAAGTAGCTTGGCAGAAAGAAGGACCTGAAGGTGCTTTTGTACGTACAAGTTGAACAAGAGCTAACAATATGTCCTTCTAGCAAAGCAGGCCAGTGGCATCCTGGGCTGCATTAGGAAGAATGTTTTTCCTAGTCTGAGGAATTTGATCCTTCACCTCTACTCTTGCACTGGTGAGGTTGCATCTGGAGTACTGTGTCCACTTCACAGAATCACAGACTGTTCTGAGTTAGAAGGGACCTCCAGGTTCTCCCTAGTACAGCAAGGACATGGACAAACTGGAAAGAATCAAATGAAGATTCACAGATGACAAAGGGGCTGGAACATCTCTCTTAAACAACATGTAGTGATTAGGCCTAGTAACTTTGCTGACTTAAGACTACTGAAAATCATAATACTAAATATTTTAATATTAAAAGTAAAATAAACATTAACTACATTACAAATAGATGTAATAGATGTTCATGCAATTGCAGATATTTACATCTTGATAATGTACTCAAAACTTGTATTAAATGTCAGATAATCTTCAAATGTAGCATAAACTGCCAAAAAAAGGAGAGAAACAGTGGTATTGATCTTGTTTCTAACTACTAGTAACTTGCTATTTTGCTCAAAATAGCTTGTCTTTTCTAAAAACACATCAGGTACTCCGGATGCAGACAGCAAGACTGAGTTGATACATTTTGAGGATACATTCTTAATACAGTCCTTAATCTTGAGAAAAGGTGCTGTCACTTTGCAATCTATGACTAGCCAAGAGATTCCCTGTCTGCAGCAGAAAAAACCCTTTCCTAGTACTGCATAGAGAATAGTCTAAATTCATTGTTTTCACATTTCATCCTTTTCTTTTAAGATTTGAAACATGAAAGTCATTTGACATGTTCTTAATAGATATTCTGATGTTCCTGAAGTTGCCTGTTAAACAAAGTCATAGAGTCTTAATTTACAAGATTTCTTTCCCTAAGAGATTCCTTCGCAATTCAGGTCCTGCTTAGGCAAATTTTACTCTGTCCAAACACCACAAATTTCAGTAACCCAAAGCTGCAATGAAAATCAGAATTTATAAGCACTCTTTTTTTATTTCTCCCCTCAGGGGACAGACATAAAACTATGGCATTCACTGTGTGGTCTTTGATCACAGAATAACAGAAACTGCATACTGTGCTAAGAAAATGCATCAGAAAGACCTAGTGTGCTGTTTTCTCCAGCTCTTTGATCATTTTGAATTTTTTTTAAAAAAAGTGTTTGGAAAAAGTCATTGGTAATTCAAAATACATATAACTTCATTAACTTCATTAGCCAAATAATGACTATTTAAGGAAACACATTAGAAACATGAACAGCAACAAACAAGAAAGAAAAATTCTACCAAAAAAAAAAAAGTTATAAAACCTAGGAAAGATGAAAGAAAATTCCTGTTTTCTTGGGTTTTGGGGTGGTTTTTCTTTTTTGTGTTTTTTGGTCAGGTTTCTTGCTTGTTTTAACTTAGACTATGATTTACTACCTTTATTGCCTAAGAGTATTGCAATTCATTATTTCTGTTCATGGTTAAGTTTAATGAATAAAATATACTTCTATACAGGAAGAAAGAAGATTTAACACTACTTTAAAATAGTCATCCCTAAGAATTTCTCTTAAGAATTGTTCTTTACAAGTTTTCTTTTATCTACTTCAGATGGAAAGAAACAAAAAGAAACCAAAATCATGTATTTTCCTTTCTTCAACACCAAGGATCCTATTTTTCACGTGTTCTATCCCAAACCACGTCAGGTCCCAGTATATGAGGAACTTGCAATTAATTCACCTAAATATTTTTTTAATCTATTTGTACCTATATTTTGAGACAACACATTATTTTATCAGAGACATACACACACACACAAAATATCAAAAAGGTCTCACTAGATAGATATGTTTTAAATGCAGAAATATGCACTGCTGCAATTTTTGAAAACAGCAACTTATTTCTAGGTATGTTCAGAGTCAACATCTTCATGCAATTCCCTAAATATTTTATCAAAAACTCTTTTGCTATTACCCCTACCTACCTGAATGACTTCTGAGCTTTTTCTTTTCTCAGCTTCTCGATTATGTATGAGCTCAAAGAAACAGATTGCTATTCATGCTCTAGATAAGGTCCAAGCATGGTTCAACTGTTTACAAAATGCACACAATCTTGTGAAAGGCAGTATTTTCTTTTCTATTTTTTTTTTTTTTCTGTTTCCTAAAGGGATTGCTATTTCTTTCTGGGACATAATGTGCAGCAGTTACAGCAGCTGTGTTTCAGATGCTACTAAAGAAAATACCTGTTCTAATATTTCCCATATGCAAATTAGTATTTACAGAGTTTAAACCATTTATTTGAGATTCATTTGAGCCTTTGTATTGAAGCACTGCACCTTTCATTTCCCTGGCCTGAAACATGAAAAATCCTAATTTGTACATGAGTTAATATAAAATTAATAAGAATAAGGTTAATAAGAATATCTTCTTACATGGAAGTCTACCTAAGTGAATGCTTTCTAAAACGATTTTGTGTGAATCCACAAGTCTACTCATATAGACTAAGCCAATTGATTTTCACCAACACTAATATAAAATTATTTAGACTTTATACCTTTCATGCTTGCATCTCAGCACAGGCTTGGGAAGTCACTGAAAAAATCATATACATATAACCTCAGATGGTGTCACATTTTCTTCTGAGTACAGGGCATTGCATTTCCTCTACTCTATGTCACCCCATAACTACATGTTCAAGTATCATAGCCTTGGGTTCCTTATTTGCTTTCTAGACACCTTTATAATGTGTCAACTGGCATTCTTTGATGTCTCTTTTCAGAAATAGGAAAACCTGCTCCCTGGCCTTATGACAGGAGTGTAGGTGACCTACACATTTCAGTATTTCTTGTCTAAGTAAATTTGGTTTTGGGTGAAAAGGAAATTCACCCAGTTTCCTACAATAAAATTCCACAGTGTAAACATTGAATTGCTTAATGTTCTGTAGAAATAATCTGGTGTTTCCACACTACTCTTTCTCTTAACTCCCCTAGGAAGATCTCTTATAATATAATGAATTTAAACTTCAATTTAGTTTTAATATCAGCTCCTATAACATATGCCACCAAATTTAGTACTCATTGATATTTAGATGTTGGAAAAACAAAGAAAAGATGACTGTCTTTTACCAAAGGCTTTCCCTGATTACGTTTGTTCAATTACTTGTAATAGGGAAAAAAAAATCTCTTTTAACTAACAAAAAAAAAAGCTCCACAACTTTCAGTTACAGAGTTTGTGCACTGAGCTGCAATACTATGACAAAGACCTGGTCTAGTAAATTAGGCATTTTGTGACACCATAAGTCTGAGTAGATGTCATATTTCTTTAATAATAAATTACTACAGCTTGATAACATATTAAATTAATTCTTTTTGGCCCATTTCACAGACTATTCTTGCCATCACAAATATCACAAGACTGGGCTTAAGACACCTCGGACAGAGAGAAAAGTGGGGATGAAGAAAATGAAAGTTGAAGGTGGGCAAAGAAAAAAATAGGATCAGGAAGGGGAAGAAAATAAAACAGTGTGGGGGAGATGAAGAAATAAGGTTATGCTCAGTTGTGATCTCCATTCTTATACTTTACCTTGTAAACTTTTAATTATTTAATTTTATAAAAAATATATAGGTTTTATTGATTTGCTCCATTTATTCCATGTTAAGTAATCAAGTGTGAACCTCAAGTTTGGTTGTTTTATGGCTTTTTGGGGTTTTGTTTGTTTGTTTGTTTGTTTTGTTTGGCTTCTGTTTTTATTTTTTCTTTTTTTGGGGCACAACATGCAGGTTTCAAGGAAAGTTTCCTTATAGTTAACATAAATTCAAGAGGAACATAGCAGGAGAAATACGTCAGCAAAAAGCCACTCACCAAGTATCCAGGGTATTCACACAAAACTTGTGTTGTCTTAAGCCAAAATTAGAACAGGACAGGTGCCAGTTAACAATTTTGAGCTAACAAAGTCCCAGTAATCCAACCCTTTACCTTTCCTCCCCAAAAAATATGAAAAGTTGCATCATCCTAATAGTTTGCAAGACATCTGGAAATTCACAGAACTTCTGTAAAGTGGAAGAAATATTTTCCATCTTGAAACCTTTTTATTTCTCAAGACTAGCTCAATTAAATACGCCTAAGGGATGAAAATGGAAAAGCTGTAACTTTATCCCTAGTTCTGTTTGCTGTCATGTCTTTCTTAGTGAATAGTTTATCAAACACGACCAAAATTGAAAACAAAAAAAAAAAAAAACAAACACTACTTTCACTGATAGTCATTGACTTTGAGCAACCTACATGTTTGAGGGGTGTAAATGATAGTATCATTTAATTTCATTTTACAGAGTAACAGCAGATTGATAGTATTGCAATTCTAAACTGGAGAATGCTACACTATCAAATTTTTTCTTCATATTAAATACTTTATCTTTCCTGCCATGCTTAATATGTGGGGTGTTGCAAATATGAAACCTTTCCCAATCATCACTGAAAACTCTGGCTCCTCTGCTTTTTTTAGTCATAAATAATGAGCCAGTTTGCATGATTAATACAGGAAGAGGACTTTGTACAAGCTGCATAGTTTAATTGAAGCATAAATCATGCAGCTGGTTATAACTTAGAACTATTATAATAATAAATGATTGTATTTTCACTACTTGCTTTGCATGCTTAATATAAAACTAAATTAATGCTCATCTGGTAGCCACTACATACCGGTGGTTGTAATCAGCTGCCAAGATACTATTAATCTAGCTGACAGGTGGTTCAGAAAGTTGAAGTACCTGTGCTTTTTAGAAATAATTATTAGTGAAAATCCACAGAGAATCCCATATTCAGTGAATAATTTCAAGTCTGTGGTTAATTCTAAACATAAATGTACTCCTACTGTTTCAGCATTGACCCAGACACATGGCTAACTCCCTCCCTCCATATGCTTGGAAGAGTTATTTAATGATTTGGCAAAAAAACCCACTGACTTAGTGTTGAAATCCAGTTTTTGGAATCAGCTGGCTTTGATTCCAATCTGTATTCTTGATCCAGAAACTATGACAAGGTATGTTTCAAAATAGTCTCTGCATTCTGGAAGTTTCATGGGGCTTTTTTAGCCATTTAGAAAACCAAACCACAAACAAACTCACACCAAATTGTTTGCTCTGGGAATTCTTAAAGGAAGAAAGTCTTGAAATTCACTCACTTTAGTGTCCAGTCAGTGTAACTTTTCTTCTAAATATAGACATCTCAAACAGAGGAAAAATCACTACACCTACAGCATGACAAGTTTCCTTCCTACCACAGATAGGCTTCTATAACCATGCAAAAATCATGCTTAGAAAAATGTTAAGAACAATTTTAATTTTTTTAATAATTACATTCACGTCTTGCACTAAAAAAAAAACAAACCAACAAAAACTTTTCTCCAAAGAACTTCAAATTTTCATACATGCTTAGTGTGTGCTTATTGGTGCTACCTTATTGTCTGTAAGACTCCTGCAACCAATCTTTCTTGCTTAGTTTTTGCCTTCATCAAAGTAGCACCAAAGGTCTTGGACAGGAAAAACCTGAGCATTTTAGAAGAATTCCCCAAATTTTCCTCTTTCAAGAGGACATGTACCTGAAATAACACCTGTGGTATGTTAACCTTGGCTGGACACTAAATGCCCAAAAAAACACCCTATCTCTCACATCCTCAGCAGGGTCAGAGGTGGGAAAAAATAAGAAGGAAAAAATCCCTTGTGGATCAAGATAGAGGCAGTTTACTAAACGATGGTCACATGTATGCAAAAAAGCTAAAAGAAAAGTTTTTCTCTCTTTCCCACCAGCAAGCAATGCTTGCCCACTTCCCTGGAAGCATTGCTTCAGGATGTGTAGCAGTTGGTCTGGAAAGCAAATATTGTAAATATTGAATGTCTCACTTCCTCATCCTTTTTTCTTAGCTTTTGTTTTTGAGCTGACATTATATGCTATGGAATATTTGGTCTGACAGGGTCAGCTGACCTCATAGTGTCCATGCCCAAGATCTTGTCTACTTCCCAGAGTACTAGTGAGGAGACAGTGATGGTACTGTGCCAGCACCACTCAGCAGAAGCCAAAACAGTGGCACTCATAAAAAAATTTCTTGCTATTAACTCACAGCATTGTGAGGGATCCCATGGGAAAAATAACTCCAAAGTCATATACCTGTGTTAGTAACAATATTCAATTGAATTAAAAGGCTTAAGTCCTATTTAAATGGCATAGGAAGAAATGCAAAATTCTACGACTAGTAAAACACAGAAACACACGCTACATTAATTTTGAGGACTTGCTCTCCTTTTTTAAGATTCAGGTTAGGCTGGACTGCAAAGATTGAATAAGACCAATTCAAACTTAAACACCATGACTTATTAATTGCATTACAATGTCACCACAAATAACACCTATCTTGATCAGCTTGGCAATATTTTGCATTTCTGCAAAGCTCATTCATCAGTTTTTGTTCAGTCCTATCAAAATAATCTCAGAAAGAATGGGTGGCTACCTCTACTTTCTAGCTTTTTGCTTAAGGTACTTCAGACAAAAATTTGTTCCTGTAAAGAGAGCAGCCTTTTATTTCAAGAAGCATTAAGAAATGTCAGGAGTTCACCTCAGGATGTCTTGCAAGGATACCACTGCAAGCTAGCACTGAGTTGTCGAATAATGTGCTGCATTTACCTCTCCTTTCAAGGAAAAGAAAATAAAAATTAAGTCCCCAAACCATTAAAAATCTAGAGTATATCTACCACATGAATCTTATCAAGTCAGAAGTGAAAAAGGTTTTCCTTCCAATATTTTTAGCATCAAACACAAGCATCCCAGTGACATTTCTCACATTTATGCCAAGGGTAAGAGATTATTTTACTGTCCCTTTACAGGATCACTAAGGACTCTTCATAGGGCAACTGTCCACACAGAGCAAGCAAACCTTACAAGTCTCACTTGGAGCCTTCTTTCCTCATAAGCCTAATGTACATTAATCTTAAATAAAACAGATTTCATTGACCTTTTCAAGTCCTTTCTAACCTCATCTCCAGATTATTATCACATGAGAAGTGCTATTGAGTAAAAGAACTACCTAACTTAATCTTAGTGATTCAAGACTACAAAAAAATCCCCAGCAATAAAAACAAAAAAACAAACAGAGTTGTTTTCCAAACCTTCCTATGACTACAATTCCTTTTATGAACGTTTCTTTTGTGAACTATAAGGACTTAATTCTACTGATTTTTATTCCTTTTTTAATAATTTTTGAATAAAATAGTAACATGGAATTGCTAAAATAAACTAACATCCAAGCATGGGACAAATAACACTCTACACGTAAGTCAAAAATGTCTACTAAATGATAACATAACAATTGGATAGAACTAAAATTCCTTTGTTACAGTCACTTCCTTCAGGTTTATATATTAGGCTTATAATGTTGACTACAATCCACTTTCTAGGTTATCACATCTTTTAAATATAAGAGACATAAAGGAATATTTGATGAGTGGATTGAAATACTAATAGAAATACCATAGATTTTTTTATGTACTTATAAAATAGAGCCAACAACCAAAGGGATGATTTCACAAATGAAGTAATTATCATGAGTAACTTATTAACTTCTAGAAACACTGAAAGACTACCATAATTGATGAATGTGGGAAGTTTCCAGAACATATTTCTGGAATGTATTACTTCCCATAACTACCTTCAGTTACAGGGGAAAGAAAATCTAGGACAATCACTTTCAACTTTCATCTAATTTTGTCCAAACTTCCTCATGTCATATATCTATTGACTGAATAATACCTAAATTGCAATTAAAAATTTTCAGGCTTCAATGTCAACTTTTCCACAACTTTCACTGGCATAATATCAATTTTAAAAATATATATTTAACCATTCTTTCTTCAAAAAGCTAAAAATTATCCCAGCAAGCTTTTAAAATTATCTATGACTAGAATAAACTTATTTCCAGTTTATGTACATGATAAACTGTTTATTATAGTGCATAATAAATAATGCCCCAATATTCTCAAAACCTAATTTATTATATTATGGATAAAATTTGTTGAACTTGCAAGTGAATATTGCATATGTAAACTTTCATATCAGAATTTGTGTGCATGAACTTCTATGTGTATTGTCACTTGATACAACCTTTGTAAGCATCCTTCACAAGGAATATGGCAACATTTTCATAGCACCTATCACCTGATCAACTTGCATATATACTACAGATAGGTAAGATTTCTCCAAATTAGCTATTGATCAAGTTGTGATATATCTAGAATATCCCCTCAGAAAGTAATTAATTTGGTTTTACTGTTTCCAGAGCAACTGTAAGTTGTCCCAGTCTTTATTAGCTCAGGTAGTCCAGATGAACTCCAGCGGCACTGCATTAGATTTTGACCTGCCAAGTGCATTAAACAGAACCAGGCAGGGTCCAAAACAGTTCAGATTATATTCTAAACATTACACCAATGTGAAATATGCATTAATTATGTTACACATCAAGTTATATTGATTGTCTAATCACTTAACACTGTAAGCTTGTGCCAAATTTATGTTAACAAATAATTGTCAGAAAGGTCAGTCTTGTATAGCAAATTAGGTGATATTCCCTGTAAGTGGCACTACTTAACCAAACTCAACTCACTTGGATGGATATTTATTTATAGGCTTCTGTATTAGGAAACTAAGCAGTCTAATTTTTATTGAGAGTCCCTAGAAGATGATGACTTGTGCAATCAAACTGCTTCTTTGGGCAATTAAACTTGAACTTGGATGTTGACTTTTGGAACGTCATTTTGAAACACCCTGGTTTGCATACAACGCCTTGTTGGGCTTAGTCAAATTGGTAGGTCATCAGATAGTGAGAAGACATGGAATTTTAGATATAGGCTCTACCTTTTAAAAAGTTTATCAGTGCTCTCAGATCTTTTTTCTGAGAATGCCAGCACTGGCAACAACCCCTTTTTATTCTGTATTTATAAGCCTGAGCAATTTTCTGCCAAGTAAGGCGGCCAAGGCTCTGCAAACACTGACATATCCCTAACATCCAAGAAGAAAAAAAGGGGAGCCAGAATTGCTCAAAAATTATTTGCAAAATCTTAGCAAGGTGTGGTAGAATTTACAAACATGAAATGTCTGGGAGGAGGTAGGAGGAGAAAAAAAAGTTTCTTTTATACTATAGAGAAAAAGGAAACAATAACAAAAGTCAATACAATGCAAAAAGTTTTCACTTCCTTATAAAAATTAATATAGGTTCTTCTGAAGCATGTTATATACAATAATGCTGATTAATGAAAGCTTTGAAGCTCTGAGGCCATATTTTACAAACAAATTTCCACTGAAGTAGAAATTCTACAGTACTGTAGAATTATTATTACTTTTTTAACAGACTCATTTATAGAAGATACTTTATAAAAACTATTGTATCAGTGAATACAGATTTAATCCTCCAGTAGAAATTTGTTAGATAATACCTTTGCTCTATTCATTTAAATATTAAAAGTCTTGATCAATACTACATGAAGAGAAATATAGTTTCAAAAACATCATCTTTAGTTCAAGAGACAGGGCTGTGCCAAAAATTTACCACTCTCAAACTCTGTTTTCATCTGAAAAATGGCAGCTGCAATATGTTGGAAATAAGGCTAGTTCAGGGTATCCTAGAAGAGTTTGATAACCTAATTAAAAGTAAATGAAATCATCTTTTTGAAGTGCAGAAATCAATGCTTACTTTTCAAGGAAAGAGTCTACTTCAGCAGAAACCCAACGTTTGTGAAGCAGTAGCTGTAATAGATAATACCTTTTTTATGGAATAATGAATTGTTTTTTCCCAAAATTTATTCAGGTATCTAAATTATTATTTGTATAATTAAAAGCTCTCTTTGTTTTGTAATAAAAGCCGCAGAAAAAACAGGCTATTAATGAAATTAAATAATGTAATAATTGTAATAACATTGCAAAGAACAACAAGAAAAAATTTTCCCCATCATTTGATTGTGTAAGTAAATTGAATTAGCACATAAAATGTACTTGCAGGCAGAAAAATTCTATACCAAAAAAACCAAGGTATTTGGTTGTTGGCTGGAGCGCTTATCCTATGAAGAAAGGCTGAGAGAGGTGGAAAAGTTCAGTTTGGAGAAGAGAAGACCTCAGGGAGACCTTGTTGCGACCTTTCAGTACGTCTAAGTGGGGCTTATGATAAAGACACAGACACCTTTTATCAGGGCCTGTAGCAACAGTACAAAAGGCAACAGTTCTAATCAATTTATATTGGACATGAGGAAGAAAATCTGTTAAGACAAAGGTGTTGATAACCCAGGGCAGGTTGCCCAGAGAAACTATGTTCAAGACCAGTGTGGATGGGGCTGTGAGCAAACTGGTCTAGCAGAGGGTGTCCTTGCTCATGGCCGGGAGCTGGAACTGAGTGCTCTTTACAGGTCCATTCTCACTCAAACCATTCAAATATTATATGACTTCCTGGAGTAGTGATTAATTTGATTTTCATAGCTAAAGACTAAAAGAATATGAAAAATGGGCTTTCTTAAACAGAGTAATTTAAACAGATATCCTTTTAATAAATTCCCAGTTAAGGAAGCACCAAGGAAATTTGTAACCTATATAGGTTTATACACAAGACATCAGAACTTGTAAGCGATTTTCTCTCCTTTAGTCCTAAAACATGATTAATTTAAAAAAAAGTCATAATCATTCTCTAGACACATTTTGTGGTAATTGGTATGTGAATCACAGTTCTGTTTTTCCTGTTAATATACACTCTAATTGATTTTTAAAAATTAGAAACGTAATAAGCTATAATCAAGCTAAAAGGTTTTATTTCTATTTATGTCTGTGGTGGATTGACTTTGGCAGACCACCAGGCCCAACCCACCTACTCTCTTATTCTTCCACCTCCAAAAAGGAGAGGAGAAAATAAAACCAAAAAGCTTGTGGTTCACAATAAAAAACAGAAAGATCACTTACTGATTACCATCACAACCAAAATCAGAGCAACTTGAGGCAAATTAATTTAATTAACTGGCAACTAAAAATAAAGTAGGATGCTGAGGAACAAAAGAAAAACTAAACCACATTTTCTCCCACTTTTCTCCTTCCCCCGCCACCAAGCAGCACAAGAGGGTGAGGAAACCCCTGGATGATTGAGATTGGAAGGGACCTCCTGAGACCATCTGGTACAGCCCTACTCTGCTCAGACTGGGACACCTATAGCTGGTTGCACAGGATCATGTCCAGGCAGCTGTGAATATGTCCAGTGATTGACTCTGCACAACCTCTGCAGGAAACCTGTGCTCAGTCATCCTCACAGTAAAAGTGTTCCCTGATGTTCAGAGGAAACCTTCTGTGTTGTATATTGTGCACATTGCCTCTGGTCACTGCTAAAGAGAGAATCAATCTCCGCTGCCTTTGTAGCCTCACTTCAGATATTTTATGCACATCGATGAGATCTCGTGGAGTCTTCTCTTCTTCAGCCTCAACAGTCCCAGCTCTCTCAACCTTTCTTTATAGGCAAGATGCTCCTGCCCTTTTGTCAACTTTGTGACCCTTCCCTGTGACCTTTCCCAATTTTTTCACGTTCTTGCTGTTCTTGGGAGCACTGAAGTGAACAAAGAACTCCTGGTGCAGCCTCACCAGTGCTGAGTAGAGGGGAAAGATCACCTCCTTTAGCACAGGGACAACACTCCTCTTACTGCAGCCCAGGATGCACAAGTTACACATTCAGCATTTAAAGTGCATTTGTGAAAAATACAAAGCCAAAGGTCAACCTGTAGGTTTTTAGCAAGCAGTACGGATGAGGGCATATGTGCTTAATGTAGCATCTTATCCAGAGTAAAGACAGAAGAATCATTGGGGCATGAAGCCGTAACCTGTAGAGAGTTAATCACAATCATTAATCATTGCACCACTTTCTTTTATTTTTGTTTTGTTCTTTCCAAGATGGAAGTGCTGACAGAAACAAATTTCACTGTTTGTTTACTGCATAAATTAAGTTCAAAACGCCATCACACCTTGTTGGTGATGGGGGAAGAAAAGCTAAGTAGTCGATTTTACTTAAAGAGTGAATGTCTCATGAATCTGTGTGTTTCACAAGATAAAATAGCATCTCAGCTCAAGGTTGCTGGTTGACAACCAGATTAGACTAGCTAGCACCCAAATTTATCATTATTCCATACTTCTAAAGCAAGACTGGTGATGAATATCCAGGTCATAACAGAAAGATGTTCTAGTTGACAAACACATTCTTTAACTTCCTTAGTATTCTTACAATCAACAGCAGAGAACAAGGAAGAATAAAAATGGAAGTCTCAACATTCTCCTTGACAGGGGTGAACTGATTGTACAGAGACACTAAATTGTCATTACTCTTGCTACCCTGTTTTCTGAATAACAAAAGGAATAAACTGCATGCTGTCTTTGCATGGCAAAAAACCAGAACAGCCCAAACTTGCAATTTCTCATCTCTGCCAATTATCTTCTAGAACCAAAATTTATTTTAAAAAAGGAAATTATGCATAATTCTAAGTAGCAAGAAGATCTTTGTATAAATAGTTTAAAAAGAGATTATGTCATACTGTAAAGACCATGCAGTTTCAAAACTATGTTCCCTTTTAATTTCAACCTTAAAAGCTTTTATTTTATGTAGCATGCATTAGAACTTACAAAACAGGAGAAGGGGAGATTTATTTTCTTCTATGCATAAAGATGATTGTTAATTGCATTGCATGAATGGTGCTGTGAACACCTACAGAAAAGGGATGTGGAGGGATATGTGCAGGAATTATGGGGTGTGTTTATCTTTTGGTTTCTTTTTTTTTTCCCCAGCTAAATAACCAAGTAACCATCTAGATTTATTTTATAAGCTGGGAAAATATGTTTGGATAATGGCTGTGCCTAAAAGCATGTCCTCAGTCCACCAGTGTGCCTGTTTTTCAGATAAACAAATGAATTTTAGATCAGGCCGAGGAATTAGCATCACTGCTGTTTTTATGTGAAGAATGAGATACTGCAATACCTGTTAGAACTGTTTTCTTCCTCTCAAAATTTATATCACACAATATTTCACTCCCAAATTCCACTTGTCTTGATAGAGCTGTCTGTCTTGATGTTCCTAAGGTTACAGCGCACTCTCTTAGTAAATCAACTTGGTCTGACTATTTTTTTCTTAATAAGCATCCTTAATACAATAGCTGAAGGAGGATTCAAAATTATTTTCCAAGGTGAATTTAAGCATTAGAGCTTCTGTTGACAGCTAGCTAGGAAATAAAAACTCCAGTGTTTAGATGTGCAAAAGAGCACCTAAAGTTTTTGTCTTTTACAAAAGTAAGCTACAGTGAATTATGGCAGCAGATGCTCATCACTACTACTTTAATATGGTTTAGCAGCTTTTCAGCACTGGACAGCACTTTTTTCTCTCAGTACATAGTGGTCATTCATGAATCGGCTCAAGACACTGCAAGACAAAAATGACTGCAGCCCTCTTCTCTTTTTTAGACCTTTCTTAAAGGTCAAATATAAACAGAGGAAGGACAAAACATTTCTTGGATCTATAGTTTCTATGGAGTTCAAGCCATCATGCAAATCAATAAAGATTTACACCACTTAGTATCAAAAGTCATGCATTAATTATGACATCTTCAATATATTTAGCTTTTTGCAATGTTTATATGAGGTCTGAAGAGAGATTACAATTGTGTGAGTACATTACATCTATGGCTAGTATTTATTTGTCACTAAATACTTGAATAAAAAAACTCTAAGATTTCTAACTGTTTCTTCAAGTTCCTTAATTGTTATTTCAATTCCTATAATTTTTTTTTTCTTTCTAAACTTAAAAAAAAAAAAAAAAGATTTAACATATTTTCCTCAACACTGAGTTATACTGCTCCATTTTGGTACTGTTTCAGTCTCAGCCAGGGAGTGGGGAAGGGAAGCTTCATGGGGTAAATAAAAACAAACAAAAAATTCCTGCTACATCCCTGAAAGCTTAGTCTAATTAATGTCTAAAGCATATACAGAGGATAAAAAAGGACATACATAATTAAAAGCAGATGAAATGTAGGCTGTATGAGATGCCAATGATGTCTGTTTCCAGTTCTGAGGGACTTTCACAGAAAGAGGAAATTTGATAATGTTTAAGAACGTACATTTGAGTTTTCCACATGGAAATGTTTACGTCAGTTAAACATTCTACTGAGCAATAGGTAAATATGAGCTTTGTGGAATTGTTTTGCACTGTATTTCAAATTTAGAAGTGATATCTCTGACATCAAAACATCACATAATCTGCAAAAAAAAAAAAAAAAAGAATTCTGCAGGGGGTTTCTAAGGACTTTCCAGTAACTCCGTGTGTCACAAAACGCATTCCAGAAAACAAAGGTTTAGATTTGCGGGACAAGGCTCAAGTGACAGGTACCAAAATATCTTGCTTATTAAGGATGTTCTTTTCCAAAAGATTCAAAATTGAATAGTCTTACTGTTTCTTTGAAATTATCCTAAACACACATGGTACCATTGGACATTTGCAAAGGTGGGGTATGGATGTAGGTTTTCCTACACACAATACATAAATAATTTGAGCTCCAAGTGCTTTTCCAAATAATTTTCCCAACATTTTCAAGATAACAGTATCAGTAGAGATAACAGTAGAGACCAGATGAGGACAATGTAGGACCATGCTATTGAAACAGAAATGTTACATTGCTGCCTGAGTTTATATATAAATTTTTGATAATCTGATAAGAAATACTCTCCCAAAATCTAACTGTGTGTTTTAAGCATTTTTAATTGTCATCTGTACCACAAATTTCCTGCAATTATCTAAGATTTTTATCCAAGACAGGGACATACAGTGTTTCAGCTCTGCTACAAAGTACTAGAGCTACACTTTATAGTATCTTTGTTTTGACTTCTACTTTGCTGCAGAGCACTCCAAACTATTCAGTGATCATTCATTAACTCTGTTAGACTGAGCATCTCTTGCATTCTTGCTTGTGGTATCACAGGACAGGGTGAGACACCAAGGCCCATATGACAGCTAAGATGTGATCAGAAACTCCAGAGGACTAGCTCATAACAAAGGAAACAAGCCATCTGAGGATTTCTCAGTTTTCTGTTCCCTGTATCCTCCTATGTCAGATCTATGCCAAGCTCTAAGTGATAGATTTTGAGAGAAACTGAAACAGTACTTAGTAATTTTTCAGGTTTATATGCTAATTAAGGCAGAAGTGTAAACAAGAAATTATTACAGATCTCCTTGTCACTAAAACACTATTAATTGATATTCACATTAGCCACTTCTAACCCTCCAGGCACCAGAGTGTTCACAGTGACTCACTCTGAAAAATGAAAGCCCAGACCCACAATACTGATTTTGCAACAAAGATATTAGTTTCAGCAAACTTGTTAATTAAGCACAAATAGGAAATTTTATTTGGTTTCAGGGAGTTACATTTCTTATTTTAGTGTCCATCTTCTGCTTTCCTTAATATTTAGAATGAGAGAAAGTAATAGCACAGGGTCTGCAAGTGAAAGCTGAATAAGTAGGATATAAGGTACAGGTTTACAGCACTTTTCATAGCCCCTCCCTTTTATTCCCATCTCCTAGCCATGCTAATCCCTTTCCACACTCTTGTCCTGACACCACGAGTCACCTTTCCATGTGTATAAATGTGCATGAAGCATTTATCAAGCCCTTCCTAGAAAAAATTCACCTTTAAAAAGAGAGGTCAAGATTCACAAACATAGGAGAGTAAAGAAACAACTATTGCATCTGGTCCTCTGCAGTAATAGGACTCTATTTATTTTTTATTTTTTATTTTGTCTTCCAATTTCCTTTTGTCACCTGGGGCCAACTTTCCTCTAACAATTTTCTGCATTTCCAGAATTGTGATATCTCAAGACTTGTCCCTATGAAAAGAAAACTGTTCAGGGAATATGTAATCCTAGACTTGTAAAAGCTGCAACTGTTACTTTATGGTGTAGATACAATTTTCTGTACAAAAGTAGTAAAATGTCTTTGAAATGGAAGCAAATAAAGGCTGTGGAATGAGTCAGGGATCATAAACACAGGGACAGCTTTACTCACTCACCGTGTGTGATTCATTTTGTTGAGAGCTGGCAACATAACCTGCAAAGAAACCTTTTTCCTTGCAACAGTTGCTGTAGCATACCTGTTGCAGTCATAAAATATACAAATGCTCAGTTATACATTTAAAATAGTTACAGCACAAAGCCATCCAGACAACTTTAGGCTTTTGTTTCTTTGTGCACAGCTCTCTTCTCTGCTCTTAATTACCTCTGATCGTGCAAGTGTCCACAACTGTAAGAAACATCAGACATGAAACACACATCACATTTATGAAAAGGCTGCTGCACTCAAATGTATCTTGCAAGTTTTCCTCCATGTGCTGTCATTTCTGGTGGCATAAACATGCCTGAGAGGGAGAAGTGCTTCAAAGAATGTTTACTGAGTCTGCCAAGGGCATCTGGCACAACTGATGTTCTTCTTCACCCCAAAGATTAATATAGGGCATCATCCCCTCTTCCTTCTCCATAACTACAAATACACTTCTCTACCTGCCCCTTAATGATCACCTTAAATTTACCACAATATTCAGGCAAAATTCATGACTAGCTTAATAGCAGAAACCCCCCATACTTTTCTTACTGAAATCCTATATAAACCAGCTACTTCAATGATACATGTCATACAAAGACAATTATTTTACGGTGTACTCTCAGAATTTGTCTAGGTTTGAAAAACTCCTGAAAGACAAATCAGCTCAATATATTTTTTCCAGGCAAAATACCTTTTTTCCCCCAGCAAAAAACCTATTTTTTCCTTTCAAATACCTGATGTCTGTTAATGTTAAACTGCACAGAAGTATTTTTTTAAATTACTATTTTCACAAGAAGTCCTTCAAACACCAAGAGACAGTATTTCTCAAATATTCTCATTATTTAGAAGAAAATCTGAATAAAATTTTGCACACTACATCAAATAATTTCTTTAAAGCACAAACAAGTACAAGGCTTCTTTCAGAAAGGACTCAATGATCCTTGTAAGACCCTTCCTATTCAGTATGTTCTGTGGTTCTGTGAAGGTAGCTTTGCACATCTTCAATTGCACTCCACCTTCAAAAAAATGGTATGACATACTAATAGTGCAAGTACATTGCATTATGTACCTACTACGGAAACAGAACTCCTGGGGAACTGAGGAGTAACAGTTGTGGTTTTGCTGTCTAGAGAGATATTTAAGGGCTTGTACATTCTAGAAAGATGTTCTACTAAGCTAGAGCATCTATCTTCACATCTTATACCCCAAAATTTTGGGGTGTTAAGTGCACAGTGTAGACACTTAGGTTTATTTTCCTCACCCAGAAAAACAGACATGATTAAAAAAAAATCAACATTGGACAAATACTCTAAGCTACCTATCAATTTGGAATCCCCACTCAAGCTTCCTGATTTTGAAAGGTGTACTTCATTTGTTGATAATGAAGTTCCAAGTAATCTTGTTCCTTTCTTCAGGCAGTAAAGCACTGATACAAACATCTGAAGAGTATTAAAGTATCTTTGAAAATTTTATCTGATCCAATGATGCTTTAAGAAAAATCCTGCTGACATAGGGCTGGGATATGGCACTAAAAAAAGCATTAAAAAAACATCATGGGATCAGATCTATGAAGACACGAGAGTATTATTTCTTCAAAAAATTAGTGAGTCAAGAGGAAGACAGAGAAGGTCATCATAATTAACTTGACTGACCCTCTTTCATAGCATAGAGCCAAAAACCCTAAACAAACAAACAATCAGAGGACTTAATCTATTTTTTCTGCACACATCATCCAATATTTAAACTGTTATATTAAACTTGAAATGTACTCAGTCTTCATATAAAATTGCCGTGTGATGAATAATCCTTCACCTTAGAAAAGTGGCTTAATTTTAATTAATCGTAATTAGTGTTATAGTTTCAGTACCAATACACGTTTCCATATTTGTAATCTGCACACAACTCAGACAAGGTTTGTGCCTAAGAAGCAATGGGACTGTACATGTCACTAATGTTGATACCAGTGACACAGTAGTGCAGTTTTGCCTCAGAATCAATGTTAATTTGTCAAATTTTCAGTCCTTTCTGATAAAGGGAAATTTTGCAATGCAAACTGGCTAACGTTAAAAGCTTACCATATCAATATTAATTCAAAAACCAGCATCTACTCAAGATCTCCTAATTCGTGTAGCATAACTCTTTCATTATATTATACTATATTATTCTGATATAGTAGTTTGTACTATATCAGAATAACTCCACTAGTTGTAGGAAATTGTAGGCTATTATCTGATGGATGTACAATAGACTATTCCAACAAGCAAAGACAGAAAGTTTTGAGAGCATGTAAAAAAAAAAAATCAGATTCACTGAGGGAATTCTTCTAAATAACAACTGCTCTTCCTTATTGTTCCTATATGTTCATATTTCCTAAAAACTTGCAAAGAAATCATTTGTTCATCTTCCACAAAGATTTCTAGGCAGGCAATTCAGGATTCTCTCTTGTTGACTGCCACGTGTATCCCAGACAGGAAAACAACGCCTCGGGTGCAGTCTTACTTAAAAACACTGCGATTTAGCTGGGAAAAAAAGAAAGTATTCTACGACAAGAAAAATATATGAACAAGAGTTCAGGCCTGAAGAAAACTATAAAGACAGCTGTAAAAAATAAGACATAATACACATAAGTAACAGCTCCTACACTGACTATGCCCCACGTGCAATTTTGATGGCAGAGCTCTATGTATTTCACCAGCATTTGGAAATAATTCGCAAGGTAATTTTAAAAGTCATCATTTGAGTGTTTGGTTATAATATTAAAATCCAGTAGGAAAATTAAACGCTCTTAATATTAAAGTCCTTTATCATTTGGTTCACAGAAACCTCCTAGACTATTTGATTTTTGAATTCAGTGAATGGCTGTATATAATAGCACTTGTTAGTGAAAAATATACCAAATTCATGTAAATATTTTGACAGCCTGTAAACAACACCACAATGCAGTAAAAACTCTTCTCTCACTTGTCAAATAAAAACCTAGGAGGCACAATTTATACTCAAGTTATGGACCCTTTGATATTAGAAGTTGAACTGAAAAAGCATCTTTAGATAGTGGACTTTTCATTTGGCCCAAGGTAAGAGATGACACAAGCTCTGGAATTTCAGTTGGTTGTTCGTTTTGGGTATTCCTTGATTAGATTTGGATTTTTTGTCTTTAGAACAAAGCGAAGAATTTATCTTCTTTTATTTACCTAAATAATGCTGCTTTCTACTAATCTAAAATAAAACAATTATATAAAGTTATCCATTTGCATGTTTACTTGAAGAAACCTACAAAACATACATCTCAATGGCAGCACAGTGAAGAGATTGTGCTTTTTCTAGAAACCACCTACATCTTTTTTCACAGTCCCATCACAAAAAGCCAGGTACATTCTTCTTTATTTTTTTCTTTTTTTTTAAAATATTGTTTCATAAGGCCTTTCTGAAAAAAAATTTGAGAATTCCAGTGAGCCAGAAAAAAAATTAGATATTTTAAATCTTACATATATTTATGACTTAATAAAGACAGAGAGAAAGAACTGGAATACATTCTGTGTATGTTTTAAGTGGTTTCATCAACAGTCCATAAATCTCCAGTCAGAGGGAAACACGTCAAAACTGTATTTTCCCACTGAAATAATCTTAAATTCCACTGAAAACCATCCCTGGATATTTTTTTTTTCAGTTTAACATTTGATGAAGAAAAGGGGAGAATTTGTACCATGAGTGAAAGCTTATATCTAATATATGTTTCTTTTTTTTTCCAGTTATCACAGTTCAGCTGATGTCACTTGGTATTATTAAGTAATCTTTTGAATAAAATATAGAAGTTAACTAATCTCTTAAATGTGAGTCTTAGGCACTAGATTTAGAGATTGAGAACATAAAGAATGTTGTTTTCATTCTTATTATACAATTTAGTAAATAGTATTTTCACAACAGTTCAAATGGCACCAGTTATGAGTCTATTAATTCATTAGCCTCCTTCCTGGATCTTTTCCCCTGAACCTGAGAATTGCAGGAATGCTCTTTTTCATACAGCATACCTTTTTTTGTGATCAGTGTGACATATTGTGCTTGAGAGATGGGGCAAAATTAATCTCTGAATGTGAGCCTATGCCACAAAGTCATTGTCATTTCATGAACTGCCCATCATTTTTCTACATTTTTGTAAGAGACTGACAGCTGAATAAAAAAAAAAAAAATTGGAAAACCAAAGGCTTCTGAAACAAGAAGGTCATGGATAGTTACCAAAGTGCTGTGGGAATTACCAGCAACAGGTCTGGCAGCAATGAAGAATGACAGCTTGTTCAAGGGCTACTCTGGCCGCTGTCAATGGGATGGCAAGATTAAGCAAGGCAAAGGCCAGAGACTCTCTCCATTTGCCAGCAGCCTGGCTGAATTAACTCAGCACATGAGTCCGTGAAACACGCGTCAGCTGCACATCTCTCTGAGGCTCTCTTGGTGCTGTTTCGTTTGCACACTGAACAAATAGCACACCAAGTCTGAAACACTCAGATTAGACTGGTTTCCAGCAACATAGGAGAGTATCATTCAACATGACTTAGTATTTTGGTAATAAGAGGAAAGTGAAACTAAACACAACCCACACGACCCCAGTCTTCAGAGCTGAATACTTCTTACTTCCTTATCTTACCATTATCCAGTGTCCAAGATATAATACGGCCCTCAAAGTAAGGATCCATGACGTGGCCCTATTTTGCCAATAGTACTGCCATCTATGACCCTTATACTACAAGTCTGGTCCTCTAGCACTCCTGCATTCACACCTCCAGGGTCTCCCTGTACCTCTTCATCTTTACTCCTAAACCACGTCTTTATCTAAAAGAGTTTAGCCTTAGTGACTGGCATCTCATCCACCACAAACAGGTCTTGGTTGCAGATTCTCATGTGAGTTTCCCTGAGATTTAACTCTCTGGTTCTGCAAAAACCTCACTCTTGGCCCGTCCAAGCCTCGCTGCCTCCTCAGCAAATGCAGTCAGGACCACAAATATTCTCCTCCTTCAGCAAACCCAGCAGCAAACCAAGCCCCCCACTGCAGCACCATGGCAGGTGATATGAACAAGAAGGTACATGGCCACAGCACAGGCCTCTAAAGGGAGGGCCGCACAAAAGAGTAGAAAGCAAAACAGGTGACTCACAGGGCTCTCTTCACCTCCCCACAGCCCACTCCTTGCCTCTCTCTTCCCCCACAGGCCAGGAGATGGCTCCTGCAGCCACATCATGGCACAAGACTGCCCTCCATCACCCCTGCCCCTACCCAGCTGTACTCCCTGTGGGTGGCACGAGTAGCTCCTTCCCCCATGAGCAGCAATTTTCCAGAAGATTCTATAGGCAGCACCTGCCCTGACCTCTGGCCCCAGCCTGCAGGCCCAGACCAGGCCCTGGCCCTAAGCCGTGCCAGGGTGTTCCTCACCCCACAGAGGGAGCCTTGGCAGGGGCTGAAACAAAGCAACCCTTCCTTTGTACGCCTGCAAGGGACATTCAGCTGCAGTCAACAGAAATGTGAGACACGCCCGTATTTTGCTCTCTGCTTCAGTGGAATGCTGGCCATCAGTTTGGGCACTGCTTCCAACACATTTAAGGGAAGTAATTTTTCTCTAACTAGAAGCCACCCTAACATCAGCTTCTTGTATCATTAACCAATTATGTTATTGATGAACACATCTATCAGTAGGTTAAAAGAGATGCTTTTTCTTATTAAGCTGTATTCAAGCGTAATCAGTTTCAGCTACAGCCTCTCACTTCTCTGTAAGAAGATAATGTTAGAGAGGCTGGTGGATTTTCGTTTTTTGGTGAACATTTATCAACAGGGGAACAGATTTCCTCAGCTAGAAGAAAACAGTAATGACTAGTTCATGCCCTAGTTTGCCCAGAAGGGTGATCATTATAAATTACTTAATTGACCAATGGCTCTGTTCAGCACCCTGTGCTTCAGTGGACTGAGTAATCAACATGCTAAATGCAGATAAGGGACAACAAAATGTTGCTGCTGGACAACCAAACTGTTTTATCTCGATGCACAGTTTTTTTGCATTTCCATTTTCTTGGTGGATAAATTTTAATTTTTAGAGTCTTGGAGCATTGGGACTTCTCAATTTTCAAACAGAAGTTTCTGAGTTGTGGTTATATGATGCACTAGTTTGAAAACAAACCAGTGGGAGACACCAAGTCAGAATAACAATTAAATAGAAAAATTAAAAATAAAGTCAGAAAATACTGGTTTAAACTGTCAGAGTTAGAATATAACCTGACACCCAGTCAGGGTAGCAGTGGAAGTCCGATAAGATGGTGGCTGCAGTCCTCCTGAAGTGATGGATGTGGTTCTGTTGAAGCAGCAATCCAGTAGAAGGGTCTGGTCTTCCTCAGAAGGTCCAGTGGTGGCTATGTAGCTCCTGTCCTCTGGGAATCCAGTGGGAAAGGCTACTGTGGTGTTTGAAATCTCATATTATATCCAGGATGGAATGCTTGGTTCCTCCCTCTGGGTGGAGCATCTCACAATTGAAATGATGAAATTTATCAGTCATGAGGTGAGACTAGATGTCCCATTAACAGAAGAAATCCCCCTGGAGGGAGGATGGGTCATGGGAGAGATAAAGAACACTGCCCCACCTGGTATCAGCAGCTGGCCCATTAACAGAAGGTATCCCCAGAGTTTATCAGAGATGAATCATGAAGGAGATGGGGAGCAGTGCCCCACCAGTTTCTTAGCAGCTTATGAAGATGGTGATAGAATACATACTTTTGGGCACATCTTACGTTGTAACCTAGGACATATGGTTATAGATACTGATATCCACAACTGAAGATATCTATATGCACTTGTTTTGTGTGCTTACTTGTAAACAAATTATTAGCTATATTTCCCATGGAGGTTACATCTTTGCATGTCAAATGCAATTCTCAGGCTAGATAATGCATAGGAAAATAGGCAAAGTTTAAATCAAGGTACCTAGAAAACTTACTTGAATTTGATTAATATTTTTATTCTCACAAAACATTATTATCTAGGCAGTTCTAAAACTGCCCTTGAATCATTCATTCTGTAATTGGTAAAATGACCAATATTCAAAGGAAATTCAAAACAAGTCTTCAAGTTTTACTCTTAGTAAGTTTTAGTAAGCCACTACATTGAGAAACCAGCGCTGCATGATTAAAGAGGAGCATAGTTATCCCTACATTATTCCAAAGTTCAAATTTAGACCTTGAATGTTTTGTTAGTTGATTTAATACATACTTGGTAGTATGAAAAAAATCATTCATCTCTAATGCCATAGATACATTAAAGATTATTTCACATCCTGAAAGTTTTATTCTGTTGTAGAACATTTTCAAATGTTTCGGGTCTTCCTGAATTTTATGAATTATATCTAGAGGAATTATATTTACACCTATTCTCTAAAAGTATAATACCTGTAGGACTATTTTGTTCCAGAGAAGAGAATGGGAAAAAGAGGGCAGAAATCTCCATTAATGCAAAAGAATAACATGTAAATTTGTCAGAAAATATAACAGGGATTGAAAGGTGACATATTTCTTTGGACCTTGTCAAGATCAACAATCCTATGTGTACGGTTTGTGTTAAAAAATTGATTTATTTTTTGAGAAAGTATAGTGGTCAAGCAACAATAAAAATCAGGACCTTCTTTACACCTTGCTTTTCATTTCCTAAACAAGGAACTTTATATAGAGAATTTTTTTTCATTATTTGTTAAAAACTTGTTCAAAATTGTTAAGAATATATATCTTTTTGTATCTAATATTGTGAATACTGCACAGCATTAGGTACAAGGAATAGCACTTATGTTCACGATGATAAAAAGACTGCAAACACCTCAGTGTGGTACAAAATCACAAAATGAAATTACTGCTGCATCCAATACTTTAAAATACAATGAAATAAGAATAATTAAAATTTGTGGAAATTATTATGACAACATATCATCTGACATATGGTACATTAGCCAAAATTTATATGCTTCTTTATGCCAAAAGAGTTTTCTACCTCAGAGGAAATAACCAGCCTGATTCTTGGAACTTTGGAGGCAAATGATGTTTAGGATCTGATTTCAAGAGAAGTAGACTGCCTGTGAGAATTAGTGACTTACTGAAGTTATTTAATCAATTACTTTTATTATTCATGCTATTTTTTGGTGGATAGGGATGAAATTTCCAGCATGCTCTGCATTTTATCCGAAATAAAACTAAGAGTGGTAGATCTAACGATTGTTTGAGATCACACAAGGAAATTATGTAGTGACTCAGTTGTGCATACATATGCATCTATAATGAAAGAGAGATTTTAAAAAGTGTCATGTAAAACAAGCTCTATATCTTATTTAGATTCAAGATAATACTACCAAGACAACATTATTTGTAAAATATGTTATATTTTTGCTTACTGCTGTTTTTTAAAAAGGTAATTTAAATTTTATAAGTAGAAAATCATAATCTCCCAGTTCAATCACTAGCTATATTTTGAACTTACTCTGTTCTTTTTTTTTCCCTAAAAATTATACTTTAATGTCCATAAGGCTTCACATACAGTATTTCCAGATATATATTATCATTACTGAGAATAGGGTACCTTATATTATGTTGAATTTTCCTAGTTGACATACACTGAGAAAGTGCAAAAGTGCAGCTAAATCCAGAGTGGTTCACATATCATCTACAATAAAAGCATGCTACAGGGTGACCTAATTATATTTAATTTCATGCCCAAGTCAATGATTTATTGAAGGGTGTGGAAATTAAACAAATTCATTAATAAAGTAAAGTTTTTTCAAGAGGCAGAAAAAAATATTCTGCCCACATGAGATATTTATCTTATCAAAGTGTAGAGCACCTATCACTTTAGTGACTAGAGATTCATCAACTAAAAAACCAACCAAAAAAAACCCCACAAACAAATAAAACCAAACTCCTCAAATTTTCCAACATTCTTATCCCCCAAATATATGAAATTCCAAATTGTTACAGACTTCAGTGGCTTTTGTTCCTTCCCTAATAAAAGATACTTCCTCTTACTTGCTCTTCCCACTCTGGCCCACCACCTCCTCTCAAAAAAAGAAAGAAAAAAAGAAAAAAAAATCTATTCAAAAGAATGGAAACCCTGAGAAAAGTGGTACAGACTTTGATGCAGACTTTGAGAAACAAAATTTAAAAAAAGGAAAGGAAAAAGGAGAGGAGAGGAGAGGTTCGGAGAGGTTCGGAGAGGTTCGGAGAGGTTCGGAGAGGTTCGGAGAGGTTCGGAGAGGTTCGGAGAGGTTCGGAGAGGTTCGGAGAGGTTCGGAGAGGTTCGGAGAGGTTCGGAGAGGTTCGGAGAGGTTCGGAGAGGTTCGGAGAGGTTCGGAGAGGTTCGGAGAGGTTCGGAGAGGTTCGGAGAGGTTCGGAGAGGTTCGGAGAGGTTCGGAGAGGTTCGGAGAGGTTCGGAGAGGTTCGGAGAGGTTCGGAGAGGTTCGGAGAGGTTCGGAGAGGTTCGGAGAGGTTCGGAGAGGTTCGGAGAGGTTCGGAGAGGTTCGGAGAGGTTCGGAGAGGTTCGGAGAGGTTCGGAGAGGTTCGGAGAGGTTCGGAGAGGTTCGGAGAGGTTCGGAGAGGTTCGGAGAGGTTCGGAGAGGTTCGGAGAGGTTCGGAGAGGTTCGGAGAGGTTCGGAGAGGTTCGGAGAGGTTCGGAGAGGTTCGGAGAGGTTCGGAGAGGTTCGGAGAGGTTCGGAGAGGTTCGGAGAGGTTCGGAGAGGTTCGGAGAGGTTCGGAGAGGTTCGGAGAGGTTCGGAGAGGTTCGGAGAGGTTCGGAGAGGTTCGGAGAGGTTCGGAGAGGTTCGGAGAGGTTCGGAGAGGTTCGGAGAGGTTCGGAGAGGTTCGGAGAGGTTCGGAGAGGTTCGGAGAGGTTCGGAGAGGTTCGGAGAGGTTCGGAGAGGTTCGGAGAGGTTCGGAGAGGTTCGGAGAGGTTCGGAGAGGTTCGGAGAGGTTCGGAGAGGTTCGGAGAGGTTCGGAGAGGTTCGGAGAGGTTCGGAGAGGTTCGGAGAGGTTCGGAGAGGTTCGGAGAGGTTCGGAGAGGTTCGGAGAGGTTCGGAGAGGTTCGGAGAGGTTCGGAGAGGTTCGGAGAGGTTCGGAGAGGTTCGGAGAGGTTCGGAGAGGTTCGGAGAGGTTCGGAGAGGTTCGGAGAGGTTCGGAGAGGTTCGGAGAGGTTCGGAGAGGTTCGGAGAGGTTCGGAGAGGTTCGGAGAGGTTCGGAGAGGTTCGGAGAGGTTCGGAGAGGTTCGGAGAGGTTCGGAGAGGTTCGGAGAGGTTCGGAGAGGTTCGGAGAGGTTCGGAGAGGTTCGGAGAGGTTCGGAGAGGTTCGGAGAGGTTCGGAGAGGTTCGGAGAGGTTCGGAGAGGTTCGGAGAGGTTCGGAGAGGTTCGGAGAGGTTCGGAGAGGTTCGGAGAGGTTCGGAGAGGTTCGGAGAGGTTCGGAGAGGTTCGGAGAGGTTCGGAGAGGTTCGGAGAGGTTCGGAGAGGTTCGGAGAGGTTCGGAGAGGTTCGGAGAGGTTCGGAGAGGTTCGGAGAGGTTCGGAGAGGTTCGGAGAGGTTCGGAGAGGTTCGGAGAGGTTCGGAGAGGTTCGGAGAGGTTCGGAGAGGTTCGGAGAGGTTCGGAGAGGTTCGGAGAGGTTCGGAGAGGTTCGGAGAGGTTCGGAGAGGTTCGGAGAGGTTCGGAGAGGAGAGGAGAAAGGAAAGGAAGAGGAAAAGGAAAAGGAAAAGGAAGTTATGTTACACAGCTTTCTGGTCCTGCATACACGAGACTTGCAAAGCAGTTTTAGTTTTGAAACAGGTATTTTTGGCAAAGAACACTTGAAACTGTGCCATCTAAGAAAATGCCAATTCTTTTCTGCACAAATTCTAGACTCACAAAATTGTGTAAAATCAATGAAAAAAGTATCAGGGACCCATAACCTCTCCAACTACCATGGAGGCTGAAATGGTTGATGCCATCAGTGTCAGGTAGGCTTTTTTTTTTTACTTTCAGAAAGATACACATTTGCTTCATGCAATACTTTCTTATACTGTACAGCATTTATCTTGGGATAAGTCTAAAACAGCTGAGCTATCTTATGGAAATGAAGTTGATGAATAGTTATAGAAGTAGGAAAGACTGTAATGATATTCCTCAGATATGCACAGATAGTAAGATTGGTCTACAAATCATTGTCTGGAAAATGCTCATGGCTAAAGTATTCTTTGATTCCTCTTGAGAATGTTAACCTACGACAGAGTCAAAGAAAATACATGATGATAAGCTAGAATGGAGATTCATAGTATATAATTTATTTCTTGGTAAAAGTCCTTATGCATACTGTTGTGCCAAGTATGCACATATATATGAAATGATGAAAGATACCTCTCCTCAATGAAGGGAGTTTAAACTGTTTTGCATGATATAAGCTCATGGATGAGTTAATCTTGAAGTCCTGTAAATCTTGACATTTACTCCTCCAACATGCTAGTGTGTATCAACCACACAAAGTGACAGCAATTCTTGCAAAAACACATCTCCAAAATTTTTAGGCAGGAACACTTAGTTATAAAAACAGGTGAAGAAGTTAATGAGTTTCAGATACATGTATATATATATATATATATGAACAAAAAAAAAAAGGTAGAAATCGAGATGCTTCAGAGAATTACAGAATCATCAGAGAAAGGATTTTGGTTTAGATTGATATGCAATATAGTTGGACAGGTTTTATGCATATTTTTCTCTCTGTGTAGTATCATTTAATTTAATTCTTTTAAAGTTACGAAGAAGTTTGATATGTCCCAGGCATATTGCATTTGCTGCACTTGGGCAAGGCATTGAAAAGATGAGCTAGAGTGAGGAGAAGATTGCACCTCATGTTGGAAGCAGGCATATATAATTATTTAGTTGTTCCCCTGGAAAGCAAAGCCACTAAATTCTGTCATTTTAGAGTAAGGTACAATCCTGGTTTGAACAATTTTCCTAAACAGTACAAAAATTGTGACAAGATCTACTAATTGTATCTCTGCATCATTTCACTGATGTTGTCTTCCTGATCCCATGTATCTGAGAGTTAGGTCACAGAGCTGTAAGCTTTTCTCCAAGGCCTTAGAGATGTCATGGCAGTCAAACAATATATGGTTACAGAGTGCAAAAGAAACATCTTTTCCCTGAGTATTCTCTCTGATCTTCAGAATAATGTCTGCATGACACATCTGCTTGATCATGCTCCCGGTCATACAATTCATGTATAATTTTCCATTTTTGTTGGATACTGCAGAGCTTTCACACTTTGCTCCACCTTTGCTGGTGATAAATCACCTCATAACAGCTGTAATCCTGGGCACTGATATTTGTTTTATTGGCATAAGGCAATAAAGAGCATGTACTTATGACATTGCTGTAATTTTGTTAGTTAGACTCTGTACATATATGCTGGTATATGACAGTGCCTAGAAGTAATGGACAAATATCCAATACTGAGTCCCTTGAATATCATCCAAGCTAACCTAAAGCTGCTTCCAATTTCCTATGTCTCAAAATAGGGCAAGGAACTTGAAAGTACATTTCCCCATCAGAAGTCACTCATGATTTCATTTAAGAAGATAGGTTCAAATTTTGGTTTCACACACAGTATTAAGAAGGTATGGTCTGTTATAAGTTAATTTTTTTAAAAAATGAAGGATTTGTGTCCCATCCCACTATCAAGGGGGAACCAGGAAGGATTCTTTTGATAGATTTTCTGATGAAAAATTAAGCAGAAACACGACAATATTATATCTGAAAATGGTTTATTGAAATAAAAGGGGGATAGAAAAGGGGACAGAAGGGGAAAGAAAGGGAAGACAGGGACAGTATTACCACCAGGAATTCTGAGTGCTCTGTCAGCATCAGCTCAGCAGATGAAGCATAAGAGCTGAGTAGCTCCCGTGGCAGGCTGGATGTGATTTTCAGATAGCAGTGGTCTGTGTGTCCCTGCTGGGGGCGGAGAACAGCCTGCTGTGGGTACAGGCCTGCTCCTGGAGCAGTTCCAAGTTTTCAGAAACAGGATGGCAGAGGGAGGCAGTGGCTGTGGCTCGGAACACGGCTGGGTATGAGCAGTGGTGGCTGTGGAGATCTTCACAGCGACAAGCTAGTTTGCAGGAGCGGTGACCCAAGGCAAAGCAGGCACAGACAGGAAGGCAGGACCACAACGAAGCGGGGAGGGAAAGGGGCCAAACTGATCCTCCAAGCAACCCAAAGCAAAAAGGCTTTGTGGTGTTGTGACTAGCTGCTTTTCATGTGCCTCCAAACTCCTCTCCCAGCTCGGCTTTGTGGGCTTGTCTTTGGTGGGGTTGTGGGGGCTGAAGCTGCTCTTAGACCAGTCATGGAAGTTCCCTCTCTGCCCTGGCTGGCTACCAGGGCAACACAGTTTCTTATAGAAATTTTCTTAGCCTCATTTGTGACACATGTTGAGGTGTATATACATTGGTCTCTCTCAATATGTTTATACTATTTAATCCAGTTCAATAAAATGCACCAGTAGCGGGAATTGTCAGATGAGTTTGTTCTTATTTATGCTTGAAAGTTGCAACATTAATCTCAGAACTGTCCTTACACATATCAGTACAGCTGTTGCATAGAATTAAGAACTATTAATGGATCTTTAGAAGCTGGGAAGAGCAAAACACTACAATGTATTTTCAGTACTGTGTAGAAGTCGGTTAGAAGTTGATAAAGTCTATGTAATCCTATGAGAAACAGCCTTATAGAACTAAAATTGATAGAATTTAAAGGAATATAATATATTTCTACTTGCTGGTAGACATAATTTCCATATGCTACAAAATATTCATACTGTAATTGTTAAGTATTCTGGGTCACAAAGAGCTTCTATCTTCTGATCATTACATAATATTTAAAAGAAAATTATTGTTTCACTATGTTCAAGGAAAAATTTTATCATCATTTACTAATTTTTTACAGATAATTTTGTTCACCTTAACAGCTTGCCCAAAAGTGAATTTGACGTGGGTTTGGTGTGGGATATTTTTTTGATGTTTATTTTGGTTGTTTGGCTGGTTGGTTTATTTTGTTATTCTGTTTAATATCTGATAACTGGAGGGAAGAAAAAAAAAACTTCAGTCATATATCCTAAATCAGTCACAAAAAGGTCTGGGGGAAAAAAGAAGAAAGTGTATAAATAGTCAAGGTGTTACCATAGCTTTGTAACTACTGTAAGCACATTAATTCTCAGTGTTACAGATCTGCCAGAGGACAATGAATTACTTCTCAGTATCAGCTGCTGCAGAACTTTGTTCACTCACTTTATACTCCAGAGACCTGTGTTAATAGTCACTGATCAGAGCAGGATTTATCCACGTCTTGTTTTAGAGCCAAACATAATCAGTGTTTTACAAAGCAACTACAGTTTTGACTCACTTGTAAATATTTTGAAATTCAAACGAACCCCAAAATTTAATGAGTTTTTCTCAAAATTGTACTGTGTGTTTTAATGGTAATGTGTTGCATGTTGCTCAACAAAGCCTTTGTTCTATCACATCACAGCATTAAAGCAGATTATGTGATCAAAGTGTTTTCAATATCAGGGAAAATACTATTTTGTTAGGATCCTGGCATCTGATAAACTGCTGATCTGCATTTCTTGGTGACACCTGTCTTATAACTTGCACCCTCAAGTGGCTTCACAACCAAAAAATCCTTTTCTTTTATGGAACTCACGGAACATGTTTGGGTTCTACATGGCTGTATTCCTAAAAATTGCAAATTTTTTAGAACAGATGTATATACTTCTGTATGGAACACAGACAGTAAAGCATAAGCTTAACTATAGGTACATGCTCAAGTATGTGCACGTATATAATAGCCTTGTATCAAAGAATGGCTTGGGTTGGAAGCGACCCTAAAGATCATCTAGTTCTCACATCACTGCCATGGGCAGAGATACCACTATACATACATACATATATATATATTTAGGATTGTATGCTGATGCCTTAGGTTTTAACTTTTATATTTTTCAAATCCTGTACTGCTAGTGTAACTCTGAAGTTTCCTGTAGCTTGTTAAGTGCTCTTCTCTTATACTAAGATATACATAACAAAATCTAGTTTGCTCGTCAAGGACACCCTGACCAAGAACTGTAAACTTTGGTCTTGGGGAGAGAGGGGTAAGCTTGGGGAAATTACATCATTGGCTGAGTTCTGGTTGGTGAATTTATGCTGATATAAAAGTGTGAAGAACTCGTGACCTGTCGCCCATTTTGGGATCCACTGAGGCAGGACCCTCTGGAGCCCAGAGTGTACATCTGAAGGCCTTTCAAATAAATACCTCCTATTCCTTCACTCCTGTCTAGTCCCTGTTTCTAGGTAGCCATTTAAGGCATCCTGCAAAGCTGAGGTAGCTGCAGGCTCTTGTTTCAATGCAATTTCATTTGCGATGTCATTTTTTTCCAGTAAAAAAAAAAAAAAAATACAAACCTACAAAAGATTTTCCTTTTCATTGTATTATGATGTGTATTTTAGATTACATTGTTACTACTTCTCCTTAAAATATTTTGACAGTATGTATATTAATTGCATTTGCAAACTTCTCTACTTCTAACATCTAGTTATTTGAATTATTGCCTTCATACATTATAGAAAACATGAAATAGGAAAAAGAAATTAATTATTTCCTATTTGAGTACATGTCTCAAGAACTGGTTTTTCAACCTTTAAACATTTATCAGAGATTATTTATTCATGCTTAATAAAGCACACCAGATTGTTGCAGTTTTCATTTTTTTTTGACTTCTGTCATCTTTGAGTGACTTCTGTTTGCCATAGTAACACTTTACATTTACACAACAGTTTTTATTCAAAAGTATTTCAAAGTGCTTTGCATAGTGTGTTTATATAAGGGATAAATTAGAGTTACCTCTGGAGTGAAGCTCTGCAGAAACTTTGTGCCATAACCTTATATGGGTTTAATTTTTATCTTTTACATAAAATTTCATTGATTTCAAGGAAGCAGAGCATACAATTGAATTAAACTCTATTTTATACAGGAGAAAAGAGTCTTCCTGCTAGGGCTCTGGACTCCAGTCAAGAAGTGGTCTCTGTTCCTTGCTTCTGCTACACACTTCCTGTCATTCTTCCAGCAATTTGCTGGGTCTGATTTGGGCCTTAAATTAAGTCATAGGATCATTGAATATCCTGAGTTGCAAGGGAACCAAAAGGATCATCAAAGTCCGACTCCTGGCCCTGCACAAGACAGCCTAAGAATCCCAGCATTGTGCCTGAGAGCATTGTCCAAACACTTCTTGAACTCTGTCAGGCTTGGTGCTGTGACCACTGCCCTGGGGAGCCTGTTCCCGTGCCCAGCAACCCTCTGGGTGAAAAACCTTTTCCTAATATCCAACCTAAACCTCCCCTGACACAGCTTCATGTCATTCCCTCGGGTCCTGTCCCTGGTCATGACAGAGAAGAGATCAGTGCCTGCCCCTCCTCTTCCTCTCGTGAGGAAGCTGTAACTGTGGTGAGGTCTCCTCTCAGTCTCCTCCAGGCTGAACATACCCAGAGACCTCAGCTGCTCCTCGTATGCCCTGCCCTCCCCTCCACCTTTCATTGTCTTTGTGGTCCTCCTTTGGATACTCCCCAATGGCTTTATACCATTCTTATATTGTGGCACCCAAAACTGCACACAAGACTCCAGGTAAGACCACCCCAGTGCAGAGCAGAAAGGGACAATCCCCTTCTTGCACTGGCTGGTGATGCTGTGCCTCATGAAATACTAATGCCAATGGCATCTCAGCTTCGGTGGCTGTTCACGTGTACATAATTAATTACTTGAAATGCAAACAAGTCGTAGTTAACTTAGCCACCTTTTAGCAATGAAAAAGCCCTCTTCTACTAACAGGAAGATAATTTGTATGATGCTGAATTTGCAATGTGCTAATAATATGGCTAATGAAGATCATCTTCTCTGAGTTTGAAGCATCAATTATCTGCCTCAGAAATAATACTTGATTTATTCCATATTTTTGACAATTTCGTTATATTTCATGAACCCCTGTCTATGCGGAGGAGTAAACAAAGTATCTTGAGATCCTGGTTGGAATTTCTAGATACTGTTTAGCAGAACAAAATTCTTCATTGATATGTTATACCATAGTTGCTATGAGAGGATGCAAAAATAGAGACATTATTCAAATGTGTAGTAGAACCAAAAAATAACATAATTTTTTATCTTGATTTTTTTAAAAATTCCAACTTGGCTAGATTATACACCTTTGTTGTGAATGTCAAACATCAAAAACTGTGTCAGTCCTTTTTTATTTTCATTTTTTTCTTGAATGGAATTGGCAGTATTGGAATCTCTCCAAGTTAAACAATATAAAGTGGCAAGTTGGTTCAGGGTGGGTAAAATCATTTGGGATTTTTTTCTTTCAAGTATGGCAGGAATAAGAAAAATCTTCAAAACTGGTACAGATGGACAATTATTTTGCTTGTCTTTTGATACTCATGTTTCTCCTGGCCTCACCTCAGCATGATACTTCAGTGTTAGCAACTTCCTTGCTGTGCTTTACAACAAATTAAATTGTTTTCCTTAGCCTGCGTTAGACTATTCTATAGTTCTTTCCAAGGAATCCCACAAGTAATTGTACAAAGTTCACAAGCCTACCAGTAGTACAAACTTCACCAGGTATAGTGGTGCAATGAATTTACAGAAATTAAAGGGTAATAGGCAGAACAAATGCTTTGGAATTTGGTCCACAGTAACTTCCGTGTAGCTGCTCATATGAGTAAATGTTTTCAGAATAGAAACTTTCTCATTCCGTGAAATAATGAGTGATCCAAAAATCCTGGTCACATACTTAACCCTTCTGAAAGCAAGCTGTGTAAGGGAAGAGTATGTCACTTCTTAGATACTCTAGGTTATTTTCAGTACAATACAAGAGTACTCAACAGATTTGGGAGATTTTTTTTGGTTTTTTTGTTTTGTTTAGTGGTAGTTGCACCATTGTTCACAGTTATTGGAATAAATAAACTTCTTGGACAGAAGTGGTGCTTCATAATCAGGCTGTTAATTAGATTTAGAAATTCCAGGGATTACTCCAAAGTTTTTGCTGAATGTGTTCCCTGCTTCTCCTTTATGGAACATAAAGTAACTTCTAGACATAACCATTAATTTACAGTAAAAGTTTTTAATTATGTGGAATAAAAAAATCCTCTCAAAACAAACAGAACCCTCTCCAACAAACAAACAAAAAATAGAGAGAATTTTAGTTGTTCTGTATTATTAGAACGGTCTACGCCTAAAATAAATTAATTCAAGTAGAATTATTTTTGGTAACAAGTCTAGTATCTAGCTATATCTTTTTATTACAGCTTGCTGTGTGATATCATAGGAGGAAAGAGCCCCCTAATGGCTTTAAGTTAGCCAGGAAAATAAAAATAAATTTTACTTTCTGTGAGTTCAAGTTGGAAAGGAAAATATTAAAAAAAGGTCAAATTAATCTTTTTAGAAAAAGGTTACATAACTGAATCAGTTTAAAGTGTTGCAAAAAGTCCAGATTAACATTAACAACATCAAAGACTTGAAAGAAAATGCACAGTTTGTAATATGTAAACTCTTAACTCTTTCTGAGATTTTTTTCATCTATTTTATTCTGAATCTGACAAAAGAGGATGCTTACAGTATTTAATGTGGAAATGAATAACATATGAGTAGAAAAACATCTTATGAGCATAAGGTTAATTGATTGTTTGGGTTTCTGATTCTCTTTTTCCCTTTAAAAAAATAAAATTATCGTTCAAATGAAATATTCCCATTGCAAAAGTAAATACTTTTTAGTGTTTTTTGGAGTTTCATGGCTTGGATGTAACCTGACTAGTAACAAACACTAATCTGGAGGGAACAATATTACTGTCTTTGAAATCACTGAACTACCATGATATTTTTTTTTTTAAACAGAAAATTATAAGGTATATTTAAAGAACACGTGTATAGTGAACAAGATTTTTCAGAGAGAAAAGAGAGATATTAATAAGAGCTGTAGGAAAGCTTTTGAGCATACATAAAGGAATATTTTTTGCTAGTCAAACTGTGCAAGATATACTGAGGCCTTAAGCTTTGTAAGAATACAAAGTGAATTAGACATTCAGTTATCTTAGCTCCTTATAAAACACAGTCTATGCTTAGTAGATCTAGCTCTCAATACCCAGGTCTTTGTCTTACTGTTAAAACTTTCAGTCCGGTAATTAAAATGTAAAAGGTTTCTTTCCATTATTTATGGTCAGATTCTGCACTCTGACTCCAGAGTCAATGTATGCAGTCCTCACCTTTGGCAGGATTTTATGGAGTAAAATACCACTCAATAAAGCTATGGTGGCAAAATGTGCCCCCAAGAGAAATTCTGCCTGCCTGGAAAGAGTTTCAGAAGGAAACATTGAAATTGCTGACATATGTGTATATAAGAAACAACATAAACACTATTCATAGAGAAGAGATAAGGTATTAAAACAGCACAGATGCTATAGTTTAAGTAAGCCTTTAGTTTGGGCTCTTTAGTTTAGATCATGTTTTGCCAGTGCTTATTCATATGACACATTATAGAAGATGAAGCTCTCCCTTAAACATTGTATATTTTATTCATGTGGTCACTTAGATACCCCCTTAAAATTCTTGTTAGTTTTTAAAAAAATCCCTCTATATACCTAACGTCTTCAATTTTTTTAATGTCTTTTACAAATTATAAATAATCATTTTGGCACCTCCACTTCTTATTTGGGTTTTTGAGAAGTCATTAAGTATTTAAGTATGGTGTTTTACGGAAATTTATTAAAAATTTTTTGGTAAAGGAAGAGAAGAAAGGGCTTTTCTGTAGTTGTGATTCTTTTGTCGCTGGATAAATTGGATTACATGTAGGTGCACATTCTAGCAGCAAGACCTTGCTATAGGCAGTTTCTTAACTGGCCAAAGCATTGGAACACTGTACTTGCTGGGTCAAAGTCCATTTAAATGCTTACATTAATAGATTGGTGCCTCTACTTCACCCAGAGGGAATAATCACAATAGCTGGCATATGAAAAACTCTGCAGTTTGGAGCGAGGAGCAGAGTGCACAAACTGATGATGGAGGTGGTGCATGTTGTCACAGCTGGAAGGAATGTGCTGCTAATGAAGGAGCTGTCTTAGCGTTATGCTCCCATGGCCTATAAACCCCCAGTCAATCAACTTCCTGGCTTAGTTCAAATCCAAAAGCTGGGTCATTTCAGATGTAGTCTATCACCTTCAGGATCACAGCAATCTATCACAACCTATCACAGCAAAACCACTTACACTACAGCTGAAGGAAATACGTAGAAACTTTATGTAAAGCTCTGCAGTTAGGAGACAGTAGTGTCAATGTCATATTGAAACAGGCAGTCGGTCCTCGGGATGGCTGCTTCAGACATGCAGCACAGTGTAACAGAACATCCTCGGTTTCACATTTCAGGTCACAAGCCTTGATCTGCACTTTGCAGGCAGAATGCTAGCAATGACTACTATATCTCTAAAAATTGGCAGTCTAATGGTATATTATTTACAGCTAACCATATTTGCTCAGCAGTAGTAAGATTGCAGTCAAAAGACAGATAATATTTCAAACTACTGACAAGCACTGAGAAATCCTTCAGGTAAGCATCCTCTGTAACTGGCTTCACAATATGTACACTAATGAATTAATAATATAGGAGAGATTGTGTGCCATTATTGCTCCAGACTGTTTAGCATGTGTGGGACAAGTTGCATTAAAACATCATCCAAGGAGTTAGAAATAATCTTTTCTCGTTGTTTCATTCCATTCACCTAAAGGGTTAAGCATGATAAATGCAATGCACAAACCACGTTCTGTTAATTGTCTTCAGGTGTACATAACAATTGATACATATAATCTGTGAGTGAAAGGAATACAAGTGCAAAAAATGTATTCTGAGAACAAGTGCCAAAGCTTGTATTTAACATGCAAGATACAAAAAGAATAATTCCTTTTTTTAGCTGCTCAGAAAAGCAAATGATAATTTCCTTACCTGGAAGATCAAACTCTGTATATCATCAATATTATGTGAGGTAAGGGGAGAGGATGAATTTTTGTCTTCCGTAATAAGCCTTTCTTCAGGGAAGCAGAACATGAGAGATGTAATTGTAAGTAAAACGAACTATTCCAAGATCCAGTCTGTCGTCAGTTGCACTGGGTTAGAGCTGGCATCCTCTTGCAAATGAAAAAAAGGGTAGCTCAGCAAGTTCTCCACTGAAGGAGCTCGATATCAGTGTTATCAGGCACCAGCTGTCACATACTGATGCTATAGTGGGTACAGTCTCCCTCTATTGCGCGCTTTCTCTCACTTGCTCTCGCTCTCTCTCACCCTGACGTTCACTCAGCTCTGAATCTGAGCTCCTTCTGCTGCTGTATAATCAATCTAGCCTGTCTCAATCTAATAGGCCTCTCTTTAACCAGCCAATCAATAGCACAGATTCCGCTGCTGCTTCCCAGGGTCTTTTCCAGGAGTGGTACAAACAATAAGAGTTTGGCCAGCAGTTTAAGTACTTTTCATTATTTTATGTCTGTTTTATTCAGAGAGCCCAGGTTCAAAGCTATCTTTCTCTGTGTTTTTCTTGATAGTTATATAAACACACACATTGCACTGCAGTAACATTCTGAATGCTTTAAAATTTTTACCCATTCTACATGTTTTAGAATGCATATTAGAAAAGAAAGAGAAGGAAATAAACACACACACACAGTCCCCCCACACTCAGTCTAGAAATGAACCTGCATGCCAAGCCTCAGGCTTTGTGTTCTGAAAAATCCAGTAGTGTGTTTGGTAACTGTAATTGTTTGTGGCAATTGTGGAAATTAAGCATAAACCAAGAATCAGGAGGATTGTGCTTCACAGACTGTGCTCCTAACCCCTGTCAGCTTGAACTAACTTCTTTCCTACACTGTCTGTGTTTCACCTTGTGTGTCTTGTGGGAAGTTATGTGGATTTCATTTCTTTGTTTTGGGGGAGTTTTTGTTTGTTTGTTTTCTTAGGGGTTTTGTTGTTGTTTAGGGTTTTTTTTAAGAATTTGTATGGACACATCATAGATTCAGATACAGGAGGTAAGATACAATATCTATTCAGCAGATTCACATGGGACAGCCAGAATACTGGCCAGAATTAACTGATAGCAACAAATATCTGCAGAATGCTACAAGCACTTATCTTATCCTGCACTGCACTCCCCACATATGCAAGAAATAAATTGTGCTTTACTAGGTAAAAACAAAATTTCAGGAAGCATATTGTGCAAAGTAAGTATTTTTACTGCAACAGACTGGCATTCTTTTTCCATTATTTAATTTTTTATTTTATAATTTAGGGACACTAAATCATAAGGACATTGATTTGAGACCTGTTCATTCTGGTTGTAGGTGAAAATTATGAACCAAATCTCATGCTCATGCAAACTGGGGAAAGTACTCACCGTCCTCCTAAGTCCAGAAAGTATGTTGCATCAATCACAGGTGTTACTGCATGGCAGCATATTGACACTATTGTATTTCTGTTCTTGATTCAAAACAGCAAATGTAACTAAAAAACATCATGAGTCCAATGCATTCAGTGGTTTTCTAGGAACATACTGTCCCATTCTTGCTGGTTCCCTCATATATGATTCTTGAAGAAATTCATCTGAATCCACAAACAAAATGTGGGCTTTGATTTTCTACATCTTCAGTGTTTGAACAATCTATCAGTCTAAGGATATCTCAATACTTTTCCTGAATTAAGACCTTGTGACTGAGATCCTGTTCTGAGAACTGAAACTTGTGGTCCCACTGTTTATTCCATGGCTAAAATTGCCTCCTTAGAGAGCTAGCATTGGTCAAACATTTTACTGAAGTATGAGCACTGTAGTCATTATTTAATGTCTGGCATAAGCAGTATCAGTAAGCAACTAAATGTACTGATAATTCAATAAAATAAAATTTTCTTGTGACTACCGGGTTGATAGGGATTTCTACCCGACTCATGGGATTTCTTGTGTAATCTCTTAGGAGTGGTCAAAAAGGGTTACTCTTTTCTGATCCCTTTATGAAAAAAATCTCCCACTAAACACATTTACAGACTCTTGTCAGATAGTTTCTGCCTTATGCAACCTACTTAGCAATACAGACTTATTGGAGAAACACAAGCTAGTACTACTAAGTCATCAATATTATGTGTTTTGAATTGCTATCCTGAAAATTCTCGTCAAAGACTGAAAGGAAAAGACAGCAAGAAGAAAGAGACCAGCTATTAAACTGGAGTTTGCAGTACAAGCAGGAAATATATGGCATTCATAAACAATAAGAGGTACCTCTAAGTCTATTCAGAGGAACAGAGCTATCAGGAAAAAATCTGTTTACTCAGAGTGTTTACACAAGAGTATGTGTAAGGTTGTGCCATGGCAGAAAATAACAACACATTTATGCACTTCAATCTCTTTCAATGCACATACAAAAATAAAATAGGAAACAACCAATGAAGTCATATTCACAGCAAGTTCAACTCATCCATTCTTCATGTGAAATATCAACTAACAATCTCTGATTTCCCAGATGCGTATGAAATACCTCATTAATTGCAGCCTACAAAACACATTTAACAGATGTCTCAAGTGTTTTGAGTGCTCTGGATCAGCTAAGTCATTTTCATGGATAGAGAAAAAGATTAACATGAGAAAATAAATGTGAAGATCCATAGAATTATGGTCACACAATTGTATGAATGTAGATCTGGTGGTGAAAGTGTGAAAACCTCTACAAGCCTGTATGATGGGAAAAGCGTAATTAAGGTGTTCTGCCCTCAAGGGGAGGGTGGGAGCAGGGAGGTGTAGGGCAGTGCAAAGGTTTTTGCCAGCCTCAGTAAAAAAGGCCCAATAACATAATGTGTAATAAAACAGTTCAAATAGGAGATTATAAAGAGGACCCTAGATAGAGTGTACACTTTGCATCCCCTGTATCCCGACAACCCTTCTTTCACACAGCACAGACCAAGGGTAGACTTTCCTACTACAGCATGTGCAGATCCCATTCCAGAGGTCCTTTTCTCCCTCTCACGCTTTTGTACCCTTTATTTTGCATTACAAAGAGAACCACGTACCATCTCCTGGCATTTTGTAATGTTATCTCTGTCATAGCACCCCCCAGCACAGCACAGGCTGATGTGGGAAATGCCAATAGGTGCTCAGACTAACATTTGGGCTGCTCAAGCCCTAAGCCTGGGGCCCAACAGAGCAGCCATAGGTTATCCAGAGCCTCTGTGCAACATACAGTGTTCTCCACAGGGCTCCCAATACAGATGGGAGGAGCACTGTTGCATATATCAGACGAGGAGCTCACTTTCCTAGAACCCTTCTGATATTTTTCTTCCTGTCTGCTTTCTTCACCTAATCTAATCAACTCCATGCAGTTCAGTTTGTGAGGCACTATCACAAAATTGTGCAGTTTGATATTTTAGTGCCTGGTTTTTGCTTTTTTTTTTTTTGCAAAGGCAGTATTGTCAAGATCACATTTTTAAAAAGAGGATGACTGTGAGTCTCAGCAACTGGACTTTTATGTAAACACTAAATTAATGATTAAAAAACTATTTACTGAAATATTAATTGTATTTTAAGAATATAAATGTTATCACATGGTTGTCTAAAAGTAGCTTTAGATTCTACATACCCTTTGTGAAACTTGCTTTTGTATTGAATGTATGTGGAAATATCTCTTTGGCCTTCATGTCTGTAATGAAGTATGATAAATTGTTTCAAGAATGTATTGATACAAAATATCACAGTATGATGATTTAGAAACTGCACTTATTTGTTTTTAGTAGATAAAAGAAATGGTCGTTATCTAGTTAAACAGATGTTTAATACTGAAGGGATTAATGTAGAGACCAGCTTTCAGACTTCAAACATTGAGTTTAAACAATGTTAAAGTAGTCAAAAGGCACACTGTATAAAGTCTGTTAAGAAGCTCTGGTCATCCATTGATTTTTCATTTTACTTTGTTTGGTTTGGGGAAAATTAAGAAGCAATTATGTCATAGAACAGTTCTCTTTGCAGGCGCTGTGTTTTCATATGTTATTAAGTATAATTCTCTATGATAAATTGTTTTTTCACTATTTCAGATTTAATTAACAAAGGAAATATATGTGGTTCCTACCCCAAAATTCCAAAAATAATCAAGCTTTTTCTGTATCCAGTGATCAAAGGGAAGTCAGAATATGGAATAATCAGCTCTGGGAGACTATATCTTTTGAACACTTAATAATGAATAGCAGATGTACCTATTCATAGAGGTGACTTTGATAGATTCCCTCAATGAAAATAAAAAAAAATCAGGATTCAACATTTTACACCTTTCCCAGGAAAGAATTAATTAAATGGGGTTTCTACATTACACCTAAACACTGATTCTAATAATTGTATTATTGCTGAGTGTATCAGTCAAGTTTCACGTTTAAGTCTTAACCCATTCTTAAAATGCTCAGGCTACTCACAGGCTTGAAATTAAGCACTGCACATTCAGCTGAAATGAAATTTCATTCAATGAAACCTAAAATATTATTTAGTTTTACTGATCCTTAAGAAAAGTCTTTTTCCACAAATGGGGGAAAAACTGTACGTAAACTTGTTTTAAATTGTCGAATGTAAATACAAGAATATTGAGGATAGATTTTGTCAATTTTATTTAATTTTTCCTTAGAACACTTCCATTTCAGATTTGGAAGTGTATGCTTAGGATAGAAGACAAGATACAAGCTCTGAGGTATAATAGCTTGTACCTATTTATCTCTGAGAGATAAATAAGATTATGATACAAGATTTCTTGTATTCTATATAGTATTTGTCATTATTCCTCAATGGTGCTGAGCAATAGGACAAGTGACAATGGGCAGAAACTCATGAACAGGAAGTTGCACTTGAACATGAGGAAAAACTCCTTTGTTGTTAGAGTGACCAAGCACTGGAACAGCCTGTCCAGAGAGGCTGGAGAGGTCCCCTCACTGGAGGTATTCGAAAACCCTCTGGATGCAATTCGGTGCAGTTTGCTCTAGGAGTGACTCTGTCTGAGCAGGGAGGTTGGATCAGATGACACACTGTGGTCCCTTCCTACTTTTTTCAGAGAACAGGAAAATATGTTACATTTTAATTAGATTTTTTTTTTTTCTATTTCACGATATAGAAGACAGTATTTAAGTTTTGTAGATAGTTCAGTTTTGGTAAACATGCTGGAGAATAAGAGAAGGTAAAAATCCATTTATTAAAGATTTTGACGTTAGCCATGAAAATTATGTATACAAACATTATATAATGGAATACATGTCTGTAAATCACAATACACCTTATTTTCTATCTGAATGCTTTAGTGAACTTCAGGGTGAGCATTGTTATAAAAGTGCAAACCAATATTAATGAAATTATTTACTGTAATCACTGTTAATATTTACAATATTATTATATTCTATGTCAGACAAATAATTCTCTAGAAAATATTGCAAAACTAAGTATGCAGGACTATATTTGTCTTCTCTGTGTGAAGATCATCCATGCCAAATTTGTAAACATTTCTCTTGGAATTAACCAGATCTACTTTAAATTCATGTCTGTCTATGATCTATTTAAGACAACAGGAATTGGTCTTTTTCACAGAATTCAGAACCTTCAAAGGGCCACACTGATGTTAGTGAATGAAATGAGCTGTGCTATTCTCCAAGCCAGCTGAAATGGAAAAGCTCATGTCCAAACACCGAGACATTTTTTGCTCCTCAGCAAACACCTAAATATTTTTCTTCCTCAGAACATCACGACCACATCTAACCTACTTGGAATGTTTGTTATAATTTCTGAATGTTGCATAAACATTGTTTGGTAGAGTTAGCCTAGACCAAGACATTTTCAAATACAGGCAATTACTGAATTCACCTTTGTAAAATTCCTAAGTCCCAGTACAATAAAATTAAATTTCTCTGAGCTTTTCAGTAAAACACCAAAAAACTAATGACTGTATTTAAAAATAAAAGGATCTTCATGAAAATTCAAAGTTGCTGCAGGGCTTGTAGCTTCAGAAATTAAATGTTTGCATGGAGACCCAATTCTCATTGGAGGTAGTTTCTGTTCCCTAAGACACTGATAATAGTGAAGACTGAAAGTGACTTATATATATATATACATAGTAACCTATATAGATCACTAAGATACATTTAATCCATGAGTATGACCTTCAGCCACTGACTGCAGTTCCCAGCATGGCAGCTGGTTTTGTTTGTTACTTTTTTTTAAAGTTCAGAATGTTGTTAAAGGGCAAAAATTAAATGCTCTCTCTACATGTCAGTCTTTGCCCCATTTCTTGTCATCCCATGTGTGTATTTTGCAGCCTGCTAGGTGTCCACTTCTCTAGGCTCTCTTGAGCTATCTTGTGTCATTATGGCATGGTCATAAATACCTTAGTCTAAACAAAATAACTATTTTAGGCTAATATGCCTATAAAACTAAGGATCCCCTACCAAAAGGTAAGTCAAAGAAATTAGCTGGGGAAAAAAATTGTTCAGTAGTTAGCGAAGTGAAAACAAAGCTGAGGTTTAAAGTTCAACACACCTCAGTTCTGAGGAGCAGCACTCAGATACAAAATCTGAGACTGGCCTCTAGCAACAGCCGCAGTATATGATGAGACTGCCAGTTACAGAATTTTTTTCACAAGCCGTATTCTGTAGTTTTATTGTTCTTGATACTGAAGTCTTCAAAATATAGGCAAATTAAATGTGCTGTTATTGTCTTCAACACCAGCTCCCCACTGCAAGAGACACATAGTGAAAGGTCTTTATCTAACACAAAGCACAGTGCAGCAGCCTCAGAAATTGTTAAACTTCTGGTGAGGAGTAAAGTGTATTTTCATTAAGGATCAAAAGATGGAGGGTCCTTCCATGGCATTATGCTAAGTAATGTTGCCTTGCAAGGCTAAGAAGGACCGAATTGGGAACAGCTTTGAAAGGAGAAACACAACAGTACAAATGATGAATTTGCAGGGAATTTTGAAAGTTGCTTTTCCTGCATTAGTATTCCATACTGGACTGTGTCCTTCATCATCTTGAGCCATTGATGATGTTTGCCTGCACACACTCAATTCTCCCCTAATATGGGTTCTGTTGTACAAGAAATTTTATGTATTTTGATTGAATTCATGTTATTTGGAGCTTGATAAGAACTACTGATTTGTTTTGAGTAGTGTATTATGTACATTTTCATACCTTTTCACAACAAATTCTTAATAGCAATGTATTTATAGGCTGCATGGCTGTCAGTGTTCAACTCTTGCTGCTTTTAAAATGTGTATCATTGTTTCTGTAATGTATAAAGATTAAATTTCAGAAGAAAATTTATGTGGAGGAAAGTGTTGCTTTAAATTTCTTCATCTTTTATTATTATTAGTGGAACAGCAGTAATGGTAGTAGAGATGCTATGCACTGTACCGTGCTCACTTAAAGTACACAGTACAGACTAAATGATGGCTTTCAGTTGAAAAGGTGCTTACTGCACAATGAGGAGCAAAATGTAATTAGTGTTATAGCACAAATAATATCTCTCCCTGTGCCTCTGTGAAATATTTATTGCAATTTGTCATTGAATTAGGCCTGCAGAATTTTCCCCATGTGTGTTGAAAAAACAGATACCCTACAAGTCTTTTGCTGGAGTTTCAAATTCTGGCAAACAGGCCTATCAAAAAGATTTAGATTTAGCCTGTGAGATTCCTGTCATCCAATATTTAAACTCATAATATCTAAATGTTTTTCTACTGAACAATGGAGACAATAGAAAATGCTCCAGGCACAAAAGCCAGAGAAGCTGATAAAACACAGCTAATACTCAGAACTGAGCTCTGTATTATGTCATCAATTTAAATAAGATATATGATTTGTCTAGTGTGTGCCCAAAAAAAATTCAAGGACCTAAACAGAAACTATAAACCAATTTAGTTCTTTAAAATAGCTTTTGAGCTTATTTCCCTAGCTTGCACAGAGAAAGCCCAGGGAGACCTTACCCTGAATTGCTAATAGATGGTAGAGCTACACTGCTGTTGAAGACAGGGTTTAACATGTGAATGCCACATTTGTAGTGAAGCAAAAGACAATGTACACAGAGCTCAGTGCATTTCCTACTGCAGGAAATTATGGAATTTTCCTAATAGTGTAATTAGGAATTATACTATGTAGCAGAGAAGGCTGTAACCAAATGACACAGGAAATACTCATCCACAGTCATGCTTCATTACAAGTGCTCACTTTTTTACTTCTTGGAGACATATTCACAATCTTTCTGACTTAAGGCATTTAAGTTTTCCTTGGAAGTGTACTGACAAAAAACCCCGAAACCTAAAACAAATTAAAAAGAAACACCAAAAAAAAACCTCAAACCAAATCTAACAACAGAGAAAAATCTCCCAAAAAATGTAAGATCCCAGTCACCAGTGATCTTTTAAATAGAACCGCCTGCCAAATAGGTGGAACAATTTGGAACAAACAGGTGAGATGATAATTTATTTCAATATACTTGCAAATACTCATTTCAAGTGTACTTAATACTGAGAAACTTACAAATGTAATGTTGCAAATATTTCCGAACCACATCCGGTGACTGCTGTCATTGAACCTGAAATACAATTAAAAGCAGTGAGAATAAGGTTAACAGGATTTTGATTAATAGACTAATTTTCAATCTTAATTAGTCATCATGTATATTTATTGTCACAAATACCTATTTTTACATAATCAGGAATATGCGGCACAAGATTAACAACTGCCCATCAAGAAAATGGATTGAAGTTTGGTAGAGTTTCTAGGCTGCCTAGAAGTCTCTTCAGGATCTAAACCCTAATCAGTTATGATGGACTTAGATTTTGATGTGATCAGAAACAAATATGCATCTTCTTGTGCAGTGAAAGGCAGGCTAGTAATTAACCCACATGCGTAATAAGTAACAAATAAAAAAGTAAGAGCTATGCAAAATATGTGAACTTTTCTATTTCTTCCTTGTAGACAAAGGAAATAACTGAACTTGCTTTTATTTGATTTTGAGTCTGTCTTACCAAAATCTGTTCAGCTGTCTACATTTTGCCCTCAGAAGGTTATAATCTGTTTTCTAGGACAGTTCTTTCCTTGACTAAAGAATCATTATATTAATGGGAATTCTTATGTTATGTGTCAGTCCCTCCTTCTAAGAATTTAGCTGACCTCCAGGTTGTCAAGTAGGAAGAGCTGCTGTGAAGAGCTGGAAGGAGCCTCTGCAGATGTTCCTTTCCACTACCTTAGCTCAGGACCTGCCTGCAGGACCTCCTGTAAGCTGCACTGTGCCTGCTCTGGCACTTCACACACTTTTACACCTCCCTGATCCTACCCTGGAGGCTTAATTTAGTTTTCAATCTTGACTTTTTCTTACTGTGATCTTACTGAGTGATTGCTGATCCTGCATATTATGTCAGAACAATTCTCCTTGCTCAGGCACTGTGGACTGTGTCCATGTTTGTGAGGTCACTGCCCTGCTGGCTGTGAGGGGGTCATCTGCGCCTGGCTCACCTTGCTCTGCAGATCAGCCCCTTCTTATTGCTCTGTGACAGACAGTTCAGGTGGGAGTCAGGAACAAAGACATCAGCTTAAAAACAGCTCCTAAAAAAGCAGAGGTGAGCCCCTACTGAGGTTTGTTCTGGCTTTTTGCAACAACTTTAATCAGCAAGCTGACCCTGAGTCCAGAAAGGTAATCTTGTGGAAGGGGAAAGTGCGCTTCTGGACCTGTCAGCATGTGTTACCTCATCATTTTACTGGAGACAGTAGCAAACAAATACTTTGTTTGCCAAGATTTTTTTTAAGTTTCTTTTTATTTTTTTTTCATTTTCTCTTTATTTTCAGATTTATTTACAGTTTCAAAGGGCATGTTGTTTCAGTTTGACTTTTTATTTATTTTCCTTCATGGAGATTGGTAAAAGGTTTCTTCTGTTCTCCTAGTGAGGATAACCTTAAAGGTATTAAGGTGCCATCCTTAGTGCTGTTTTTTTTGTTTGTAACTTTGGTTTGTTGTGTTTGTGCTTTATGTTTTAGTCCCAAAAACAGAAAAACAAAACCAAAGAAGAAAATTGCTGCAATAGCCTTATCATCTCCTTATTTCCTTCTTCTCCATCCCCAGCCCTCCAAGGCTCATCTTCCTCAGGCGGAGCAGTCCCGTCTCTTTCAGCCTCTCATACGACAGATTCTACAGCCCTTTAATAATTTTTAGGGTCCCTTACCAGACATGCTCCAGCGTGTCCATGTCTGTTTTCATACTGAGAAGTCCAGGAATGAACCCAGAACTTCTCACTGGTGACCTCACCAGTAAAGTGGAATGGTCACCTCTCCTTGACCTGGTGACAATACTCCTGTAATACAGCTCCAAATGCTCTTGATATTCTTGCTCCTGGAAACATCACTGGAACATGTTAAATTTGTAGTCTTCCAGGATCCCAATGTCATTTTCTTCAAGGCTGATTTCCAGCCTATTGTCCTCCAGGATGTACGGCTACAGGGGCTGAATGGCAGCACAACCATGGTGTATGAACAGCTCCCTAAAGTTTTGAAAAATTCACAGACTTGATCATCACCCAGGTCATGAATAAAGATCTTAAACAGTATCGTTCCTTTTACTAGTCCCTGAGCCACACTGCCTCTCCTAACCTCATCCCCACAAGCTTTGACAATGTCTTTATATTCATCCTAACTCATGTCCCTTCTTCCATCTCTTGTATGCTTTATTACTACATTTGTGTTTTGTTGAGAGCCCCTTATTTATTCATGTAGGCATATAGTTTATACAGTTGTTGTGAAGGTAAAATCTTGGCCTGCCAATTGTGTCTTGTGTTTATTTTTTGTGTCTCTTCTGAAGGAGATAGTACTGGCAGGAAAGGGACATTTGACAGTGCTGAAGGGCCTTTTATCCTAGGGTGAAGCAGTCAATCCCTGGGCAAGAGGCAATGCAGTCATTTGGAATTCACTGAGCAGGATACAGTGTAAAATATGAGTTTACTACTTTGCCTGGAGTTTGGAGATAAAAAGTCAGTTTGTGTCTTAACACTAAAAAAGGCTTAGCAAGCTTCAGGGAGGATGAGGGAAAGAGTGCTTGTGGTTCCCTTGGAAGAGCATCTCCTTTTGCTAAACTGTGATTCTACAAGACCCCATAAAAAAGTGCCATTAAGTCACTGACCGATTACCTGGTATGTTAGGGAGGGAAAGGGCATGTCTTTGTCTGATATATGCTCAATCCCACAGAATAGTCCCTTTTCTTTATTGCCAATGGTAACTTAATGATTTCCCTTTTTCTTGTCTCACTGTAAAAAAACAATCCATTTCTTGCCCTTCTCCTAGTTCTCTATTTAGATTTCAAGATGATACACAAAAGCAGGGTTAAATGTGTCCTATGTGACCTCCAAGACCTCCAGTCTTGTTTCAAAAGGGACATCTTTCTTCACAGTGTTTCACTAAAATATGAAACATTGCTAAAAGAAAGTAAATAAGACACTTCAAAAATAATTTTTTTTTTCTTTTAGCTATAGCACTGATACACTGCAGTGACTAGTATGGTTTGATGCAGCTACAGTTGTGAAGTACAAAAATTGGCAGTAGGTCTGCTCTCTGAAAGAATTATCAGTCACGGTATGCCTGATGGCTACTCTGCATTGTTCTCTAATTCTGTCTTGGAGTTCCATGGAACATTTCGGTCAAACATTTCCCTATGTTGTATCAGGTCCTATAATACTGAACCCCAACATTAGAGAACACCGTCTCAGTTTAGAGACAAATTTAGGAGAAGACACTCCGGAATGAGTTATCTCCTCTAAAAGGGTTCTAACAATCTCTTTCCACCAATAGGAAATGAATACTAATGGATGAACATGAAAAAAACCCAACAGTTTATTAACAAACAGAATGCCCTCATGGCAAGGGAAAAAAAAGTAAATAAATGTTGGATATTAAACTGTCAGATATTAAACCTTAACCCCCCCATGCACACTGTAACAAAACCCCAAAATTCCGGGGAAAAAATACTGGCTCATGCACACGGTGGAAGATGGCACTCGTGTCTGTCTCAGAGGGGACAGAAAACACCAACCAGGAGCTTAATGCAGCAATTTGAGCAGCAGATGAACATCTGGTGACTCTCTGGTGTCGACCTCCTCTCCACAGCAGATGAAGCAGCTGGGCTAGAGGTTCTGGGTGTGCTTTCTCTTCCCAGTTCAACTTCCCAAGGTTTGGAGCCAAAACGGATCAGCCCCTCTCCCACCAATCCTGATCAACCCCTCTCCCTCAGGTCCTTTTTTCTCTGGTCTCGGGCTAACAAGCCGTCACCTCAAAAAATTGCCAAAGGATTGCTGCTGCAGCTTCTCCAGAGCCAGGGAAGGCAAAAACTCCTTGCCTGGGCTAACAGAACCAAGTTAGCCAAGCAATACCAAGATGGCACAGCACCCTGGATGCCTGGGAAGCAAGGCTTTGGAAAAGCCCAAAGCTCTCCCCTTCCCGACCACACCGTAAAGATACAGCAACCATTTCTGGGCATAGAGCAGAGGATCAGGGAATAGCCTAATCGTCCTAAATCACCCCAGGACAAACATCTAGACAAACGTGACATGCACAAGTACATGGACCTTGGGGTGGTACATCCACAAGTGCAGGGAGAGCTGGTGGACATGGTAGATAAGTGACAGTGGTCTTGCAATGTCACCAGCCAGCTCCCTCAGCACTCGGAGCTGCATCCCATCAGGGACTTACATATGTCAAATTTGCCTAACTATTCCCTGAGGTGATCTTCCACCAAGGGTATCTCTTGGGTTTGGGTGAGAAAGATGTATGATTTTTACCTCTTTTGTATTTAAGTAATTCTGGCATGATTTTTTGTATGGATACGCTTTTGATAAGGAAATTCTACCTGCAGCTTCATATTGTCTAGGCATTGGATGCAAAATTCCCTCTGGAATCCTGAGAATTATTGGAAAAATGGGAACATTTTGATCTCTTTAGGAAAACTCCTATTTACTTGAGAACCTGTGAAGACCAGGATTGAAAACTTTAATATTATAAAATATACGCCGCTGTTTCACTTGGGTATAGTTCTTGAAAGAGAGCTACATCTTTCAAAATAATTTCTGGAAGTATTTCTGCTATTTAAACTTACTGAAAAAAGCTTGTTAGAGAAAGGATTCTGTTGTTGTTTACCATAAATGAAGAGGCAGAAAGAATATTTATGGTATTGTTCACAATTTATGGTATTATCTCTCTATATATTTGACAAAAAGAGCATCTCTGTGTCATTAAAAACCTTTCACTGGATTTCATGCTCCAGTGTTCATACAGCTATTTTTATGATGGTGTCATTAGATCAGCTTTTTCTCAGCTCAGTTTAGGCTAGTCAAAACTCCTCTTCCTTATTGTCCTTTACTGCAATAATGCAGTATGACCCTTTGGGTCATTTACTTTTGACACATGTCATATGGCTGATGAAATAAAGCAGGCATACAACAACATCCCAAGTGTTGTTTATTTATTTATTACATTCATTACCATTACTCTGCCTTGCCATTGTGTTGTAATTACTGTACAGCATATTTTAGAGAAGAAACAGGAGGCTTTTTCCCAGGTTGTCTCCATGCATTGCCACTGAAGTCTAAATTTTGCAAACATATGCAAACACTTCATATGAGAAGATTTATATTCTCCATTCTACAGTATAAAAAAATCCTATTTCTGAAATCAAAGGAAACCACAAAAGTATAAAGTGTCTAAACATATTAGCAGAGATGGGGAAAAAAAAGTGATTTCACTTTCACTTTAAAAAATCCAGACTACTTTATCTTTCAACAATGTCTTTCAAGGATTATTGAAAATATCAAAACTTGTTAGAAATAAAGGTTAGAACTTTTTTTAAATCTAAAATGACCTTCACACATTATAAAGATGCCAGCTCTTTACTGGAACAAGAGTGAGTGAGGAATAGGGAGGGAGAGAGCAGTTAATTCCAGAACTGTGAAAAAATTCTCTGCCTTCAATTTATACAATGAAAGTAAAAAATAATCAGAAAGAAAGTGAAAGTTTATGCTATTGAGATGATGAGAACTGTGTATAGTATTACACTAATGACAGCTTACAATAATTTGATTATAGTTAGTCAGAGGGTGCTTCAAGTTTCACATGAAAGAACCACATGTTGTTCAGGTTGGGAAGGATAGAAATAATAACATACTTGTAAGAATATTTGAAATATTTCTATGGCTATGTATCTTTCAAATTACTTAATATTTCCTGTATTCTCCGGAAAAAAAACCAATTCTGTAGAGAATTCATCTTAAAATTGGATCAGAATAGCAGCCTTAGAATTGAGCCCTGTTAAATGTTTGCCCAGTGCTTCACACGTAAGGCAATAATATTGTGCCAGTTACCAGAGGAAACAGAGATGAGACAGTAGCAATGCACAAACTCACTGCAGAATTCTAATCTTATAGAAAAAAGGTTAATGCATTTTAATGTGTTTGTCTGGCAAATTAGTCTCAAAAGTAGTGATAGGAATCAATCCTCTTATTTTTTTTTTTTCTGAAGAAAGCGTGACATGGCAATGTTGACAAGGACTCCTGAAAAAAAAATGAGTGGCACGACAAAAGATGGAAAGGTGGAAAAGCACAGCAGGGAAAGATACTCTGCAAATAGTTTTTCAGACTCTCTCTAAGATGTGGTTAAGATAGTAAGACTTACTAATGTTTTTTAAGTTTCTTGAGGAGTTATTGGATGAGCATAGTTCACGTATTTTTCATCAGGCAATTTTTTGCACTACCTACTACAGGAAGAGGGAATTACAGAGAGTCTGTAATGAAAAGCCCTTGAGGATATCAAGGATTGTCTCTTAAAATAATAGACATAGAAGGCAGAGTGCTGCTGACATTACTCACTGGAGTTAAATTATCAAAGGACCAGGCACTGTAGAACTTGTACATATCCTCAAAAGTAACAGCAATGTCAGGATCCACAACTGGAGAGTTAGAAATGTTCACAGGTTTTTTTAAGAAAAAGAATGTGAATGGTTTTTGTTGTGGTTGTTTTTTCTTAAGAGAAACTTCAGCATGTTGAAGTTTTCCTAATGGCTTCTATGAGAAAATGATGAGCACTAGAGCAATGCTGATGTACTCCAGCCTGAAAAGGAAGAGGTTCTTGGTATTTGAAAAGAGCATTCTTCTGTATCAAGGAGAATAACAAAATTACCCTTCATTCTTCCAAGAGAAAAAAAAAAAAAGAAAAAAGTAAAAATTCTCAATTCAAAGTGAATGTAAGAATTACCGTATAAACACATTTACAATGTTGTTGCTGTAGAGCCACTCTATGTTTCTAGTGATTCTGTGCAAAATTCAGCTTTGCCCTCAGGAAGATACAATAACTGCCCAGAAAATGTGAGATACATAGCTCCAGAATTCTAAGTCTGCTAACAGGGTGGGTTTATTTAATTTATCTATTCTGGAGCATATTAGGCTTTCATTTCCTGAACTATTGCATCTTCATTAAAATGAGTTTTTATTGTCCAGCTTTCCTGGGCCATCAGATTAAATACTAATGGTTAGAAACAAACCCCACTTTCATTACCTATCTCCTAGCCACCCTCTTATACATAGGAGCTGTCCAGGTTACTGAATTGTGGAAATAATGGACTCCACATATTCAGGAGTCATTACTGGATCATGTTTTGTCAGTAAGCAAAAAGTAATTCAGTTATAGATGTGGGTTTGTTACAAATTGTGCAGCAACGCCCATTCAATAAAAATCTGACTTACATATTTGATTAACACCATGCAACCTGTTCTGGGGGTAATATTAAATGTAGGCTTGTGTGAGCTATGCAGTATAAATTGCTTACACGTGGCAGCGGATCTTATAGTCTCTCTCTGAATTAAAGTTGTGTTTGCACATTTTTACTTTGGAATTAATTCTTTTAGTGACTACCAACAGGAGAAACATCTTTCACTTCATAATCTCTCCCAGGACTTGGTCAAGAAACTTAGCAATGTAGAGGAATTTTCAAAGCCTTTTGGATATATTGCATAGTTTCTAGATATACTGTATCCTTTTCTTGTCTCACTTTATTTGGATTAGACTTCTCACAGTATGCCTGTTCTCGATGGGACAGCACTGACTCAAGAATTTATTGATCAATACATTGATGTTTATTGATAGAACAGTGGAACTGAAGAGAGAAGCAGTAACCCATTTTCATAAAAAAGACCCTGAAACAGTTTCTCACATTCTTTAATTCAAGGGTTGCAGAAAAGGTATGTGAAGTAGAAAATGGGAACAAGACAAGTTTTAAGCGTTCATAACATATTTGTCCTCAGAAGGAGCCGGGCAGAGGTTGTGCAGTATAAAGGTGGCTGAACCCCAGGGTGCAGCTGCTGCACTGCTGAGAGAGGAGTGCAGCAACAACAGAGCCTGTACAAATAAACACAGGTGAAGCCTAAACTGCCGAGATGACTAGAGATGACAGCAAGTTTTATGTAGCAAATACAACCTTTGCCTTGAAGCTGTTCAAAAGAGGAATTTCTAACAACATCACATGCCACTGCAAGTTATTTGGAAGGCCAGAGACGGAAATACAAATAGCAATTTAGATAAATTCTTTCCTAACCCAAATGAAGGGTGGTAAAATGCATAATTAGTACATCCTCCTGAGACAAAATGTGATCAGAACTCATTGAGACAGCTAAAAGCTCTTTTCCTGTCAAATGAAAAACATTGACTTTGATTACAAGTGTTATTTTCATATTTGTGTACTAAGTCATTAGTACTATTTAGCAATTTGTCCTATCTGCTTTTGTCTGGATTCCCAAGCATTGGAATGAAAGAATGGCCCTGGAACTCCTTTTTCCTGATAAAACTACTGGTTGTGTGTAGTCTCTTGATCTGTTGTGTGATACAAATTCCTGACAGAACAGTGGAAAGACATAGGCTTTCGAGAAGATATGAAGTGAAAAGATGTACTTGGGTTTTTCCTCACATCATTATTTATTCCTTTTTTATGTTACCTTGTAGTATTCATGCAGATTTAGTTTTCTATTTATCAGGTTTTTTTACAAGACCAGAATAGGAAAGTAGAAAATTAAAATTTGTATCTATGAGTAGTACTTCACTATTTTAATTTTTTACTACTTACGTCTGTTTCTGTCTTGATTTCAAATTGGTACACCCCAAAAATTGCAGTGCTATGCACTTTAATGAAAATGTCTTTGAAACAGCAATTATTTTGTACACCAGATGCATTCTAACAGAATAATTTACATATGCTAATAGATTTTAAAGGGGTTTCTATGTTGTTGTTTTCTTGCAGGTTTTATTGAACTGTTAAACAATTTAAAAATTAGTAATAATTCTTCATTTTAATCAGAAAAAGTTGCAGGAATTTGGCATCTACATGACCAGACATAGTCAGATCACTTAGTCTTCGAAATCTTTTAGGAATAAGAGCAAAGGTATTTAGTTTCATGGGTAGAAATCCTGATTATTCTTTCCGTCTTCTTGAGTAACAGAGTTTAAATACTGTTGATAGTTTACTCGTCAAATACGGCATGACTGCAAAAGATATGGCTTCAAGACAAAAAGGGACAAAAAAAGTAGTCATTTACATTTATTTTAAGAAACATGAGGATTTTGTTACAAGATACAGATCAAAGGAGGAGCATGTCTAATTCAAATAGTCTTTTTAATTAATAAATTGAAAAATAATTTGAGTTTACTATTTTCTGTAGTGATGCAAATCTAAGCAGATTATTTACTTTTCATAGACTTCTAGTTCAGAGTAGAATCCTCCACTACTCTTAAGATCTTTCTCAATGTGAACTTTTTCTGCTTAACAGTGAACATGTGTTTGAGTATAACATAAATTGAATGCAAATTTCTCTCTCTGTTTCTGATAATGGAATGAACATTTTATGAATTTTAATGAATATCAGAATATCAACACAATAACTGGAGTGATTAATAAAAACAACTTTTCAGTAGGTTTTAAAGAAATCACCAAGCTTAAGAGTACTGCCAAATTTATGACTATAAAATATAGGAGATCCTATCTAGAAAAAAATAGTAAAAAATATAAACCTTTTTTGGTTTTAACTCACTTTTTATTAGACAAGATGAGCATCATAGGATTTGAAATGAGTAATTTTTTCAACTGAAAGAAAAAAAATACAAATCATCATCAATTTTCCAGTTACAATCTGAGACACTCAAGTAATTTTTAGACAGAGGAAGACATCCTCAGAAGTTAAAACTATGCTTTTATATTTGAGGACTATATTTTGAAATTGCAGGCAGTGGTTTTTGGTCAATAGCTTTTTTTACAAAAATTGTAATGGATTAAATTACAGTTTAAAAGAAGAGAGAAATGGGCAAGGCTAACATTTGTGGACAATGTTTACAAGACACCAATTTAATCAACAATAAATTAAAAACCTGGTCATCTAGTGCAGCATCATGCTTTGGGCTCAAGTTCCCAGAGCATTTCATTGTAGTTGAATTAAAATTCTTTTTGTTGTTATCAACCATCATTATGAAAAAAAGTCTCAAAAACATGGCTATGACAAAACCGAGGCTTTCTACTTTCGCATAAACTAAGACTTTTTGTCCCCATGCTGAAGGCAGCCAGCAGTGTGCTGAGCAGCCTTTAGAAGTATTCTGTCAGCAGGTTGAAGGGAGTACTCAACATTTCTGGAGTACAGGGTCCAGTTCTCATCTCCCCACGACAAGGTATGGACATATTGGAGCAGAGCCATAAAAGGGCANTGAGGCTTTCTACTTTCACATAAACTAAGAATTTTTGTCCCCATGCTGAAGGCAGCCAGCAGGGTGCTGAGCAGCCTTTAGAAGTGTTCTGCCAGCAGGCTGAAGGGAGTACTCAGCACTTGTGAAACACTTCTGGAGTACAGGGTCCAGTTCTCCCCACCACAAGGTATGGACGTATTGGAGCAGAGCCATTAAAGGGCATACCAAATTAAGGGCCAAGAACATCTGTCAGACTCGGAGAGGCTGAGAGAGCTGGAACTGATCAGCTGGAACTGATCAGAAAAGTAGGGTATGGAATGAGCAGGATATCAGTGTGTATAATACATAAATACATGAAGGGAGGAGGGAACAGAAGTCCAACTCTTCTCACTGATATCCTGTAGGCATAGCTAGGCATAAATTGAAACAAAAGGAATTCCACTTAAATCTTTCTTTTTGTTTTTTTAAACTTTAAGGATGACCCAGCAGTAGAATAGGTTGCAGAATAACAGTGATTCAGAGCTATGAACAGTTTAAGGTGAAGTTCAAATACCTGAATAATCTGATTGTGTGAAGGTATTTCTCCAACTTGACCAGTGCTGTGATGCGACTGCTGACATTTTCTGTTCCTGTTTTCCTGCCATACTTTACTTTTCCTATGAATGACTTTTTGCAGTCAGACCTGGAAAGAGCAATCTCTTAAATTCTATTCCCAAGTCAGATTCCTTCAGTAAGAAATACAGTACAGTACAGAAAATATTGGATTTTAAATACATGTTTACAGTTTTTAATAACTTTAATTCCAGTCAAAATAAAGCATGGAAGACAATAATGGTTTAGACAGTACTTTAGACATATCCATGTTTTTATTGGACCTTATCAGATTATTTGTATCCTCAAGTACTCAGCTGGTATCAATGTTTCCAGCAGCAAGAAAGTATAGGGGGAAAACTCCAGTGATACCTCTCATTATTGAGGTGAGGCGATGGGAGAACCTGCAGGTTTGGAATCCTGCAAAACAGTGGCTCTACAGTTGTCCTTGAGTCACTAAAGGAAGGGGTCTACAGCCTCAAAACTATGAAAGTTTCAATGTCTTTCATTACTTGGGAGCATTCTACAATTTTTTTTTTTAATTTATACAATCAAAAGAAATTGATTCTGTGGTTACTCTTGAGCACTCACTGGTGACTGCAGCCCAATAAAGTACATGTTAAATGCCAACTATTAAAATGAAATAGTTGTGTGTTTTTGTTTCATATGATGCCTAAATAAATACAAGGTTTACATTCAGCTGTGCTTTTTAGAGTAACTGTTTTATATTCTGTGATGATGTGTTGAAACATCATGAACACAGAAAACTTAATTAAATACCAAAGTAAAATTAAAACAAAAGAAGCACTGAGAAAATTTAAAAGGGAAATACATTCTAAGTAATATCAAGTGATACTAATTTTCTCGCAGATAAACAGTGCAAATTGGAATTTGTACTCTTTTAGTTTTTTCACTTGCCCTGACAGTGGAGTCAAAAGGAAAGGGCAAAAATTGGGAGCAGTTGACATGATTTCCCTGTTCTGTACCTTTTGATATTTAAGAAGCTTCATATTTTTAATTACATTCACAGGTTTCCCTTGCTGCAAATATATATTTTCTGTAGGAATAAGTAAAGATGCACATAAGCATCAAATAACAAGCATGTCTCACAAACAAAATATGAAATAGGACTATGTGGAAGACACGTTTGCTAGATCCAGTTCCCATCATACTTTATTCTTGCAGGTGTCACTGTTAACAGCTGATTATCTACTAGATGGGAAATCATTAATGTCTCATTTTCTAATTCATTTCCTGATTTGGATAATTTCTTTCATTTTCATCCACCTCCTGTTTATCTTCCTTGTACTCAGAATGTTAATTTCTGTTTCAAATCAGCTTCCATTGAAGTCAGCACATTTCTATAAAAATAATAAGCATAATTCTTTTAACAATTGTGCTCCTTCTTGAATCTGATGTTCCTGAAATTTTAAGACAGTTAATTTCTTCATCTTCATCTTCATCATGTATTTACTATTTCATTTTTCATGTAAGACTTTTGCTTCAATATATTGGCAGTATGGTATATATTGCTATAAAAAACAAGAGAAAATTTTATCTGTAACTACTGACACATATTTTCCCTTTTAGATTTTCAAAGTTCAAGAGAAAATCTAAATTTTCATCTAAACTAGAATGAGGTTTTTTTAATTATATTGGATTTTTTTTCTTTGTAGAAAGATTGCTAACATAGTATTTATTTCTTTATAGTAACCCAGAAGTCATAATTCAAACTCTCTTTGTAATAAAGACAGGAAATGTACCTACATTAATTTTTTCTTGATACAACATTGTTTTTATTAAATCACTAAAAGATATTCTTAGTTCAATGTAGGATACCAAATGAAAATGTCTTTCTTAATGGTATTAGTCAGCAAAATTCATGGCAAACTTGAGTTTTGATAAACAAATTTCATTTAGTGGATGTTTCAGACTCCAGGCTTGATTCCTATTTGTTTCTTCTTTTTCTTTTTCTCATCATTAATAATGACATCTGAAACTACTCATCCAAGGCTTAATTTCAGATGTGTCTGGACGTTTTCCTGTTTACTTTTTGGTGCTTATTTAAAATGCTCATCACATTGCAGAGAAGATGCAAAAGGAAACGTTTGTTCTTCAAAGCTTTATTTTTATTATAAAGAAAAATCAATCTGCTTTTCTTTCCAGCATTCTGATAATAGCTGTATGGAAGGAAAACCATGCAAAACCAGATTTTAAGCTTAATCCCTGTAGATTCACTGTGTTGAAACATCATACCCTGTAGTCTTTCTCCTTAAAATTAAATGGCATCCTCGCAGCAAATTCAGACCTGTGCTTTGTCATTTTTAACATTCTGGTATATAGCATAAGCTTCCAAATAAGGTTTGCATATACCTAAATCCTGTATTTGTCTTCAGCTGCCAATAGCTATTGATCCTCAAATTTACCCTCATCATTTTTTTGGCACACTGTTAATTTTGTAGTCTTTAAGATGATTGTTGTACTGTGTTACTTTGGGGAATAATTTCAGTGCCTGTAACTTTTTGTACATATCCCAAGATGGTTTTCATTTGCCAGGTGTTTCAGTTTCTATAAATGATAAATGAACATTCACACACTGTGTTCTAATTAGGACAAACAGGTGTCATTTTCAAAACCTCTCAATGCTACTTTCTCTGAGTCTATGTGTTTTACTTTTTGCATTGTGGCTTTCATCTGGAGCGTCTTGTAATTTTTCACAGGGCAAACATAGGCTAACTGGAATAGATGAAAAGTGAATAAATTTGTAGATTATGCTTGTTTTTTCTGATTAAAATGTAATTTATTTTTTTTTTTAATTAGGCATTCTTTGTTTTCTTTGTTTCTCTGTAGGGAGGTAATATGTCTTTGATTCCTTGTGGTCTTCATGTCTTCCTCCTCAGTCTGCATATAATAAAACAGTCACAGATTTTAAAGAGAGTAATATATATATATATATTGGTCATATCTAGCATGTTTTAAATTCATACCAAGAATATTGAAATACTTATATATTATTCCTTTCTCACATTTCCAAAATACTTTCAACTTTACCATGAGAAATTTAATCTGTCCTCAAACCATCCCCACAAGTTTTCTTGGCTCAATCAGACTTTTTTTCTCTTTTTTTGGTCAACATGTATATTCAATAAATCCAAGTCAAATTTTTAAGAAAGTTTTGAAACAACAGCAATGGGTGAACATAAACACTGGAGTTTTGTCCATGGACAAGGAAAACAGAGAAAAAAATAGAAAGAGAAAAAAAAACTGCTAGAAAATGTATACACAAAAGATTATTCCTCATACGTGAATTCAGACATAGGTCTGAACCTCACTGCTTGCGTCCAGGTTTGAACTATATCAAATAGTGTTGAAGCCTAGTTCTGCACTAGTATGCGAGTTTCTGGTTTTATCATGCATTTTACTTTAGACACAGTATCTTGGGATTTTTAAAATTCACATTATTTGAACAACTGAAATTTTTTTAAAAGTAGGTATTTCAATTAATAGGTGTATTTTGTCTAGTTTAATTTTTTTTTAAAAGACAACTGCTTACCAGATATCTAAATACACTTCCTCTGCTTGAATTTTTTACAGAAAAAAAAAAACATGATGCATAATTCAGCTTTGCACACTCACTGCACATAGTGCCTAATGCTAAAGACGTTTAGCAGAGGAAGACAGTTTCAGGCTTTTCTCCTGAACCTGCAGAACCGTCAAAACCAATCATGTACATCATAGGATTGCCCTATTATTTCAAGTATTTCAAGGCACTACTACTTTCTGCTGGTAACCTGGCATTGATTTTTAAGACATACCCTATTATTTTCTTACTTAAAGCAGTGGCAGTAATGGGCTACCAGCCAAGGCTTCACCAGTTGAAGCACAAGATTCATAAATGAGGTTGTACTAGTCTCTAATCCTTTTAGACATTTGTACTACTCCCATTTCATTACACTTCAATTTATTTGCAGTATTAATGAAATAATTCTCAAAATATCCACAATGTTAAGAAATAAGTTACAGTAATAAGGAGCAAAAAGAGACGCAAAGAAATCAAGACTTCCAAAAGTCTTTGGGGCCTAAAGAAACAGTCAGATATTTTCTGGTTTTTCTCTTTTTCTTTTTCTTTTTCTTTTTCTTTTTCTTTTTCTTTTTCTTTTTCTTTTTCTTTTTCTTTTTCTTTTTCCTCTTTCTCTTTCTCTTTCTCTTTCTCTTTCTCTTTCTCTTTCTCTTTCTCTTTCTCTTTCTCTTTCTCTTTCTCTTTCTCTTTCTCTTTTTCCTTTTTCTTTTTCTTTTTTCTTTTCCTTTTCCTTTTTTTTCCCTTCAAAGAATCAAAGCTGGCTAGGAACCAAAATATACTTCAGATCTTATTAGCACCTTCATGTCCTCTATAACCACAAGATAATTAACGCCACTGACTTGAATGCTCACTGCAAACTCACAGTGCATATTTGATTGGTATTCGTAAACCTGGTGGTGGTGTCTTTAAAAATTAATCCCTTGACTGCTAAGAAGGAAAGGAATATTTTTTTCAAACCTGGCTGAAAAATAAGTGGAAGTGAACAAAAGTATAGACCTTAAACCTGTTCAACTAACACTGAGCATTTGGAATTATGCATCATATATTTCTATTTAAAAAGTATATGTGCCATAAAGTACAGGACAATATCTAGCTCAGACAGTATGCAAAACTGGGGAAAATATATCTAAGCATGCCTGAGCTGAGAGGTACCCAAGTCATAGGTATTAGTATAAAAAAGGAGGTTAAAGCCATAGATTCTTTGATTGCAAAGGCAGAAGAGATGATTCGTTAAAAAAATCCCAATAAAACATGATAGAGAGCTATGTTTTCTGTGCTGTTTACTGTTACTAAAACCCAAAAGTTAACATTAGCAGCTAGTGATTAGTGGTGATCAGGCAGAGCAGGTAGTGGAGCAGAAGTGGCCGTTCTTCCTGCAGCACAGCAAGGTTTTGCTGCTGGGCAAGGTCCAGGACAGAGCACAGCAGTATTTAAATATTTTATAATCAACTGTTACATAAGCTTTGCTGTTGTACATTTCAGAATGAGTAATTATGTATTGGTCTGTTCATTTCCCTTTTATCTTTCTTTTTTCTTCAGCGAAGTTCTGATTTAATCATGCTGCAAACATCTCATGCCTGCAAAGACCAGACTTTGTGATTTATGAGTTGAATTAGTAACGTATTAGGTAGCATTACTGTATGCAACAGTGTATTGTGGAGTTTCTGTGATGACTATGCTATACTTTATTTGTCCGCTGTCCTGACCAGTCCTGTTCCTAGAACTTAAAGCCTACACACAGCACAGACATGTCAAGGTTGATAGGTAGCCTCTCTTAAATTTACCTGCAACCATTGATTTCTCGCAGCAACTGGCCAACTCTTAATATTTGTCTGCAACACAAAGGGATTCCTGCTGTTTCACCCAGTAACTCACTTCATTGGGGTCACGACTCGAGGCCTCTGTGCAAATGCCTGCAGCAGGAGGTACAAGTGAAACCAGTAAGAGATGTGCACACCCCTACAGGGCTGTGATCTTACTGCCATCACAGAGACATGGCTGGGTTCCTGTCACCAGAATGTTGGGATGGAAGAATACAGGAAGAAGGACAGGTAGGGAAGATGAGGAGGTAGTGTTGCCATCTCTGTCAGTGACCTGCCGGGTTGCATGGAGCTCCACATGGAGGTAGATGGGGAGCCAGCCTAGATCTTATGGGTTAGAATTAAAGCAAGAGAAGGGACAGGTGACATTCTGGTGGGGGAGCACTGCAGGCTCTGTGTCAGGTTGGCTACAGAGTGGATGAGGCTCTCTATAGAGAGATAGGAGCAGCCTCATGTTCACGTGTGGTCTCCCTGGCCCACGTGGGAGACTTATAGCACCCAAATTATCTGTTGGAGGGGCAACACTGCAGGGCGTAAGTAATTCTGGAGGTTCCTGGAATACGTTGAGGATAAATTCCCTTCTCCAGATGATAAAGAAACCAATGAGGAGAGGTGCTGGAACACAATGAGAGAATGGTGGGGAATGTGAAGCTCAGGGGCAGCAAGACCTGCAGTGACCATGGAATGGTGCTGTCTAAGATCCTTAGGGCAGCAAGGAGGGTTCACAGCAAGCTGATTATGCTGGACTTAGGAGCACAGACTGCAGTATCTTCAGGGCTCTGCTTGCTAGAAAACCCTGGAGGGACGAAGAGCACAAGAAAGATGCTTAATATTTAAAGACCACCTCCTCCAAGCTCATGATGGAGAAGTCAAGCAAAAACACTAAGAAACCTGCATGGTTATATAAGGAGATCCTAGGTAAACTCACAAAAGGAAAGCCTACAGGGGATGGAAGCAAGGACATGGTAGCCTGGTAGGAATATAAACAGCTGGGAATCCGTTTAGGAATGTTGAAGCCCTGCTAGAATTTAATCTCTCCAGGGACATCAAGGACAGCACGAAAAACTTCTATAGATACATTTGTGATAAAAATAAGACCAGGGAAGCATGATCCCTCTCCTGAAGGAAGCAGAAGACCTGATTACCTGAGATATGAAGAAGTCTGAGGTAATCAAGAGCTTTTTTGTCTCTGTCTTCCTTGGCAGGTGCTCCAGCCGTGCCATCCAAGTCCCATAAGGCAAAGGCAGGGACTGAGACAATGAAGAAGCACCTTCTGTAGGAGAAGATCAGTTTTGGGACCATCTAAGGAAGCTGAAGGTGCCCAGGTCCATGGAACCTCATGAGATACACCCATAGGTCCTGAGGGAACTAATGGAGAAAGTGGTTAAACTACTATCCATAATATTTGAGAAGTCGTGGAAGTCAAGTGAAGATTCCACCTTGTGGAAAAGGGAAACAACCCCAATTTTCAAAAAGGGAAATGAGAAAGACCCATGGAACTACAGACCTGTAAGTCTCATCTCTGTTCCTTGAAAGACAGAGGAGCAGACCCCCTGTGTGTTATGCTCAGACATATGTAAAACAACCACCTGTATCCTGGGCTGCATTGAAAGAAGTGTGACCAGGAGGTAAGGGATGTGATTCTCCCCCTCTATGACACTATCCTGAGATCCCACCTGCAATACTGCACTGAGTTCTGGTGGTCCCAACAAAGGAAGTATGCAGACCTGTTGGAGTGCATGCAGAGGAGAGTGTCAAAGATGATCAAAGGGCTGAACACCTCTCTTATGAGGTCATGCTGAGACAGCTGGGGCTGTTCAGCCTGGAGAAGAGAAGGCTCCAAGGAGACCTTATAGAAGCCCTCCATTTCCTGAAGGGGGCCTACAAGAAAGCAGGAGGCAGACTATTTACAAAGGTATGTGGTCATATGACAAGTGGAAATGGCAGTAAACTGAAAAAGGGTGAGTTAAATGAGATATTAGGAAGAAATTCCTCCCGGTGAGGGTGATGAGGCACTGCAAGACGTTGCCCAGGGAAGCTGTGGATACCCTACCATGGGAGTGTTCAAGGCCAGGTTGGATGGGTCTGTGAGCAACCTGGTCTAGTGAAATGTGCCCCTGCCTTTGGAAGTACATAATCTTCAGTCCCTTCCAATTCAAGCCATTCTGTGATTCTATGAACTTCAGATTTGGCCTAGGCACAGAGAAGGAATTAATCCACAGCAAACTTAACTATTTTTACAACCAGAATTTCTGCCCTAGATAATATAACTTTTCTTCTTGTAACTCATGGAAAAGCAAGTTCTTTCAAATAATAATTTTGCCTGTCAGCATCTATAAAGAGAGAAATCTGCCACACATGTGCAACATATTTTAATATTTTCAATTAGCTTTGATCAAAAGCTCTGAGATATACTTTTCTTATTTCACAAGTAAAAGTTTCCATCTGCTTAATAACAATTTGGAGTAAATGACAGGCACAGAAGAAGCCACTATCTACTAAGTGTGTCATCATCATCCCAGTAATTTAATGTACAATGGATTCATTTTAATTCTACCAGAGTTGCAGTCAGCATTTATTTGTACTCAGTTTTACAGAAATCTGTGCCTGAATGCAGAGTTGTAAGTTAGAGTTTCCAGTGGAATAATATTTTGGCTTCATCATATTTTCCTCAACAGTCTGCAAACAAATGTTAAATCGTATTTGATACTTATTTACAGCCAACTCCAATCTAAGTTGACATTTGAAGTGTTGGGCTTCTTTTGCTTGGTTTTGTTCTCCCACCCCCCATCATCTTGAATTCCATTCTTGAATTCCTTTTCATGGAATATCAACATATTGTGGTATTATGTATAAGGGCTGTGACCTGACTCTTGAGATGGCAGTGACATTGTTAGGGAAGTACAGTAATTACTATCTGAAATTCAGTCTGCTGTGACTGAACCTGAGCAATCTATACTAAAAAGATACCATATTTTAAGAGGATGCCTGATCTGATTCTTATGCTTAATTCTAATTAAGCAAAATGGGAGTCATGTATGCATGATTAACAGAGTAGTAATTTTTACTGGAAAACTAGGAATACCTCTATTCAGTTTCTTGTTTTAAAAACAAAAAACAAACTTCAAGTGATTATATTTCTCATAAAGCAATATTATGCAGCACTTCCTGGAGATTTTGCAATGAACAGAAAAGTTGTTCTCAATAGATTTGCTGAACTATATAGACAAAGATTTACAGGCAATGAGTTTTCAGAGGTAACATAGTATATCTCAAGCATATCTCAGCACAAACTGGTAACATGAAAATATTTATCATATACTTTTTTCTAAAAAATTTAAAAATACAGTATGAATTCCCAGTGATCTGTCAGAGACAAAGAGCTATGCAGGCATCCTTTGTATTCTTGTTTTAAGATTTTTGATCTTGTGATTATGTTTGAGGATGATTGACATAACAACTAATGTACAATGAGGTATATATAATCTTTTACATGACAACTATTACACATGGCAGTTCTCAGCACTTCCAGTTCAAACACCACACTTTTCTGTTGGTCTTTATGGATTTATGTGTCATAGGTCTCCACAAAACAAAATCCATTATTATATAAAAAGAGAAGTATGGACAGAATGACACAGTTAATAACTTAAATGTCTTGAACTTATGTATTCTATTAGCTGTAGCAGAGCTTTACCAGCATGCACCATTTAATAGCTGATTTATACATATATGCATAGTGTATGTTTGTGGTTATTTTTTATTATTATTATTTTGGATTTGGTAGGAAATAGAAGAAAAGGTGTAGGAAAAAAGACATCACACTCATAGGCAGAGGAAAGCAACAAAAGATAACTATCAGCACCAAGCACTGTATCAACGTTTATCAATAAGATCTAAGCTGGAGGCTTATTTCTTGAACATGATATACAATGAATCACTTCCTTGAAAATAGCTACTTGCATGGCCTCAAATCTTGTTATAATACATGCCACATCTTTCCAGTACCATAACAGCTAAACTCATAGAATAATACAAAGCCTTCTGAATTCACAGTGTTCTGCTGTTCAGTGAAGCTAAAATACCACAGGAGAAAGGTATGAATGGAAGACCTAATGCAGCCTGGCAAGCACATTCCTCAGCCCATAAAGGATCCTAGTATTGGCCTTTCAGAATCTTTCCAGGGCCTTGCCTGCATTATGTACAAAAAAAATTCCACTAAACCCAAATAATCTCTGTAGGCTACTACTAATTTAGTCATAAAAAAGAGATGACAGATTTCCTCTTAGATTACTATCTTCCAGGTAATTATTCCAGGTCACTGTTTTGATTGTGTTAACTGCTTTGGGATTTAACTATTTAATCATGGAATCATAGAATGGTTTGGTTTGGAAGATGCCTTAAAGATGGTCCAGTTGCAACTGCCTTGCCATGGATAGGGATACCTTTCACTAGACCAGGTTGCTCAGAGCTCCATCCAGCCTGGCCTCAGGTACTTAGGGATGAGGTATCCACAGCTTCACTGGAGCAACTTGTTCCTGTGCCTCACCACCTTCACCGTATAGAATTTCTTCCTAATATCCAATCTAAACTTACCATCTTTCAGTTTAAAGACATCACCCCTTGTTCTATCGCTACATGCCCTTTCAAAAAGTTCCTCTCTTTCTTGTAGGCTCCATGCAATACTGTCTCCCCCGAGAATTCTCTTCTCCAGGCTAAAATATCCCAATTCTCTCAGCTTTTCCTCGTAGGAAAGGTGCTCCACCACTCTGATCATCTTCACGGCCCTCCTCTGAACTCACTCCAGCAGGTTCCTGCACTTATACTGGGGGCTCCAGTCCTGGATGCAGCACTCCAGCTGGGGCGTCATTACAGCAGAGGGGCAGGATCAGCCCCCACACCTTTTGGTCACACTCCTTTTGATGCAGCTGAAAATGCAATTGGCTTTCTGAGACACAACCACACATTGATTGCTCATGTCCAAGGCAAGGTAATCTTTATTACATTATGCTTAGTAAGTTTCTAGTTCATGGATGAAACAGATCTATGCGTTGTCTACAATTTACACACATTATCTCTGTCCTGTGTTCCAAATACACTTATTGTTTTCCTAAAATTCTGATAAGTACACGTTTTTCTGTAATGCTTCTCTTTAATGATTTTCTAATGATCCTAGTAGTCCAGAAAAGCATGATTTTTCCTCTGCAAAATCCAGGGGTTTTTATATCTATTGTATGACTTTATGCTGTAATTGCAGTTACTTTCAAAAGCAGCAGCGACTCCAGTACTTAGTATTTCAGTGTTGTGATTTTACTAAGGCTCTGAGTGCCAATTATGAATTATGGAAATATTTTAAACAATTTACAGATAATCTTCATAATTATTCTATGAAATTCAGCAGGTAGTTAATTGTACTGTCATAAGCTATTTGTGATAATTCAAGATATTATCTTACACTTTTAAGAATCAAAAGAATTAGTCCAACCCCCCAGCTTACTTACAGTAAGTCAGACTCCATCTTCACAGAATTTGATTACCCAATGGAACCAGACCTGGCTCATAGACTTGGAACTCATAGTGCTGCTGTTCCCTGGTGCTGTTCTGTACAGATTTTGTAGAACTTTTTGTTAATGCGTAGCTTTTAAACCAGTGATAATGCTAGTTACAGTTTGATGGATTAGGCTTTGAGGCCACATTCATTAAATGACTGCTAAGCGCTAATTAAAGTCTAAGTAACGAAGCTTTTTTCACCAACACTAGGGATTTGTTGATGTTTTTCCACTTCTCTCTTGTATATGAATAATTTTTAAAGTAAATAGGTTTATACCACTGGTGTTTGAAGAGTGGCTTACTGAATACTAATTGCTAATTCTGGTACATATTTAAAATATTTCTTAAAAACTCCAGCAGCAGAGAATATTTCTGAACATCTGGCTTCCTCTCAATGGGCAAATAATTTACTACTAAGAACCTGAGCTTCCCTCAGTAGAAGAAACTAGAAGTCAAATATCTTTCCAAATGCTCAGTATTTCAAAGACATTTGTAACAAATTGCTTTCAGAAAGAATATTTACTTTAACCAGCCTAACTGAAAATTATAAATGTTCAGTTCTGCCTTTTCTGAATCTATATAAATTAAAGTCTTGCTAGGGAAGTAAAAATTATATTTTACTTCATATATATTCTGCTATAAGTGTTTGGCAATAAAAGTAGCATGATGACAAAATACACTTTAAATGATAAAAAATTAATGGCAATTTTCACCCCTTCAAAACAGACACAGGTATAAGCAGATAAATAAATTTTAGGGTTTTTTTTGTAGTGGTATCTAAATACCCCAAATCAAATTATATGTTCACTGTATGAGATGCATATAATCAGGACAAAGGAAAGTCTCTGGCCAGAAACAGATTTTAAGTCTAAATATGTAAGAGAGAGCTTTTCATAGATCTCAGAATGGGGAAAGACACTGTATTCTGAAAAATTACATAGGTGACTATATACATTTTTAACCCTATATAGAGACAGACTTCAGGCAATAATTTCAGTTGAACATACTAGGTCAGATGCATTTCACTTGGAACTGATGAGGACATAGCTTAAATTATTTGTCTAAGTTCATGCAGTAAAAAAACATTTGAGCACAGACCTGGAACTGATGAGGTCATTTAAATTTCATCATTTAAATAATTTTTCTCTAGATATGTAACATTTGCCTAACTGTATATTGTAGATGTAAGTTCTAAAATCAAATTCCTTTTGGTGCAAATCAAGCAGATGTTGTTTTCTTTTCTTCTTCAGTGTCTTTGAAATATGCTCAGAAATGAAAATCTTGCGTCCACTCAGAAATGAAAATCTTGCTGTCTTACAGGCAGGTTTCATGAACATGAAATCAAAATTTTAATTATGTCTTACGTGTAATATTTTACACCTAAGGTCTTTGGAATTGGTTTCTTGTGTCTATGGGAAGATGTTCATTCTTGCTAAGACTGATTCTTAGTCTTCTCATATGATAGTGACTCATCAATACTTGATGGATTATAGGGGACTTAAGTGATTTAATGTAGAATTCTTTGTGAGATGATCCTTTACTACTTTTTCTTCAGTCAGGTCAATGGTTTTCTGAGTTCCATCTAAACCTGTAGAATCTTCTCTGTTGCCTAAGAAGAATATTAGCCAAGTCTGGCCATCTGCTGCCCTCAGAAGACTTCGCCTGCACAAGGCTCTGCTTGTATGGAAACTCTCAGATCTTCTGAGACTTTCATCTTTTACCAGATACCTGGCCAAGTGCCTTTGACTGAACTTGAGACATCTAACTCCCTTCCTTTAAGTGCCAGACCCTAGAACCCTAGAAATTTCTCTTCTTGTAATAGATGAATTTCACAGCAGGGAATGATGTATTTTTCTCTCCTTTCAGGGATACAAGACGACCCAGCATTTCCTTAACAGGACTGACCATTTACGACACACACAGTTGAGGAAAAATACCTAAATATATTTTGCCCACTAAATGGATGATTTCTTGCATAGAAGTGAAAGAATGGGGTTAATTTATCTTCCAACAGATAATAGGTACATCGTTGTGATTTCAAAGTTAAATTGAAATCTGCACAGTACAGAAGGTGGCAGACTGTGAAACATAAGTATACATGCTTCTTTTGCCTCCAGATAAAAAATGCATTTTCTTTCTTGAAGTTTGAATGTATAACATGGTAGAGTTAGTATGGACAGCATCTCTTTCATGTTTGATCCTTTTTGATTTTGGTGGAGATATTTCTAGTATCATTATGAAAAGTTATTGGTTGAAACAAAATATTTTGTGGGGTTTTTTTGTTTGGTGTTTTTTTGTTTTGGTGGGTTTTTTTGTGGTTGATCGTCTGTGGATGATTCCAAGAAAGATGTTTCAGTGCCCTGTGTCATCTCACAGTAACACAATGTTTTAGGGAAACAGACTGCCTGTGGAAGGTGAGTGGGCACTTAGAATTCCCAGAATTATTCCAACCAGTATGGTTTACCAAAGGTCCCTGCAGATCTTAGGGTAAGTCCAGTTTTCAGAGGTCAAATGTCTATTTCCTGTGGGATTTTTGTGGAAAAAAATAATGTATTGATGGTACTGTATAGACAGAGACTTCAAGAATCTCTGGCTAGTATCATCTAAGATGTGCAATCTAGCTCTAAATACACTAATTTGGGTGTAAGAAGCAGTACAGCTAAAATGGTTCCTAAATTGAATTTTTGCTTTCAATAAACAAGAGAAGAACGTGCTTTCCAAGTACAGGAGAGGAAGGTTGCATGTCTCTGTGGCCATCATCATGACGCTAGACTCTGTTGAAACCATAGATCAGTCTGTTAAATACAGGTTTTCCCTCTGATCTTTTCCTACTACCGTTGTGCAATCTGATTTTGAGGTTGAGAGGAATATAGTTAATTGGGAGACTTGTCCCTGGAATTTCTTTCCCTTTTATTGCAGTACAAACACTTATCTTATTTGAGACAGAGATATTTTGTCCTAGAGCTTGTGAGCCTATGAGTTTTCCCTTAGTTTCACAGTCTTCCATTTACTATAAGATTAATAAAAACACCTTATGTATAAGTCAATTACTGTTAATTTTAGTTTATTTCAAATCAGCTCCATTTACACAAGCCTATTGTATTCTATGGCCTTCATTTTCTTGAACCTTCATGGTTTATACAAAAATAAGCATAAACAAAATAGCATCAATATTGTGGTTGTGTTTTATTGTCTGGTAAAGTAATGATGGTAATCATGTCTAATATTTGACCATATGATTATTCTAAGTATTTCTTCCCATCTTTTCATCTGAGATTGTAGAGATATAAAAAAAATTACACAGTTCTCAATCTTACTGATGGTCAACACATGATTTCACGGTGGTTGCCTTTTAAACTCTTGGCTCATTCTAACTTTAAAATATTACCTTTGTTGCTTTGGGGTTTTTTCCCTCCTGAAAATCAATATTTTATACCATATTTATGTTTCAATTACAATTTTATTATTTGATCTGATGACTGATTGGTGATTTATTATTTGCTGATACAGCACATCAGTAACTCCATCTGTTTTATTTACCCAAGATCCTGGTTTGAATATTTACAAATTTCATTTATTTTTTCCTAGTCACTGCATCTTATATCCGTGAGGGTTTGAAAGACCATTTTATTACCAACTATGTCACCTACCTACTACTAGATACACTGAAATGGCACATTTGTTCATCTTCATTACTGTTGAGGCTCATTTTTAGAGAATGATTTGCTTAATGTGAATTCAGACCCTTCTATGCCTGTTTTCCACACTATCGAATTTTACCCTTGATCTGTTCCATTGGCAATCTGATAGTGAATTTGATAGTTTGCTGTAGCATGTAGAAATCTTGGTGGATTATCTTCCATTCTTTTGGGTTTTTTCTTGCATTTTCACTTTCAGCTATACATCTTGGATTTCCTAATGTCACCTGGTATGTCTCTGTATACCTGTTGTGATACAAGTCTCAGTGAGTTTTCAGTGATTCACATAATATAATAATACAGCTGCTAGTAAATTTTGAGGAACACAGAGACCTTCAATAGCTTTTCAGAAGGTAGCAGGCTTGGGTAGTCATGTAGATTCTGCAAATACGGTGTCTAGCAACATTGCTATTTTAGGTGGAATTTGTCTGCAGGCTTGATGTAGAAGACATTGTGACTAGAATACAAATTTATGTTTCCCTAAAGATATACCAGTATAAGCAATACAATTGCATTTCAACACTTTGCTGTTTCCTCTTTGTTTTGTTTTCATTTGGTTTTGGTTTTGTTGAATCAGTCCAAGTAGAACAACTACTACTGCAAGCTGTTAAACAGAGTTATGCTCTGGCAAACATACTTTTGTTATCCTGTTGTTAACTGATGTTTGTTTTATTTAGGGCAGAATAAGACTTTTTTTTAGCACATTGCTTCTAGAATGGTTGGTATTTCTCAAATTTTCAAAACTAATAGTTAGATTTATAGGTCTATGATTTAATCCTGATTCTTTGGCAGGCCTGAGAACAGTAGATGCCATGAATTTTCATAAAATATTTAGATTGAAACCTGATGCCCAAATACCCTCCATAGTTTCTGCTAATGAAAAAGTTTTCATTGGCAGTGTCCCAAATTCTTGAAAATTAGATGTTTAAATCAGATTTCTAGTTTAATAAATAACCTATTTTTTTTCTCTGCAAGAATCATCATTCCATAGATTTACATAATATTTATTTACATTATTTTTTTTTAGTTATATAATCATTACATATATAAGTTTCCTAAATAGCACTGTAGAACAAGAAATTGCCATAACATATGGGGTTTGAAATGTTCTTTGGAGTTACTGGTGCCACTTGGCTGTTAAGTAAATTCTTCCTATTTGTTATAATGAAATTCTGGGTACCTTGAATTCCTATGAATTCCCTGCTAATACATGGGGTCAAAAGCATGCATTCAAGATTAAACGCTACACGCTTTACACAGTCCAGTTTTTTTCCTGTAGAAGCCATGACATTGCTGAAGAAATGCCTTGATAATCAGAAAAATGTACCAAAATATTATTCTTCTCAAATGATGCAATTATGTTCCAGTTGTTTTCATACTCTGTACTAAAACGCTACACTTTTCTATGGGATACTCTGAAGTTCTGCTTCTGTTGACCACAAGCCTTCTGATCTAAAAGTTTCTAGTTTGAACTAGGTGTTTGATTTAAAATTTAAATATAAGTCAAAAGCAGCATGTTAATTTAAAGTGGACATTCCAATTTCAAGTTGTTTACATAGCTAGTATCATAATTTTGTTTACAAATGTATAAATTCACTTTTTTCCCTGGTATAAAAATTACAATATTTGTCTTTCATTCCTGAATAATGGTCAAAACAGATGTTGAAACACCTGAATATTTAGGGAATATATATGTAATTTCCTGAAGTTTTTCCAAGATAATTTTGTGCAAATTTTTTTCTATTTGAAAAAAAAAACCAAGTATGATGGACACATACAGTGAAAGTGTTACCCAAATAAAATGAGTGACGAGATCAAACTTGATTTCAATTATATCAATGAAGGAGCTGAGTATTTCCCATTATATAACCAAAGAGGCAGCTAGAAAAATCAGTTCTGAAACATCTACAGCCTAGATATAATGAGTAGGTGTATGTATTGACACATTCAGGAAGCCAGGACAACCACCAAGACACAGCTGAAATGCAAAGAGCAGATTTATTTCATTACCTCTCTAACAACACTGGGCATCAGAGACACATGGGGTCACAGGCTCCATTAAGCTTAGTTCATCCTAGAGGTTGGGGCAGGGAAATCCAATGCCCGCCCCAGTATAACAAAAGGCATGCACACTTTAACACAAGGCTATGCTTTTGTGATCTCTCTCTCCCAGCAGAAGGCTCAAGCATGTTTGTGAAAGTGTGATATCTCTACACAGGTGTTCTACTTCTCAAAATAGGCAGAGGATGAACAATATTGGGCATAATAAATGGAATTTTCCCACACTAATGTTTTTAGCGTTCCCAGCTGCAAGGTCGCTATAACTATTCCCTCCTTCTCACCAAATCTGGTTTTAGTCCCTTCCTCCCAACACTACAGAACTAGAGAAAACTGTAGGTTACCTTGGAAAGCAGTGCTGAACTGTGGAGGCATCATGGAGCCACAGATGTAATGAAGAAGCCTAATTGACCTAGAAACTAACAGTCCCTTGTAACTGGGTGAGAGACCATAGATTCAGGCTTTGACTTTTGAATAAGAGGACACCTGAAACCCAAAAGGAAAGCTGCACCTATATTTTTATGCCTTGCCTTTTCCTTCAGAAATACAAATCAGAGCTCTTCATGGGAGGGGTTAAGGGCACATTAACCTACACAGGGCAAAAGCTCCCTAATAGCACACAGCATTCTAAGCCCTGAGCTTTACTTAAGGTCTGCTGTCCATGAAGTTGGAGACCTAAACTGACAACAATGACAAAAAATGAGAAGGGATGATGGAATATGAAGCCTGAACAAAGTGAGTACTCTCTGATATCATTATAAACGGAAATAAATCCTTTGTAAGTGTTTGTGTCTTCCAGTGTCTAGGGACTGTGGGGCATCCATAGGTGAAAGCAGAAGTCCACTGCTTTTTATTGGAACTTTCATAGGAAGCACTTAACATTTCGATGTTTTATCTGCGCTACAAAGGGAAACTGAAGACAACTGCAGGGGTAGTGTTTCCACAGAGAGCACATGTCGGCTATAAAGCACACTACTGGTTTAAAATGAAAGCCTATATTGTTCTATATCAATAAATTGATATGATTATCAGGGACTCCATTCATCACAAGTGGGGAAAAAATGATAAAGTGCCTCTCAAACTGTTAAAACTCAGGGCTAGAACAAAAGCAAACACAAAAGGTAATGGTAGAAGAGGTGTGAAAAAGAGAGACTCAGAAAAGAATAATTAAAGTGACTCAGAGAACAGAAAAAAGGTCCACTTACTAAGACTGCTGGAAAGTAAAAAAAGAAAGTTAGTGGATACCAATTAATGATTAAAGCATGTGGAATCAGAGCACTGTAAGAAAACAATAGGAGTGATCTCTGACCACTGGTAACACTACTTTGTTTGGTAATATTACATATAAAAAAGTAAGAAGTGTAAACGTTGAGGAGTTGATGTAGCCTGAGAGAGAAAATATATTCCTGTCATTAAAATATTGATCAAACTCATAAATTCAATTGCTTTACATTCACTGTAAATCTGCTAGTTTTCCTAAGTTTTAAGGAAGTTTTCTTTAATTTTAACAGATAAAATTATATTTACATGAAAAATAATTATGTCATTATAATATAGTCAAAGAGAAAAGTGAAAGTTAAGTAACAAGATTTCCAAAATACGTGTTTTGACAAAAAGAGAAATAACCCTCTTCTGTATAGAAAGACAAAGAGCTTAAAATGTGAAATAATTTACTACATAGAAAACATACTAAGAATCTGAAATATCCATGTTTGATCAAGAAACTTAAAACAAGGAACATAACTTTCCTTCATGAACACAAATCAACCATCAGAAAAATGACTGTGAAGGAGAAAAGGCCTCACTTATTCTCTTTTTCAGTAGAAAACAAGCTTCAAGGCTCCAAATGAACAAAGTACAACCTATGTAATGCTTAAAAATTTACTTTGACTAGAAAGGAGTAAGTAGCTGACACAGTCCATACATCAAAGAATGAAAACATTTATTTCACTTTAATAGAGGTTTATATGTTTAAAAAAATAGCAAGAATGTTAGACTCATGTTTGCTTCTAAAAGTAATAAAACATTCTGTCATGAGTTCTCTCTATATTATTAAGGCAAAATGAAAAGCTAAAAATTGTAAGCAATTCATTCATGCCTTTGGGGAAATAAAAGAAATGAGTGTAAATAGGGGTTTTAAATGAGTCTATGTCCACCCTGACCTTTGCAAAAAACTCTTAATAATACCAACAGAGATCATTATCAAATAAATTAGATTTGTCCAAACACAGTTACACAGTTTTGAGTTCCAAGTAATTATGAATATAATATTCTTTGTTAGTAGTGGCTGGTAGTAGTAGTGTTTAGTCTAAATCAAATCTTCTACCTCAGGCAAATATTCACCTTATCAAAAGAGCATTCTTGCCTTGAACTGTTTACAGTCTAAGACCTGCATCCCAGAAACACTTATGCAAGAGATTAACTGTGTGTGTCTCTATGGCCCCATTGTTCTTCCGATTTTGCACTTGGTGTCATTGTAAACAGATACATTTATGCTTACAATACATGGGTCCACATAGGCAAGACAGAAAAAGAGCAAGGGGAAAAATGTACTTTCCTCCTTACATAAAGAAGCAGCTGAGAAACCACTCAAGGCAGTGGGTTACGGTTTGGCTGAAATCATATTTCCAGTTAATTCCTGGAAATCATAACTGGAAGCCAAATGAAATTAGTGCATGTAGCAGCCTGCATCTGTTTTGTGTATTCAGGTCTCCTTTTTAAGTTGAAGCAAAAAAAAAAGTCGCTCTGCTGTCTGTTACAGAGAGGGGACAAAGCACCTGTATTTCAGGGCTCTCAGAAAACTTCTGGATATCCTTTAGTAGCTAAAATAAGAAAATGAGTCACAACCTCACCCAAATGCCTCTCTGTATTTTGTGTTCTGGTGTTTAGACCCTGGAAATTCAGAAGTTGGATTTAATAGTGGAATTCTACAGACAGTAAAATATACACAGTTCAATAAATATTTTTTTCTGCAATTTATTGGATTTGGTTTATGGGGTTTTGTGGGGTTTAGGTTTTCCGGGGGTTTGTTTAGTTTTGTTTTGGTTGTTTTTTTTTGTTTGTTTGTTTTGGTTGTTTTTGGTTTTGTTTTTTTTTTAATCTTTACAAATGTTGCACAGAAAGAAGTACCGACTTAATAATAAACTCTGTAGCTGAGAGGAATGTGAGGGTTACAATCCAATCAGTGGAAATCAAATGCTGAAAGCTTTGGAAAATAATTGGATTTTTACCTAAGACAAACTTTCTTTTTAGATACAATTAAATATACTTTCCATCCTATCACAGACAAGGGAGAATAGCAGGAAATGGGAAAAAAAAATCAATCTTTGTATCTGTTTTAATTGTCTCTAGTAAAAGTAGAAGAAAGATTGTGCTGCATATTGGAGGGAGTTTGGCCTTGGAAAAATCCTCCTCTGAAAACACACTATAGAGCAGGACCTGTGCTTCTAGTGGGCTCATATTTCTTGAAATTGCTTAGGAACTGTGGGTGCAATGATGTTAACACAGCTTTGAAAGAAATCAAATAGAAATCAAATCTCTAAGCAGAAGAGCACTGAGGTCCAGGTTCCACTCCAGCTGCAGTGCCCTTCTATTGACTTGCTCCAGACTTTTAGAAGCACTAAACCAGTAGAAGACTGCCGGAAAAATCCTCAGGACATCTGAGTTTGCATCACAGACTGCAGACAACTGTGTCACAGCTGGCAATTAATTCACTGTCAATACCCAGCGGCAAACAGAGAAAAAGCAAGAGCTTACTTGGTGAAGGAGAAAGTGAATGAAAAGAGTATTAAAGAAGAAATATTTTCCTTTGTCATATGTGTGTAAGGTACATCACTTGCTGAGGAAATATTATTGGGAACATTATTTCAGGGCATTATGTCCATAATGAACTTTATCCTTCCCATCATCACAGATTTATATTTGGCCCTTTTGTCTCCATCTCATCAAGTACACATTCAGTGGTAAGGTAGAAGAAAGATAAGTGGTTTTGCCTTTATTCCTGGGTGTTTGATACTTCTGTGGTGCACTCATTGTGAGATCTGAGGAACTCCAGTGAAATAAATTGTGACACATTTAATGCTAAGGATTAAAACATGCATTTGTGACTAATATTCGCATTATTTGCCCATAACCAAACCTGAGTATTATCTTTACCTTTTCAATTTTCCTTCCTTTTCCAGCATTGTACTAAACTCTTTGAAAGAATGTGAGTCACTTTTAAACATTGTAAAACAGAATTATGAAATCATAGTTCGTAGAATGAAAGGTGCCAGGGGGCTGGTGTTCTTCCCCTGACATCTGGCCCAGCTGTGTTCCTTATTTCAGTGTCCCATGTCCCGAAAAGATGAAATGAGGCTTCTTTCTGCTGTTTCAGAGCTTGTTTATTTCTGGTTCTTATCAGAGTTTCAGAGGCACAGACTGTGCTGTGACCTCCAGGAACACGAGGACAGAATGGCAATGGCTACCAGAAGCAGGTAGCTTTTATATCTATTATCAACCAGTTAGAAAACTTTACGTATCTTATTTTGTTCCCAAAACCAGTGAATATCAGCCTTATTGATATGTCTCCTTTACACTAAATTCTATCTACCAATTAACAAGTCACAGGAACTCATGTCAGAGGGAAAAAGGAAGAGAAGGAGAAGAGAGGAGAAGATGAAGAAGAAACAGCCAACACCCTAAAATCTCCATGTTGGCTCCATATAACATATATAGCAAAACCTAAAAACTACAACTACACATTCTGTGGTACACTAAACAACCATCTCCTCATTTCTTTGGTGTTCTCAGCTCATTCAGAAGTTGAGACAAATGCTCCCACAAGCTTGGTACACAGGCAAAGCCTTTTTTGTGAAGCTCTGAGAGTAAAGCAAACAGCCAGAGGAGCAGGAAAAGCTCCCAAGCTTTTTCTGACTCCAACAAAAGGGATTGGAAAATGTTTCTAGAGGTCATCTGTTGTGATTAAAACTGGGTCAATATATAGAGGTTTTCTCAGGGTCAGCTGAGCTTTTTTCACTTTTTTTTTTTCTCCAAAATACCACTTCATGTACTGCCTTCTGTCAGAGAGTTTATGGTCTCAGTATACAAGAAGAAATGCTAACTGGATATTAATATCAGGAAAAAAGTGACAGACTGGCTTACCCAAATGGAATACAAAGCTGTGCATCATCAATATACCAAAGATTATTACAATTCATATCTGTTTTTCTGAAGGTAGTACAGGGTCTCTGTCCTTCCTGAAATGAAATGTGGGAGGGTGAGAATGGAACACAATAAAGTTTAAACAAATCTTCTAGGTTAAGCCAGCAATTTTCTGGTAATTGCAGGATTCCTCTTTCTTTCTATTTTTGGGCTTTAAATTAAGAAATTATTTATAATTTACTGGGGAAAGAGGTTTGAGGAATCAATTTTGTTTGACTTTTAGTCACACTGACTCAGATTTTTTAAAATCTTTTGTGTTGTGGAATATTAAAATCAGATGCCTATTTCTTCAGATGAATTGAAACCTTCAACATGAAGATATGTTTGAACGCAGCAATACCATGGCTTTTGCTGACTGCCTGATATGCACATGGAAAAATAACTGTTTCAAACGTAAAAATTTTTTACAGAATTTTGAATGCTGCATTTTGAATGTAAGGTAGCAAGGCATGTCACAGCTAAAATACTGGGCATCTTATTACCCATATATTTCAGTTTCAGCATCAAGGAGGATATAACAGACAAGCTATCACCTTTGCTAGAGTGGAGAATCAGATAATATATATGATAAGGGTATTAGGGAGGAGCTGAATGAATAAGCTGAATAGACTATCTCTAGGCTGATCCCTTAAATGTTAATTATGACAACGGCCAGGTTTCCTGTGATTCCAGTGAGCTATCATAGCAGCTGGGTAATAAGATACTGTACAAGTTTTACGTCTCCTACTTTTCAGAGTAGAATAAGCAGTACTTCCTAATTTGCCAAAGTCCGTGGGCAACAATTTTGGAAAGGTATTGTACTGGTTGCAATAGTGTATTTTGGTGCTCATTTGGCTTTGACTGTCTTCTTGTTACTCTTATTTGGCTCTTGGTGCTAGCTTGTTAATTACAGTTTTTGAGACAGAGATCACTTGGTCTGGAAGTTACTCTTTTTCTCTAGTGTTACAGCTAGATTTGTTGAGATTGGTATCTGCGGTCAGCTACGTCTGCTGGAGGGCTGCTATGAAGTAATGCTGTAGTGCTAAATTGAAGCCTACAACCAAATAGCAGTGACAAAAAATACCAGATAAACTGCCTCTACATTCTTAAAAAAAAAAAAAAAAAGTGGAAAGATAAATATATCTGACAAGAAATTAAGGTTTGTTCTCAGCTTCCATACAAATTTGTCCTTGTTCCCTGCTTAGTGTCACCTCTTTGCACTGCTCTCTGAAAAAAAATTGCAAGGGACTGCATACTGGTTATTTATCAATACATTAGTGTATTCTCTATCTGTAAACTGTAGGATGGATAGAAACAGGCTGTTAAAAAAATATCTATCAATAATTTACATACACTCTTTAACGAACACCTTGAATGATTACATGTAATCCTTTGGAGGCAAATTACTTTATTAATTTTAAAGCCATTTCAGCTGGAGAAACAAGATTAACTGTTCACCAATCTAAGATAATAATTGAGATCTCTCAAATACCACAAATTGTTATGGTATCTAATTAAGCTACCATTACCCAAAAGAAATCTTCTAAGGAGTGACATGGTTTGACTGTGGTTGGACATCGTGCCCACCAAAGCCACTCTATCACTCCCCTTCTAAATTCCACAGGGGAGAGAAAATACTATGGAAAACTCAGTGGTTGAGCTAAGGACAAGGAGAGATCACTCAGCAATTACTGTCATGGGCAAAACAAACTGCAGGAAATGAATTTAGTTTATTATCAAGCAAATCAAGGTAGAGCAATAAGGAGTAAAACCAAATCTCAAAATGCTTTCCTCCCATCCTTCCCTTCTTCCTGGGCTCAACTTCACTCCTGACTTCTCTACCCTTATCCCCCAGGTGACACATGGGTACGGGAAATGAAGGCTGTGGTCAGTTCATTACGTGCTGTCTCATCCATTCCTTCTCCCTCTTACCCTTCCCGTGCTCCAGCATGAGACCCCTCTTGTGGGAGACATTTCTACCTGACCTTCACTAATGGGGGTCCTTCCCACTGACTGCAATTCTTCACAAACTGATCCAGCGTGGGTCCCTCACAGGGTCACAGGTCCTGACAGCAAACCTGCCCCAGTATGAGACCCTCTCTATCCACCAGGCCACAGGTCCTGTCAGTAATCTGCTTCACCGTGGACTTCCCATGGCCTCTCTCATTCACCCACCTGCTCCAGCCTGGGGTCCTACAGGGGCTGCAGGTGGATATCTGCTCCACCACTAGTGTCCATGGGCTGCAGGGGACAGCCTACCTCACCACAGTCTTTACCACATGCTGCCTTTTTTGTTTGGCACATTTGTAACTCTTTTTTGTAGTTGCAGCAGCTTCTTAATTAAGTCAAACCATAAAACACTTCCTCAAATACTCATGTTTTCTGAGAAGCTACAGCTATTTTACAGATGTAGAATGAATGAAAGACAAATTGAAGTCTAGTATTGCCCTAAATTTGAAAAAAAAAGTAATAACTAATTTTTTACCCATCTACTTAACTTATTGCGAATTCAGTTCTGAAAAGAACTTGGAAGTATTCATACTTATGCCATATGGTCAGAATGGAGAAGTCTAACTGAAGTATTTTGAAACACTAAACTAAGAAAAACAAACTAGATATTTTCCAACATTTGGAAGAAAGACTGGAAAGATTGCTTGGAAATATTTAAGAAAAGAAAAATTTAATTAGAATTAATTCAAAGCAACATCATCTCAGGGCTGTTTCATCTTGAGTAATTTGCCTGAATTGGAACTATTTGGCTGTTCTTCCTGGCTTCAACCCCACTTTTCCTCTTTGCATTCAAGTTGTATAATACCTGAAGTAGAAGCTAAACACTTCTCTGTTTCCATGTTAAATAGAAACCAGATGGGAAACCCCGCAAAGCAATTAGCCTTACAAAACCAGTAAATAGATTAATATTACTGAAAATTAGATTAACATGTAGAATTAGTGGAAGAAGGCAAGATACTTTCACCATATATAACATGGCTGGTAGAATTTTAAATTTTTAGGAGATTCTTCAGTTCAAGAAGGGACTGAAAATACTGGAAGTAAATTGCTTGTGTGTATTATGTTCAACACATTTGCCAAAGGACTTCCAAAATTTCTACCAAGATAAAGTTCTTTTAAGTATAATATGTACCTTTCCCTTACAGCAAGAGAAAAAATTGCAAACCAAAGAGGTTCAGAATTATAATATAATCCAAGATGGCCCAAACTGCCCTTCAGATATAACAGCCAAGTGCTAAACATTCCTTAGAGCTACAATCCAGCTCTGTGAAATAAATAGATAATAAAAATAATGACATTCTTTTTGACTCTCTTGTATTTAAAAGCTTCTGGAAGTCAAAATGTATATTTGCCTAAATATGTAAATAGTAATCTAATATTGTTATTAAAGACTTTTTTTCTGTTTCAGATTTTCATTTTAAATATAATTACTCCTCTTTTAAAGTTTAATTGAACTTAGCTTATCCTTACATATTCCCAAATGAGTGTTCCTAATTTGTTGCCATTGAATTCGTGCCATAGCTCTTAGAGCATCGCTGACTTGAGACCTTAAGCTTTACATGAAACAAACAATACCCTTTATTTCCAGATGTGTAGTCATTGCTAAATTGATGACATAGAATATATGGTGCTGAAAACATTTCAGAGTAATATGAATCCTGGTTCATATTCATGGTATTAAAATGAAATAACCATGTGATGAACTGATGGAACATAATGGATTGTAATAATAAGGATGAATAACTGCATTCTTTAGAGGTCACACTGTTTCAAAATAAGCTAAATGTTAGTGCTACATACTTAGAATATTAAACCAGTTTTCTCTTTGGAAGGAATGCAACAATGCTCTGAAAATTCTCCCAAATACATGATAGTGCACTTGAATAGCGCACCTGCAAAATGGTGCTCAACTACTAGTCAGTGAACATACTGAGATGAATGCCTTTTTATAAGCTACCTGTGAATGAATACTTTTATCTGGGTAGACTGTATAATTCTAGAGTAAATATAAACAAACACCCTATAAAGAATTGAGAATTGAAAATAACTCTCATAATTGCAATTTGACCTTTTAATGGCTTTAACTGTTTTGAGCATCACATGACATGTTTGCTTCCTGTCTCAGAACCTAATTCAGAGGTCTGATATCCCAGCTATGTCTGTATTGTTAAAGTTATGTTTGTCTAAAGGCACTTGTTGCATCTCCTTGATCTTCAGGGTGATTTAAGCAGATACTAGAAGATTAATAACAAATATGAGCTTATGTGAAATTATCAAGTAGGGTCAACACAAGAAAGACTTGGACTTGTTGGAACGAGCGCAAAGGAGGATCAACAAGTTCATCCCACGGCTGCAGCGCCTCTCTATAAACACAGGCTGAAAGTGTTGGGTTGTTCAGGAAAAGAGAAGGTTTTAAAGTGACTTTATAGCCACCTTCCTGTACCTGAAGGGGACCTACAAGAAATGTGGAGAGAGGATTTTTCGCAAGGGCATATAATCATAGAACAGGTAATGATTTTAAGATGAAGGAAGATGGGTTGAGATTAGATATTGTGAATTCATTTTTTGCTGTAAGGGTGGTGATGCACTGAAACAGATTGCCCAGAGAGGTTGTGGACTCCTCATACCTGGAGGCATTCAAGACCAGGCTGGATGGGGCTCTGAGTAACACAGTCTAGTGGAAGGCTCTCTGTCTATGGCAGGGGGTTTGGAACTGGATGATTTTTAAAGTCCGTTCCAATGCATGCCATTCTATGCTTCTATGATATATAATTAAGGTTCACATTTAGCCTGTTAGAAGACCGAAAAATATCAAAGGCCTCCCCAGATTTTTGTGTAAGAACTAAAAGACTTAAAAAACAAACTTAAAATTACAGCATGCTGAGGAGGGTTGGAGATGGGGAAGAAACGTATTTCTGAAACACTATTAAAACTTCTTGTTTAATTTTCAATTATGTTTTAACAGCTATCATCTGAAAAAACTTGGTTTTGTTGTTTCCATCAGTTTGAATTTATCATACAGGAAGACTGACATTCAAAAAGAATACAAGATATCTTAATACAGGCTTATTATGGTTTAAACAGGTTTAAATGCATTCAGCTCCATTTTGATCACACAGTGCTTTATTATCTCATGTGAATATTGTTTTTTTAAAGAAACCATTTTGTCGTCACATCACTTTTAACTGTTTTCTCTTAATGTAGAAATCAGTCTGATTCCTACTCACCAGGGAATCATTACCAGCAAACTGGTAGCTGCTTCAGAAGAATAAACAGCCGTCTAATGAATTGTTGTGCTGTAAACAAGTGAAGAAATTTCCCAATTTGCCTTTTTTAAACATATTTTCAACTTCCTCTAAATCTTTTTCGTTTTCTCAAAAGGTCATTCATTTTTGCTAAAGGTCCTCACATAATTGTCAGTGATGTTCCTGTGCTTAAACAGCAGTTGTTTGTCATATTTTTATGTTTTCTCCTGGAGAAGGTACTCTATCATAGAATCATTAAATGGTTTGGGTTGAAAGTGTCTCTAAAGATTGTCTAGTTTCAACAGCCCTGCTATGGGCAGGGACTCCTTTCACTAGACCTGGTTACTCAAAACTCCACCTAACTTGTCCTTGAACACTTCCATGGATGGGGCATCCACAGCTTCTCTGGGCTACTTGTTCCGGTGCTTCCCCATCCTCACAGTGAAGAATCTCTTCCTGTTATCTAACGTAAATCTACTCTCTTTCAGTTTGAAGCCGTTCCCCTTTGTCCTATCACCATATGCCCTCAACAAAGTTTCTCTCCAGCTTTCTTGTAGCCTCTCTTCAGTTACTGGAAGGTGCTATAAGGTCTCCCCAGAACCTTCTCTTCTCCCACTCTCTTAGTGTGTCTTCAAAGGAGAGGTGCTCCAGCTTGTAGATCATCTTTGTCACCCTCCTCTGGACTCAGTCCAATAGGTACCTCCTATGTTGGGGACCCCAGAGCAGGATGCAGCACGCCAGGTGGGGTCTCACAAGTACAGAGTAGAGGGGCACAATCCCCTCCCTTGCCCTGCTGGCCACTCTGCTTTGGATGCAGCCCAAGATGTAGTTGGTTCTCTGGGCTGGAAGTGCACATGGCTGGGTCATGTTGAGCTGCTCATCCATGAACATCCCAAAGTCCTTCTCCTCAGGGCTGCTCTCCGTCCACTTTCTGCCCAGTCTGTATTTGTGCTTGGGATTGTCCTGACCCATGTCCATGGCCTTACACTTGGCCTTGTTGAACTTTGTGAGGTTTTTACAGGCCCACCTCTCAAGCCTGTCAAGGTTCCTCTGGATTTTGCTTCCCTTCCTTCTACCGTGTTGACTGCACTGCACAGCTTGGTGTCATCAGCAAATTTACTGAGAGTGCACTCAATCCCACTGCCCATGTCACTGACAAAGATGTTAAATGGTGCTGATCCCAATATCAATGCCCAAGGAACGCCGCTCATTGATGGTCTCTACTTGGATATCAAGCCATTGACTACAAATCTTTGAGGGTGACCATCCAGGCAATTCCTTATCTACTGTGTTCCATCTATCAAATCCATGTCTCTTCAGCTTAGGGACAAGGATATCAAGCAGGACAGCATCAAATGTTTTGCCCAAGACTAGGTAAATGAAGTCAGTTTCCTTTTCTCATCCACCAGTGCTCTAATCTCATCATAGAAAGTTACCATATCTGTCAGGCATGATTTTTCCTTGGTGAAGCCATGCCGACTGCTCCCAATCACTTTCTTATTTTCCATGTGCCTTTATTTTCTCCTGTAATATGTAGAAAACAGTGGCAAATCTTACAAAATACCCATTAACTAACTCTTTACCTGAAACTTCTTTGGACTGAGGGCACTGCAGAACTTGAAGGATTTGTCAATTCAGTAGAACTGCAGATGCTATTTCAAGACTGGAAATTTAGAGTTCTGTCACTGGAAAGCCATTTCCTTTGGTATTTTCAATTAATAGTGAGTGAACTAATTAAGTTTTTGGACATTCTATGCTTGCTACAAATCTGCTCTGATTTAGTAGCTCTGACATGAAAGCTAATTTTCAACTTCATATCACAGAGGAAGAGTTATGTTTGCGACATATTTAAAGGGGAAACAGTGGCAGTATACTTTATCACAGCAATATTACAGATATTTTTTCCCCTTTAGGTCTGCCAGAATGTTGTTCTTAATCATGGCCTTATCAAAGTGAATAAGGAAGGATTTCTCATATATTTCAACAAAATTGCATTTGGGCACTTTTTCTGTCCTTCCTGTGCTACTGTATGTAGGAGAGATTTTATCCCAACTATATCAACAGTGAGAATTTTTTAGCTGTCTTGATAGGCTGAAAGTGTGAAGTTTGCAGTCAATACAATTTATGATATCACATTTTGACACTGCTTTAGAATATTTTTTCTATAAAAATGAATTTTATTTAAGGCAATTTCTTTTAACTATCAGGGAAGAGGGATAAGAATTTCTTTTTCCAGGCTTTGATATGACACACTAAACATTCTAGCTTTTATTTTCTTTTTCTGTGTTAATTAGATAATTTTATCATTCACTGAAAAAGCATTCCTGTGCAAATTATCATATGTTTCATGCTCTTCCAGTGATGAAATAACCATGATTTCATTTTAATATCAGGTATTTTTGTGTACTTTATGAGTAATTTACTAATTTACTTGACTAAAATCTGTTACTATATCCTTTTTAATTCAAGTCTGTAGTTTGCTGAACTAACTGAGTCACTTTTATTTCATGGCTTCTCCATGTCATCAGCACATCATGGTTATAGATCCGTGGATGTCTGTTGCCTTTCTTGTTTTTTCAATACAACTGTATGAATAATTCTCAGCCTGGAAAGACAATGGAGACATTTCAACACAATAAATTAGAGAGAAATGGGAAAATAGTACAGTACTTACTATAAAACAGTAAGCTGGAGTGAATTTGGATAGCACTATTAGTGTGAGTAAAGAGCAGTAGGATATGTGACCTAAGAAAAGCTGTATTGGTACTTGATAAAATTTATTCACCAAACTAAACACCAGTATATTAACAGAAATAGGGACAAAACTGCAGGCAGAGGGTTGAAATTAAAAAAAAAATATGTCCTACCCAGCCTTCATTTTCGGCTGCAATATGTACAAAGCAATCAGTGATCAATCTTTCAAAGTACCCACTAAGGAACCAACAACACATCAATAGTTACGACGCAGCTGGATGAAACCCACAGTGTATGTGGGATGAAGAATTACATTTCAGTCAGAGTAACGTTCAGAGCAGCTTCTTGGGAATGAAAGTGGTGCCTTACTGCTGCATACCATGAATACAGTTTCTGTTTCTTCTGCTGGTACTCCTCACCAGAACAGGCTTCCCTAGATCTATTGAGGTTCTGCTGGAATGTCATTAAATTGCAGTAATTTCCAAACCTGGCAACACTGCTTTAGCTTTCGTGCCCAGTTTGCTACTGGGTTACTCTGCTATTCTACTGTTCTCAGATTTAAAGTTCAATTTCTGTCAAATATAGCATAATTTATATAGTAGCTTAAGAGTGTTTCTATACTTTTTATTTCAAAGCTTTTTTCCTTAAGCTTCTTGCAGTCTCTAGATATTTTTTTACTCTTGTTCATTTCTGAATAATGCTGCATTTGTAGTCATTCCATGTCTTCTGTTTACATTCAATACCATGTACTGAAGCTGTACTCAGTATAACTGAATATATTTGAATTCCTAATAAACATCAGGTTTATGAACTTAGGCCATGGAATGGAGAATTGGCAAACTGGAATTTTTCTCTGAATGGCAAAGGTGATGTTTTGTAGTTTTCACAAACAGGAATAAGTGGTTTTAAGGAAGTGGACAATGAGTGATGAAAAAGGAAAACAAACAAACAAGAAACAAACAAACAGAAAAAAAATACCAACAACAACAAAAAGGAACTTCCTGCATGTATAGGATTTTTCCTTATCTTTCAAAATGCCCATTTCTCTGAAAAAAATATAGAAAGAAAAGTAGAAAGTTTTTTATTTATAGAAAAAGCACTGAAAGTCAATCACAGTAACTCTTCTTGAAGTATTGTAATATTAAATCTGAAGATTTTTGTAACATTACCACCACTCCAAAGATGAACTATATTTTCTTTGAAGGTCTTGCTTTTGGACTCCTTTAAGTACATGTAAGTATTAGCTTTTTTCAAGAAAAATACAATTTAAAAAATCTTTTTGCTAGAAGACAAAGACATGACCCAAAGCCCTTGTGTTCCAGAGTTCCTCTAATAAAGAAAGTTTCTACTAAAAGAACAAATGCTGAGACAGAAAACCTTTACGACTGCATGTAAAGTAGATTTGAATTAATGGATTTTTAAAAAACTGTGGATCCAATCTTCATCCAGGGGTGAAATGTCGTGCCTGATAGTTAAAAGCAATAAGCAGGATTAATGCTTTGATTTGTCAAAGTATTTCTGACAGCAATCCAAACCCAGTTATTCTAAAAACCCTGTTTTTGTGGTACTCTGGCACTGAATGAAAACCTCAGATATCTCCTGGGGATATTCGCAGGGTTAGTACGGAGCAAGGATAATTAAATCTGTTTGTCGGATGCACTTTGATTAGTCAGACAGGAGATGAATGGAGTCTGAAGAATGTTATATTTATTCGGGTAACAAATACGTTGAAGTAATGAATGCACTACATAGAGAGATTCTTCTGAAACATATTTTAGTCTGCCTCTGTTTATCTGTAGAGACTTTTAATTAGCTTGTGGATTTAGCTTCCTTTTTTATGTGTTTAGTGACAGTCTGTGTATCCTCTCCCTCTTTAAAGATCAGTAGGTTATTTCTTCTTGTTTAACAGTTTTTTGTGAATCCCAAAAAGACTCTGAAGGATCATCCTATAGCATGAATAAATAATAAAATTTTTAAATATGTTGTGTATTAAGAAAGCCATACCAGTTCTGAGTACAAAGCTCAAAATTAAAGTAATTAGGTGTTCTTTAATGACTTCCCTCTAGCTTTAGTATGCTTTTAGACACACAGCATTAGGGTTTTTTCCTGGAATAATCAATGAAGACATCATATATTCTAACAGGGTCCTTGATTTACTACTTATTGATAATTGCTGTAAAATATACATCTTTAGTTTGGGCCAATGACTCTGCCTGCACTGCTTCTCCTGGATAATACACCACTGTCATTTTACTGTTCTAAAGGTTATTATCACTTCCTAATAAAGCAATTGTTCTGGCTGTACTAAAACAGCATCTTTTAGTCTGTCAGAAAGTAAGAGTAGACATGGAAAAATAATAGAAGAATGAAGGTAGGCATGAACAAAGGGTAGGGGGCAGAGGTTCTATATGCCAGTATACAGAAGGAGTTCATCACCTGCTTTGCCAGTGCATAGAGAGTAAAATAAGAGAAGCATGGAAGGAAGAACATGTAACAAGGTCCTATTCCATATCATCACTTTGAGAAATAACAGATGCATGAAACTTGTCACATTCCTTTATAGAGCAAGCTATAATTATTTTACTGTTCCCAGACTACCTTATATTTTAGCATCATGGTCTAGTTGTAAGTATCTTGGTTAACAATGCCACTTTTGACACTGATACTAAACCTCAGAAGGACTTTACAGTTAGATGTAGTAATAATTGCCTGCTAAGGCTACAGAGATGTGTTTTTGTCAGAGCTGGTACCCATAATTTAGAATTCAGGCGTGGCATTAAAATGTTCATATTCACATAAAAGCTTCCATTAGGGAAACCTAGACCATTTTCATTAAATAGACTGGTCTTTGGAAATAACTGAGAATTTTATCAATGTTGCTACATTGACATCGGCTTAAATACAGGCATACAAACTACATTCCGTGGATCATTTCACCATGTGAGAAGATTTGGTACCTTTCAGCTAAGAATCTTGGAGAGAAACTATATGGTATGGGCTTTTATTACCAGGTGATATTAAATCTAGAAGTAGAATAACATTTTGTGATCTGCTGCTCTGCACTGAAATTGCCTTCTGGCTAGTGTGAAACCCAAGAGCATCAGAATTTGAAAGAAACTTCACTGTAATATAACATTTAGATAACAGTATATTCTTCAGTACCTGTAGGCATTTTAGAGTGAATTGTAGTCACAATAGAGGAAGTAGCTGTTCAAAGAAAAAAATCCCGCAAATATTTTTAGTAACAGAATGTCTTGCTTCTGTTGAAGCTGTTAATGCATTTGAAGTCTGTCTGTCCCCATGTGTAAAATCACTTTATTTGCTTGTATATCTCTTTCCATATGGATATCATTCAGCCGAGCAGAACCTAGAATCTATGTGTCAGTTATATATCTATATATGAGACAGGGGGAAGAAAAAAACCCACACCAAAACCAAGATCTCTTTTACCAATGGGCATTAGATTGGGAAATAAGTTTTTCCTTGTCTACTTGTTTAATCTGTGATTGTGCTTTTCGTAACCTTTCATAACCTTTTCATGCCTCTTTCTGAGGCATAGAATTCTTATTTTCATATAGCTTCATGGAGGATGCAAACGCTTGATCAGGTCATTCAACTCTTGGGAGGCAAGACATGTTCTAATGATCATAGTGAACAGTGCATGTGTAACAGATGATTGCTTTCTCTATGGAATCTTTTTACCTTACTTTTTCTTTGTTTCTGGGTTTTGTGCTTTCTGATTATTTTTTTCTCTATTTTATTTTTATGATGGGGTCAAAAGGAAAAAAGAAACACATGTTGGGGTGGCATTTAAATGCCGTGGTGAAAACTGGGGAATAGGAAATGCTCTTCATCAGCAGCATTTTTTGCTATTGATGCTATTTTTGGTTTTCTTCTATCTTTGCTTACATTGATTTTGTTTTTCTGAAACACTGAAAGAAAGGAAGTAAATTCTTCTTAAAAAATGTGTCAGAGAAGGCCAAAACACAGATGTATTTAATGAAGTTTTATGCTGTTTTTTTCTGAGATAGAGTTCATTTTCTTCAGACTGGCTCATATGGGGCTATGTTTTGGATTTGTGCCAGGAAGAGTGTTGATAATTCAGGGATGTTTTAGATATTGGTTAACAGTGCTCGCACAACACCAAGTCCTTTTTTCTTTCCCATACTGGCACACTGGTGAGGAGGCTGGGGTTGCATGGAAACGTGGGAGTAGACATCTAGAGTATTGTATGTAGTTCTGAGCTCCAACATTTCAGGTGGATGTAAAGGTTTTTGGCTGTGTCTGGAAGAGGGCAACAAAGCTGATGAAAGGGCTGGAAGGAACGTCCTGTGGGGAGCAGCTGAGGACTTTGGATTCACCCAGTTTGGAGAAAGGGAGGCTGAGGGGTCACCTTACTGCTCTCTACATCTTACTGAGGGCTGGACATGAAGATGGATGTGCTGATCCCTTCTTCCTCATATCCAGTGACAGCATATGTGGAAATGGTTCAAAGGTATACCAGGTAAGGTTTTGACTGAACCTTAGAAAGCATTTTTTTACTAAGCGGATGGTCAAACACTGGAGAAGTGGTCAATGCCTCAAGCCTGTCAATATTGAACAGACATTTGGATAACATCCTTTATCCAAAAGCTTTCACTTTTGGTCAGCCCTGAAATGGCTAGGCTATTGGGCTAAATTATCATCTTCCAAATGAGACATTCTATTCTATTCTATTCTATTCTATTCTATTCTATTCTATTCTATTCTATTCTATTCTATTCTATTCTATTCTATTCTATTCTATTCTATTCTATTCTATTCTATTCTATTCTATTCTATTCTATTCTATTCTATTCTATTCTATTCTATTCTATTCTATTCTATTCTATTCTATTCTATTCTATTCTATTCTATTCTATTCTATTCTATTCTATTCTATTCTATTCTATTCTATTCTATTCTATTCTATTCTATTCTATTCTATTCTATTCTATTCTATTCTATTCTATTCTATTCTATTCTATTCTATTCTATTCTATTCTATTCTATTCTATTCTATTCTATTCTATTCTATTCTATTCTATTCTATTCTATTCTATTCTATTCTATTCTATTCTATTCTATTCTATTCTATTCTATTCTATTCTATTCTATTCTATTCTATTCTATTCTATTCTATTCTATTCTATTCTATTCTATTCTATTCTATTCTATTCTATTCTATTCTATTCTATTCTATTCTATTCTATTCTATTCTATTCTATTCTATTCTATTCTATTCTATTCTATTCTATTCTATTCTATTCTATTCTATTCTATTCTATTCTATTCTATTCTATTCCATTCCATTCCATTCCATTCCATTCCATTCCATTCCATTCCATTCCATGTTATTCTCTTCTACAGGACTGGAAACAAGTATTTCTTCTATCTTTTACATACTTTTCTCAAAATTTTCGAGGAGAAAAGATTGTAGAATTTCAGTCACAAATATTTACTTTTCACTTTACTAAAGTTCTCTGCATTAATGTGACTTTTTTAAAAAGCTGAATGCAAAGCCTGTCCTAGAAGATTAAATCTTTCTTGGATTGAAACTGGAGGGAGCTTGTACTAGATGGTATCCAGGGGAAAATCCAGTGTACTGGGAATGAAAACCGATTGACCTCAAAACCAAACTGAACAGATAATGGTCAATTCTGAGAATAAAATCCTTTCAAAGAAATACACAGCATCTGAATTAAAAATGGTTCTGCAAAGCAATAGACCAGCTATGAAAATACAGAATATAATCTTTCTATCCTCATAGGAGATAAAAGATGATGACTCAAGCCCTCACAAAATGGCGCAAGAATCCATTTTTACTGATCGCTATTGATAGCTAAATCCCTTCTTTATTTTCCATGGGTATGAACCAAAAAGTTACACAGGAGAAAGAGCTATATGTCTACTGAAATTATCTACTGTGAAGCCAAAGTAGATCCTCTAATTTTTCAAACACGATTTTTCAAATAAGATAGGAATATATATTTTCAATTCTTACTTTTGTTCCAAACATAGTCTTATCCCATTTTCACTGCTATAACCTTTGAGTGCATTATACTATACTTTGAGTGGATTACTATTTAATGCACCTTATACAGTGCATTAAATAGTAAGACTAAAGATATCCAATATATGATTTGATCTTCCATTATTTTATGACGTGTTTTTTTCGTATGATACATTAACGTCAAGTGATGATATCCTCAAATTTTGCAGCATTCTATTTCCCAAGACACAATAGAAATACAGTAGTTTTAAAGTTAATTTCGTATTACTATTTTGGATGAAAATCTGATTTCCTTTCTATATCTCTAAAGAAATAATTTAGGAAAGATGCCTTTATTGTAATACTCTTGTGTAAAATGTTTGAGAAACTAGACATTAGAAAAAAAATGGGTTTGATCTTTAGGTTTACAGACATGGGTTTGTTTTTTTTGTTTGTTTGGTTGGTTTTTTATTGGTTTGTGGGGTTTGTTTGTTTGTTTGTTTGTTTTTTGGCAGCAAGTTACAGTCACACAAGGTCATAAATTATTCTCATGTTTTGGTTTTTTTTTGGTTATAGAAGCATATAGTTTTTGAGCACTGAAGAGTAATTATAAACTAACATTAGAAGGGTGAAAAGTACCTTTCTGAAGGTATTGTTGAAAAGAGTAATCCCAATAAAATATTAATTAAAACAAACTCCGTGGAATAATTTACGTCTGAGAAATCTGCATCCTGTCAAGGCCATTAGCCTTCTCTGGGTGCACCAGCACTGGCCTGTATGAAGTCACCACCTCTATCCTGCATGCTATCATTTTTCCAAAGAAACTTGCAAAATTGTCCTTCCCCTTCAGGGAAGGTTTGTCTCCTGGTGAGTGCCTGTGAGTGTTTGAGGCATTCTTCTTTTTGATTCATCCCCTTGATCCACAGCACACTAATGACCATGAGAATCAAACTGGACAGTCTAGGGTGCTTTTCATGATACATTGAGTAATTGTCTGAGGAAATAAATTTTAAAGCTGAGAAAAATCACTAGACCATTAACCTGTTTTCACAGTGTATCACAAGCATTGTATTTCACCCAGTTAGTCCCCTAATAGATTTCTGAGATTAAACATTGATGAAAGGCAAAGAAGCCCCACTGTTCCAGCTGTAAAGATCTTTTTAATATAGGTAGCCTCTGCATGGTCCTATTCAACTTCTCAGGAAGACTGTTTTTTACACCATGGATCGAAGCTCTAGTTCACACAGAGCATGCATCCATTGATGCTAATTAAAACTTGAAAGGACATTAGTAAGATGACATGTTCTTTAAACCGTCACTAGTTTTCTTATTAAAAAATATATTCTAACTCAATTAGAAGTTGCAAAAAGTGTTACTAGTTGAACATATTTTTCCTGTTATGTGGACTATCCTATTAAATTATCATAATAGTTTCTTTGGCTGTTAAATTAGAACCAGCTGGAACCTCTGTTATTGTTACTAAGAGATATTGTGATGTAGCTTCTGTTCATTCTCCAGTACAACAATTTAAATATAGGCTAAAAAAGCTGTAATAATTTTTATCTCCAGCCACTTTGGTATCAAGCAAGTAATGTTAAACCATATGTTCACAGTTAGGATGTTCAGGAAGGGAGCTGCCTCTATCAGCAGTTAGTACATCAGCTGAACTTGTGCCATGTTTTGCCACCTTGCTGGGTGAAGAGAATGAATGCAAAGAGGAATCATCCGAAGATAGTGAACATCAAGTTTAATGAGAGCATTGAGAGCCATAAGGAGCAGTTGGAAGGGGAATACGGCACAGATGAACTCATCCACTTATCTCCAAACTAACTGTGACAGTAAATCAAAAAGAAAGTTGAGTAATGGTTAGACTACATACCTAGAAACAGAAGCAAAAATGAAAACACTAAATGCTGTAGTCTAAGGACCTGACAGCCAAGGTGAATGATTCTACTTTCTGATATGCCTTTCACAGTAAATCAAGACAAAACATGATGGTTTTGGGCTACAGTTAATATTCTTCATGGAAGCTAATATTAGACTATGTTTTGGATTTGTGCTAGAAACAGTATTTATAATATAGAGATGTGTTTGTAACTGCTGAGCAGGGCTTACACAGAGCCACAGCCTTTTCTGCTTCTCGTATTGCCCTCCAAGTGTAGAGGCTGGGGGTGCACAGGAAGAGAGAACACAGCTGGGACAGCTGGCTCCAAAGGATCAAAAGGATATTCCATAGCATACGGAATCATACTCAGCTTATAAACCTGAGGGAAGAAAGAGGAATAGCGGATCATTTGGCATGATGGCATTTGTCTTCTCAAGTAACTGGTACCTGTGATGATGTCCTGGTTTTGAGTGATGCCTGAATACCTGCCTGCCGATGGGAAGTAGTGAATGAATCTCTTGCTTTATTTTACTTGTGTGTACGGCTTTATTTTTCTTTATTAAACTATCTTTACCTCAATCCACGGGTTTTTCTACTTTTTCTCCTCCAATTCCCGTCCTCATTGAACCAGTGGGAGGGGAAGTGAGCGAGCAGCTGTGTGATGCTTGATTCCTAGCTGGGTTTGAAACATGACACATGGGACCGTATTTGTGGTTAGAAATATAGATTGCATTTAAAAAGTAATGAGCTAACGTTAGAATTCTTATTTTGTTATTTATAATAAAGTCTTTAAAAAGCATTTGGTTTCCAGTTTCTCTTCCTCCTAATGTCCTCCCCTCTATCTTACCTCAAAACTCCATGATGTGGAACCCTACTGCTGAAACAAGGGACTAACTATGCAAAGTGCTGCCATTTGAGCTCATGAAATCACAGAGACTTTTAGTCTGTTGAGGTTTTGGTTTTGTTTTTTTTTTCTTTTTACTTCAAGTATGAGAAAGAAAATGTGTGCTGATGAATGTAAAATTCCTCCTATCTTACCCTAAAATGCTCTTTTTCCAAATGGTTTCCATCTGGTCTCTTTTCATCCGTAGTTCTTACCCCAGGCTCATTGTCCTTGCCTCAGTAATTTTCAGACTTTGGATATCTCATTTTGCTTCTTCCAACTTCTTGTCTATTTTTTTATTCACATACGATAGTTTGAGCGTATTTGACATATTTCCCTTCTCCCCCTTTCCATACAAATTTTTCTTTGAATTTCTCACGTAATTTTTCATTGATATAGTTTCTATCCTCCTTATTCTACTCTCATCAAATATTTCCTTTGCTTTCTCCATGTTTTAATACCCAGGTTCTTTGTACAGCCAGTCCACTGGCTCAAGCTCCCAGGATTATCTTCTTTTTATCAGTGATATGTTCTGATATAGCCTAAGACCTTTTTCATCAATTTACCCTTGCCCTTTTTTATTCACTTTAATTATTCCAGATACCATCTTTGGCATCTTCCTTAGTCCTGAGAGAAGAAAGTCTTCTTAGTCCTTTTTGAGGTATTTAGACTATTCACCAAATGTATCATTTCAGTGCCTAAAAGGAGATTTTAAGTCACCCATGAGCATGTTCTTGTACAGACAGTATGCAGGAGGATAGTGTGAAATATGGATAAATTTAGCAAACCATCAGTCTTCCACTTTTTTACTCTTCTATGTGCAGTCTGACACTGTGTCTTACAATGGGTAGTGGGGGAAAAAGGTACATTCTTGTCTGAATCAAAATGAGGCAAAACAAATGTATTTCAATTTCTGTGTACAACATTTCAGTCATATTATGTCAGAGTGAAAATTAAAGTTCTGTTTCAAATGTATTTTAATAATGAAATAATAATATGTTAAAAAAGTTGGTTTATAGTGATTGTGTTCAATAACATCTAACTGGGGTTTGTCTTTTTCTTATCTGTGTTCCCTGTTAATATTGAAATCTATGTATTTATAAAACCCTGTAAACTTTGTCTATGTGTGTGTATGTAGTAGTGTATACTGGTGCCAGCTTGTAAGTGATAAGACAATTTCTCACTAAATTATTTTCAGCTAAACTTATGGCATATATTCTAACTTAATATTTTCTTATATGTTCTTTATTATGTTTTACTTCATGAAAGGAATGGAATGATGTTTTTTAGGGATTAGAAATTAAGAACTATATAAGTGATTACCAAGACTGGCTATCTTAGAAGTGGCTAGTGGAAATAAGAGGGCAAAATAACAAAAGGCTCAAGCGATCCCCCAAAGTGAACTATGCAAGACAAGTCAGAAGGATCCTTTCATAACATCCTCGTTGTCCTTGCAGTCCTTTTTTGTCCCTTCTTCCAACGGTTGTAAGCTCTCTTTTGTTGCTGAGTTCCAGCCAAAGCTCTCTGTGCACAGCCAGGATGGTGTTCTTCCCTGCCAGCTTGTTTTTCAGCACATGGAGACCACCTACTCCTGCAACTTTAAGATTTCCTCCATGATTAATGTCCAGCTTTTCTGGATTACTTTGCTCTTCAGAAATGCCTCTCAATGGACACTGTCTCCTAAACAGTCTGCCCTCTGGAAGTACAAGGTAGCAGTTCTGTTAACCAACATCCAACTCACTATTTTCCTTCTTTTTCTACTGCATTCCATTAACCTATAGAATTACTTATCTGTTTAAAAATGTTATTCAACAGTTACTCTGAAATAAGATATATGTGTCATTTATATTTATATATATAAAATTTTTGAGAGAAAGGGATAGATATAAAAATATGCAAAATTCCTGATGTCAACCAGTATTTGTAATGGCTGTTAAATACATCAAGAAGACAGTAGCTACCTCCTGGCCATTTTTTTTTTTAATTCACTCATTGTTTTGTGATAGTTTACTATCAATCCTACATATTAATTGCTACTGTTACTGCCCAATTATTGTAAATACAAAATCTATTTCTTTAAAAAAAACTTCTTTATTATAAATAGACTATGAAATTAATTCCTTAGATAGAATAAGTTATACTTTGAGTAGAAATTGCTTTCACTACTGAAAAACAGGCTTACTCAATTTCTGTAAAACGTGCCTTAAAAGAATGAACATGCCTGCTTAGACTGCCTAACAATTAGGGACACTATTGCTTCATGTTTTTCTGTAGAGATAATACAGAATAATATAAACTAATATTAAAAACTACTTACTTGAGGAAAAAGCTGCAGACACTTTTATTAGCTGTAGACTTAGTCTGCATTTCCTATTAAAAGTAATTTCGAATTAAAAAGTTATTTTTAGCTAAAAAAAAGCCAACCAAAATGTTTCTTTTAACCTGTATCTTAAGAGAGCAGAAACAATATGCCTTAGAGCTTACAATATCGTATTATGCTAAAAGTCTGTGGCTGAGATTTCTCCCTCTTTTCCTTTTCCATAATGTTATACTCTGCGAAACATGGCCTAGTATTTAAGTTTTGCTTGCAGGTGTGAACAAAGAATGCTCTGTTGTTGGGTGAGTTGATGAGGACAGACTGCTTTAACTGTGCATATGTTTTGTGCAGAGCAGGCTGGAATATCTGATCAATAGCCCATAACATAACTAGTTGTGGGAGAGAAATTGCTCTGAAGAGTAGGGTCTTGACATAGTCAGGCTATGGAAAGAAAGGAGAAATCCAGTGGTCTGTGAGGATAAAAGACAGGACATAGTATATGAGGTCACAGCAGGGTGATTTTCATTCCCATGATTTTGTTCTGTCTGATAATCCTGGAGATATACATTTTTCAAAAGGTTGTTTTTCAATTATAAGTTCTGCAAGCTCTGTCATGATTTTGTGTTGTGTTGCCTCAGTTACAAAGCTCCAACTTGTTCTAATTTTATTACTAAACCTAAACTTTTGTAGGTGCTGTGTGTTTTACTTTCATCTCTTTTCTTGTATTGCTTGCTCCCTAATATGATGTTGTATTGTCTGTTGTTATTCGCCTCCTGTGAGCTGAAAATTTATTCCCATTAGTAAAGCAGCAGGTATGGTTTTTCAAGCTGAGTTTGACTTGTGGCTGCTAACAGGAAAACATTTTCCTCTTTATCCAATTTTCTTCAACCAAAAAAAAAAAAAAAGAAAGAAAAAAAGAAAGAAAAAAAGAAAAAAAAATGTTTAAAACCAGATGTGAAAATCAAAGGTTTACTACCTAAAAAAGAAAAGGAACTGATGATATGTTTTGTATTTACTTACACTAGCAGTGTGCAATTTCTCAATCTTGTGTGACTCTGCTTTTGTTCCCTCTGGCAAGAGGAAAAGACTTGAGCTCTGCATGGATTGCAAGGCTGAGCCTCATCTATTTTAGTGGGGCTTTGTGCAATACTGAGTGTCTGTCTTCATACAAATGTTTTATAGAACTGAAATTGTAGGTCAAGGAGAGGCTCCATTCAGCACCCTTCACAGAGATGCTCTTACTGCTATTAGCTGATTTTGAGTCCTCTTAGATAGGAATTCGATATTCTGTCACTAATTATATCTAAAAGCTGTGTGAGGCAGTTCCCAAGGATAATAAGGCAAGATATAATGTGCCTTACTCTGACAAGAAATGTCCTGTTCAGGACATGAACAGGACATTTATCACAGAAGCTTTATCACAGAATCACAGAATATGCTGACTGGGAAGGGACCCACAAGGATCATTAAGTCCAGCTTCCGGACCTTCACGGGACAACCCAAGTGTAATATCATGTGTCCAAGAGCATTGTCTAAATGTTCCTTGAGCTCTGTCAGGCTTGGTGGCATGACCACTGCCCTGGGGAGCCTGTTCCAGTGCTCAAACACCCTCCGGGTCAAGAACCCTTTCCTAATATCCTACCTAAAACTTCCCTGACACAATTTCAGGCCATTTCCTCTGGTTCTGTCACTCGTCACCACAGAGAGGACTTCAGTGTCTCCCCCTCCTCTTCCCCTCACAAGGAAGTTGTTGACTGCAGTGGCATCTCCCCTCAGTCTCCAGGCTGAACAGACCAAGTGACCTCAGCTGCTCCCCATATGGCTTCCCCTCAAGGCCCTTCACCATCCTCATTGCCTGTTGCATATAGGTAAAACCTTATAAAATGAAGGCCTTGTTGCCTTTGTAAAATCATGTCTTAGGCCTTTAACTTCAGCTAGAGAAAGACCGTGGCAAAGAGGCATAACTGGGTTAGAAGAAGAAAAAGATGCTACATGATTATCCTGTGTTCACCTAGTGGTGTGTGGTGATTGGTTAAATCAATTCCGTTGTCCTAAAAATTATGTAAACGCTAAGAAACTATATATAAGAGAGGACACGTGGTATTAAAGAAAAATTTTTGCCTGAAGATTGATGTGATTCATGCTTGTCGTGTCCGTCTCAAAGCGGCAATTGCCCTCCTTGGTACACTCTCTAATAGTTTAATGTCTTTTTTATATTGTGGCACCCAAAACTGCCCCCAGCACTTGAGATGAGGCTGCCGCAAAGCAGAGCAGAGCAGAGCAGAGCAGGACAATCCCCTCCCTTGCCCAGCTGGCGATGCTGTGTCTGATGCCCCCAGGACAGGGTTGGCCCTCCTGGCTGCCAGGGCTGCTGGCTCAAATTCAACTTGCCATTGACCAGGACCCCCAGGCCCCTTTCCACAGCACTACTTTCTGGCATCTTATTCCCCATGTTGAACATCTTATTTCCCATATTGTTAGCTGTCTCTATCTTCTATGGGAAACTTAGCTTGTGTCACAATATGGTTTTACAGAATGTGTTTACAAACATCCGCAAGTCTGTTAAAACAGAACAAATGAAAAAGTAATATCAACAATTTATTACCAGAAAACATCAATATAAATGCAGATATTCTTATAAATATTCATACCATGCAAAACCTATCCCTCCATCCATTTGATTTCTGCTTATGGATTGAGATCAGACTTTAAGAGGATGGATTATTGGTCTCTTTTTTTAAAAAAAATAATCCATTAAAAGGCTTTGTCTCAGTTCAGGTCAGGGTAATCAGGCATGGCCTGAATTATGCTGTGGTTGTGGACCGGTCTGGGCCTGTCTCAAGTTCTCCCATTGAATGAGCAGCCATTGAATTTTCATGGATTAACTTCAGTCCTAACTAGTTGACCTTGCCTTTGGTTGAAGATCACAGGGCTGTAGTTGGAACTCGTTGCTATCGCCATCTGACACAGCTTATCCTGCTCAGGTGCTGCAAGATAATGCCCTGGTAGTGAGGCCATTACCTGTGCTGTCATTGTTGGTTCATGCCCCGTCCTTCCTTGACATGCAGCCTCACTCTTGCTGCCCTCAAATAAAAGTTTCCAAAACCAAATCCCAAGTAACCACCACTGCAGTGAAATCGTTAGCTAAAGCTCATGCAAGTCAATGACAGAAGCAGGAAAAGGCATGGGCAACATTCTGTGACCTATTTCAGCTTTATGATGTACATGCTGCTCCTCCCGTGAATCACTTGCCATTAGAGTGGTACACTCTACTTGGCACATACCCAGAAGTTCAAGTGAGAGGCAGTGTTGGAGGCTAACAGCCTATGATCAGGTCCTTTTAGATCCTCCATGCATGGAGGATAAAATGTTTAAGTCATTCAAAGTCAATGCTACATAGTGAACTTTTGGAACTTCGACCAAAATGATAGTTAATTTTTGTATGAATACAGAATTTATAGGGTGGAAGTTTGGTGAAGGAGAATTGTGAAACTGAAGGGAAAGAAGGTAGAGGCAGGTGGTGTCCAGGTTTACTGAAATGTACAAACTATGTGTATCACCTGGTGTTCCTCGTATAAGTTAGTTACAGCAGTGTCATCTCACATCTTGGCATCTTACGGTGGCAACCTTACATGCTGAATAACTGATATTTAAATAATTCTGGTGCCCGCAGTTCTGCCACTACTCTGCACAGGCAGACTCTGGCCCCACTTTTTCTTGAGTCCTGCTCACAGAACAGTCTGCAAAGGATGGCCATGAGTTCAGCATCTCTCTCACCTGTGACACCCTTTCTGGTGTGGTGTGTTTGATTTTGGACTTCTCAGTGCAAGAAATATAGTGATGTTCTGGGGTGGGTCAAGAAGAGGGCCACGAATACAGTTAGTGGCCTGTAGCATTACACAAAATTAGAGCCTGAGATAAATGGACTTGTCCAGTTTCAGGAACTGAAAGTGGAGAGGAAGTTTTAAGTCTCACTACAACTCCCTGTGGGAAGGCCATGTTGAATACAGGGTCAGACTCTCTGCAGACGTTCACAGTAGAAGGATGAGATACCAAAAACACAGCTTGCAAAAGGTCACACCTGCTTGATGTAAAGAATTTTTTACCATGAGGATGTTCAAACACTGGAACAAGTACCTCAGGAGCTTGTGAGTTCTTTAGAATTCAACTGAACATGGCCCTGAGCCACCTGCTCTGACTGGCCTGGCTTTTAACAATGTCTTGGACAACATGACTTGTGGAGGTCCCTTCCAATCTGCGAGATTCTGATCCCATTTCCTTTCTTGGAGAAGTGTCACCCGCCAGAGGTTTAGTTGATGTAAGTTACAAACAACATTATTCTTAAAAGGAAGAACTTAGAAGAACAGTTTTAAAGGGGATCTTTAAAAAGCATTGAATATTTAATACATTTTAAACCTGCAATTTTTAGTAACAGTAAGATGTAATAAAAGCAAACTACAATGTCTGTATAGGGTGAAAATATCATGGTTTTCTTCAAGAAGCAGCTACTGTATTAGTCTCCAAAAACTCCTTATAATTTTTATATCTATTGAATTTATTCTTCACTTCTCTACTAACTATATACAAACTTTAGTTTACATAGAATGCTTTTTACCTGCTTTGTTGGAAAAAAATATGTGAACAGATAGACTTTTTTTAAAGCCTTATTCTTCAAGGGTGATGATGAAAGTAAAGAATCTTTACTTTGCTTTAATCATCAGTTACATGAATAGTGAGAAACAGTCATTCTTATGTCAAGTAAATAATCTACTGCAATATAAATCTTCTTTTGATCATATACTTCTGATAATGTACTCCATTTCTGATTTGCACTATATCAAACACAGCTCTCAGGAAATAATTTGTTTTACTATTGAAAAAATTTGTGTATGTCATAGTAACTAGGAAATATAACATTTCGGTGAAGAAACTCTTAAACATGAGATCTTAAGAATTTTGTCTCGAGGTATTTCAACATTTTGTGACAGTACTAAAAAAAAGAAACAGTCACTTTTTTGGGAGGGGAAGTGCAGACTATAAAAAATAACAGCTTTTGTACAATTATATGTGCTGTAGTGTTTTCAATGTCTCATTATGTCAAGAGCAGTGATTTACTGAACAAATATTTACATTTTTTCCATCTCTTTGCTAATGACAACATATTAAGTTCTGATTAGCTATTCTTTATTGTAACAGCTGAGAGATGTTCCACTATTTTCATGTTTACTATTGAAAGAATTGGTTAGACTATGTAAGTTAAGAAAAAAAAAAGAAAAAATGATTAATTTATGAGTCTTTGCATATTTTTCAGAAGGAAAATTTCAGTCACCTTGTGCAGAGTTTTTATTATTAAAGTTTAAAAGAGACATAAGAACAAACTACTCAGGTAGCTGATGAAAGCAAAATTATCAGTGGAATTTATATTTGTACAGTTGTATTTCACTTGGAATCATGACAACTTTATTTAAAGCTCCAGTGTTTTACCTAAGTAGCTCACCTTCCTACCAAAACTGTGAGGCACAACAGAGTACTGTAAGCAAAATGTTGATATTTCTCAGTTACTGAATGCCATCACAGGACTGAAGAGACTTAGGATACATTGTTTCAATCTTCAGTCTAAATCTGAAGCTCCTGTCTCCAATTTTTTTTTTATAAGAATAGATGCGATAAAGTCTTGTGGTCTTTTCATCTAGGTTTTTAACAACCTCCTTCTGGTATTTTTTCTCAGAAGCAACTATTGTTACAAAGAGCGAAAATTAGCTATGCAGTAAAATGTGACTGAAATGGGAACAATAGTTAGTGAAAATTAGAATAGCAAGCTATTAGTGGATTTCCATTCTATTGTAAACAATATATCTACACGTTGTACAGTCATGGATTGTATATATATCTCAGAAAAAACAGCCTGTATATATGTTTTGGTTTGAAAGACATATGTCTGCCAAGGAAGGCAGGAACATCCCTTGGAACAGAAAATGTGACCCCGATAGCAGGAGATGCAGGGAGTCAGGCGGACATGGGATATCAGGTTAAAGTGTAGCACAAAACCCAGAAAACAGCAGGGCTGGGCAGCGGCAGCCGGGAAATGCTCCCTGGGAGGGGGGTGAGGGGTCAGGGTCCCGGGTTCTCCCCTGGGGCACCCAAGTAGATGGGGAAGGTCCTTTCCAGTGAGATCGGGTGTTTGATAAGATCCCAGTTCAACAGCCACTCTTACAGGCAAAGCCTCGCCCATGGTAGGAGAAGCAGTAAAAGGGTTGAAGTCTGCGGTAGCAGAGAATTCCCCCCACAGCAGCAACAGCATTGTCTCCTCTCCAGTCCTGAGAGAGAGAGGAGCTGAGCCCAGCCCCTTAATCCAGCTAAAATCGCAAGATATCTCTGCTCTTCCCAAGAGAAAACCCGCCCAGCTAAGACAGTGCAGACAGCCGCACCCCTTCCCCCCACCTTGGCCACTTCTTTTGTCTCTTAAGTATTAGTTGTTCCCTCTCTTAGGCAACGAATGGAAGAAAATTCCCTGAGAGAAAGAAAAGAGAATAAAAAGGAAAATCTCCTAACCTCTAACAATATAGTAATATGAACCTTGTGGCAGACATTAGTGTACTTCTCTTTTGCCATATAATTGTGTAAAGATGATCATTAGAGTTGAGCCATCAGCATCCCAACTCCTTCACCAGAAGCAAATTGAGGCTCATGGTTCCTTTCCCCTCACTCCTTTGCCTGCTTGTGGTAATTTTTATTTATTTACTAACACCTTACTCTCTTTTATTTTGTTTACAATTCTCCATTGCATCAAATCCCTTTTACAGGTGTCTTACATAGATGCTGAGTACTTTTGAGAGGTTTGTTACCCTGAAAACTGTTTTTGCCAACTTCCATGATTACATTCGTTGAATGAGCAGTGAAGGATTATTGATGGCTTGTTAACAACCCTCAAGCCTCCTGCGTTTATCTGTCTTGCATTAGATTCTAGGGTCATAGATAGTGATTTCATTGTACACAGTTTAATTAAGCTGTTGTCACACCCTGAGCACGACCTCTTCTCTGCACCTGTCGTGGCTTCTGCAGCCCAGGCTCAGGGACAGGTTTTGGTGCAAATGTGTGGTTTAACACCTGGCTGATGGTGAAACGACTAAATGTTCTGTGAGAAATGTGTGCTGGGGAGCCACAATGGAGCCCCATCCCATGGCCCACCAGGGCTGCCCCAACACTTCTTACTATAGTTCACTGTATGTGCAATAATAGCCACAACATAATTGATAAAGCCAAGAAAAAACTAGAAGTAGAGAACGGTAAATTAATCTAGCAGTGGTTTGATAATTGCTGTTCAATATAGAAAAGTGAAGACTTGGCTACAGACAGGCCAGGATGAGTCCAAGCGAGTCCTGATACCACCTGAGGGCCATGAGCCTGACAAAAGGCTTGTGGTCTCCTAATGGCAGTGGCATCACCATCCCTTGTGGGCTACAGGGCTACACTACTCTGCTTATCTTTTAACACCCTCACATTTATTGATCTTTACTATAGTCTGTGTCTCTTCTCTTAACCAGTATAATATACTGCTGGGAAAATGAAAAAAGCTGTATTTGGGGACTGCCAGAAGAGTTGTTACCTTTCCTTTTTGCATGAAGACTAGAATTGTAGTACATTTTGACTTTTAGAAATATTATTCCCCTGTTAGAAAAAGAAAGAGCCACACTGTCATGTCTGTCCTTAAATGACTAGGCAGACTTCTATTTAGATTGGTCTCAGTGTAAACCCTAGGGCTCATTTCTTATATTTCATGCATTTTCCAATGTTCTGTCCAAATAACTTTGGTTATCTTTCCCTGAAGTTGATATAATTCTTCTACCATTTTTCTCAGTATCAATATTGTTGATGAGTGATCTTTTCTCTACAGCTTCTGCTGTATTCTGTCATATTCTTTCTTTTTTGCAGGATTAAATCTAAAAGACAGAAATCTCAGGTAAATACATTTTGTGGCTTCAGGGGCATGATTCTCTTCACTCTGACTTGCAATGTATCATTTTCCTGAGGATGACTACCAAAATAACAAGAATGAGAAAGGTAAACTTTAAATTTGTCATGTTAATTCTGTTATTTCTTACAAGAGTTTTAAAAACGTTAAGAAGATGAAGTAATGCCCTGACCTACTGAAATTTTAAGTAGGTGAGTAAGCAGCCTAGCTGGTGCACAGCTACAATTAATTTGGGAATACTAGTTATTGCAGGTAGAGTTTTTGAAACATGGTTATGGATACACTTAAGAGGACTATGCCAATCAGTCAGCAAGCCACTTTCATCTTTCAAGACCATTCAGCACAATTCTGTTGCTACCTGATGTGAAAATCAGTTTGAACTATGGTTTATTAATTTATAGAAGTACTTTGATAAAAAGGTTTTGGGTACCAGTACATGCAAGTCTATATGACCTGCCACAGTGCCCTCTGTGTGTGTATTCTTCCTTTTCTCTCTTCAGCAGCCATGCACATATTTGAATGTGAACATATTATCTTTTCCATGTCCACCACAGTCTTTGCTGCAAAAAGGTACTTCATTGAGTGTTTTCTTCAGTGGCAGTTCTGGGGCACATGATTCTATTGAGGCTTTTTAAATAGGTTTATCTTACTCAAAGTTTAGATTACAAAAGCATTCAAAATATTATACCTGAGCATTTAATGAGATACAGTACTATTTATTTTCCCAATGTAGCATCTGTCTTGGTTAGAACACTGGTGCAATACTGACTTCAATTAATCTCATGTCTTGCTTATCATTTGTGGCTTCTCTTTCCTAAATAGCTGCATCCTAGGATATTGTTCCTTATCCTATAATCATGCAGCTGATGGTTCCTGCTTGAATACAGTATTTTGCAGTTCTAATGAATATTATATAGGTTTTTTCCTCCTCAGAAATGTAAAAAAAAATTACTTCTAGTCTCACTTTTGTAGTCATTTTCAGGTAATTACACCAAATTATTTTGTATTGCACTGTGTGCCCAGTTTGACACGTTTTAATTTTCAAGACTAGAGTACATTTTAACAAGTTGTGCTCTCTCGGCAATGCCTATTCCTATCACAGTTTGATAAGCTTCCCATAAGGTTATCTGCTTTATATTTCTAAGGAATATATTCACCTGATATTGCAGTGGTTCCTTAAGTCCCCTTTTGCTTTGGCTGCAAAAATCTATATGTTTTGTACATGCTTATGTTGCACGTAGGTAAAACACAGAATAAGTATGCAGTCAGTTCAAAGAAGCTGCTCATTTGCTTTGTTTTCAGTTTGAGGTTAAGAATGATGGGTGTTACATGCAAGTGGTTTTTCACCTCTTTTCTCTAAATACAACTTGTCAGTCTTGCTGAGATCCTATTGGTTTTGTTATTCTAGGCTTTTATGTAGACAGAGGAACCCTTTCAGCTTATGCACAGTTCCAATCTCCAAAGATTCAGTGTGTTACATTTTTTCCTTGTCCCAGCCATGTAACTGTAAAAAGTTCCAACACAAATGAATGAGATGTTTTCTCAGCACAGATCGGCTAAATTGCACTTGCCAATCAAGTCTTTGCTATATGAGAAATTTTTGATTGATTGTAACACAATTTCTTCCACAGTTATTCAGTGTTAATGTTTAGCAAGGATACTTCTTTTGAAATTCATATATGTTCAGTGTCTTCTGTACATAGCCAGAGGCCTTGCCATTTTATTAAAAAAAATTTTTCCTACTATACAACCTACTAAAATAACTAGTTTTGTTTTAATTACAGGTTATTCAGTATCCTTCCCAAACCTAATTCTGTTTTCTGAACAGACTTTTAGAAAGGTATCACACACAAAAGCTTAGATTGATCTAATGCACATCAGTTAATTAAGAGACCAATTATAATTATATTCTTAAAACCAAGTAATTCTAGTAAGACATGGGACACTGAAAGCATGACATTATCACCATCCAAGCAAAGCCAAGTGTACCTGTATAGGCTAATTCTCTTCTCAGCCATGGTTACTGTACAGTTCTTTCTAAACTGTTAATTTAGTGTCTCCTCTCTTCCTGCAGTGAACTATTTTTTCCTAAAAATATCAACCACTATCTACCCTTAGAGCTAACAACAGCATTGCTTTAGCTGAGCCTATTGCTTTATTTATTGTTCAGTTTTATTCATATAAGGCATTGTCAAATCTCTTAATTGTGAAACTGACCAACTTTATTTCACAGAGAATATTAACTTGTTATTTTGTGCCTGATTAGCTGCAATTCCTTCAGGAAAGTTGCATAGTGTTTGTCCTGTTCCTTGAATGGACTTTTCTCCTTCATAACATTTGGAAGCCTTGTGAAAATCTGGCCTGTGAACCTCTACAGAAGGAATAATTGGAACACAACTGGTAATTTTATGTACTTTTATGTTTTGCCTTTCTGAGCCAAAAAGTTGTCTCTCCTAGAGAAAAACAAAGGAGTGTCTCAAAGAGGAAGTTGTCAAAATCAGAATTCTACACCTTTACCTATAGGTCATCTCCTTTATTTCAGTCAATAGAAGGTCACAATAGCTGCTTCAGCCAGCCACGAGATGGAGATATAATTGCATGCACTTGATCAAAGTACGCCAAGGAGTAGGAATATGGATTTTAATCTCACATTTTATTGCTACTCAGCCTGGTTTTGAGGTGAGTACTTGGTTTTGGCCAAAGCTGTGGGATGCACACCTTTTTTTACGTGGACTGCTGTAAAAATTTTGGCAAGTAATGTCAGAATCTTGGTTACTCTGCTATGTTAGTTGGTATCCTCTGCCATACTTAACTTCTGGAGAGAGCCAAGAGAATGAAGTCTTAGTGAAACTGGGCAACCTTATGATTTTAATAGTTTATGGAAAGGTAGTTCAGTAATCCAGCCCTGAAGAAAGCTGGGCTAAGTATTGCCTTCTGGAGAAAACCATGTCCTTCACATGATCTACAATTAGTTCATGTCTGGGAGAATGAAGTACTTCAGCTTTTCTCAAAGGTAAGTCCCTTTGCAATTTATTTATTTCCTTTTGCCGTGGAACAATAATTACTGCTTTTAGTGGAAGTTAAACAAAATACTGTTGACGGTCTCCCATGTGTGAAGAAGTGGCTGTGGAGATATTCACTAGGTGTCTTGTGTCTAGAACTCATGGTGAAATGCTGTTCTAAAGGAATAGTGATGACATTGTTTTAATCAGCCCTTGAGGGACCAATGCACAATTCCTTCATTTTCAGGACTGAAATTGGATGCAGCCTTTCCATAGTTGTGCAGGGTTTTAATCATCTCAGAATAAGGAGAAACTACAGTTGGCCCCAATCATGTTGGAGGAAAAGTAACTTTGCAATGATTTTTTTTCCTATAGAGCTGAAGTGCATATACATTGGACAGTGAAATATAGCAAATGTTAAGAGAATATTTCTCCATCTGTTTGACATCAGAAAGATTTGGTTTGGATACAAGAGAGGCATTAAAAGCAGCTACTGGAATTTCAGCAAATGGCAGAAAGAATACTTGAGGCTGCATTGTGAATAGAGACACTGGAAATGGAGCCACATTTCATGACAAACCTGTATGAACTGAAATAAAGAGAAAAATTCTACTGGCTTCTGATAGCTATATATTAAACCAGTAACTCCAGCTATTGGAATATCTGAGCGGTCTGTGTAGCTTCAAAACTTCCACACAACCAAAACTGGATGCATGGGGTTGTTGAGATCGAAATGCAGGACTTAGCACTTCTCCTTATTGAACTTCATACCATTGGCCTTGTCCCATTGATCCAGCCTGTCCAGATCCCTCTGTAGAGCCTTCCTACCTTCCAGCAGATTAACACTCTTGCTCAATTTAGTGTTGTCTGCAAATTTAGCAAGGGTACACTTGATCCCCTAGTCCAGATCATCCACAAAGAACTGGACTGTGGATCTGGAATCAATACTGAGCCTGGGGCAACACCACTGGTGACCAGCCACCAGCTGGATTCAACCTCTTTCACCAGCACTCTTTGAGCCTGGCCATCCAGCCAGGTTTTTACCCAGCAATAAGCATGCTAATCCAAGCCATGAGCAGCCAGATTGTCCAGGAGAATGCTATGGGAAATGGCATCAGAGGCTTTACTAAAGTCTATGTAGCCAACATCCACAGCTTTCCCCCCCTGAAGGATTTTCTTCTCTCACCTCCTCCTGTGTAATCTTCTTTACCCTTGCAATTTCTTACACTTCAGCATGCCTATTTTGTACATATTCCCTACATATAAGCAGAAAGTGTTAGAAGGTCCTTTAGTTTGGGGCCAACTGGGAGCGTTGTGGCAGTACTTACCCTGAGCCTTTTTGTTACCAAATGGTTGTGTGTTTTGCTTTTTACTTCCTGACACTGCTCCTGGTTTTTGGAGAAGGAGAAATGGAGATAAAATCTATGTAGCACATGTCTGCAGAGAAAAAAATATATATTAAAAAAAAAAAGAGAGAGAAAAAAGGAAACCTTCAAAAGAAAATTCAGTTGACTTATGATGCTTGCAAATGTTGTAATAGATCACTTAGAGCATGTGTAAGATGGTGAAAAGTAGCTAAATAGAGTGTTTACATGAAGGTTTTGGAGCTTAGATACAAAATGTTTTTATTGAAAACCAGGATTTGATAAAAGCTGAAAAATAGGTTTATACAGCATGAATCAAAATACAAGTTAAAGCTATTCTGTACCTTTATACATGCAAATGATAATCTCATTTCATATTTTGAAATGCTTTGGCTTCACTCCATTCAGTTGCTCTTTCAACATTAATTTTGGTATTCACCCTTCTTAAAGAACAGAGGTCAAAAAAATTGTAACAGTATTCTTAGATGTGTGACCCTTGTATCACTTTTGGGAACTTCAGAACCTACGATTTTGCTAATAGTAAGTACACTGCATATAATATCCTTGTGTGTATTCCTCCGGGGTTTTCTGAGAGAGATGTGCTCATTGAACTTTATGGTATTTCTTATTTGTTATTTAAGAAATTTAGTAGTGATAATATTACCGCAGTTTCTTTAAGCATAGAAATACACATGCCCATGATTTTCCCTTGCAAAAGGAATTCATTCAAGTCAGGAAAGTAAATTTAAAAAATGCAGTAATACTCTAATAGCTGTATTTATCTTTGTCTCTAAGGATTAAATGTCAAAATTTTTAATGTGTAATTTAATAAAATTGTGAGCAAGGTATACTCAGCAGCAGGTTAAAGGCTGTTATTCTCCCCCTTTTTTAGATCTCATGAGACCATCTGGAATCCTGCATCCATCTCTGTGGCCCCCAACATAAGGAGGAGATGGACTTGTTGGAGAAAATCCAGAGAGTATTAAACTAAGTTGGTCTGAGGCCTGGAGCACCTCTCCTATGAAGATAGACTGATCAAGTTGGGGTTCTTCTGCATGGAGAAGAGAAAGGAGACCTTACAGCAGCCTTACAGTACCTAAAGGGGTCTACAAGAGAGCTGGAGAGGGACTTTTGGCAAGGGCATGTAGTGATACGGCAAGGGGGAAAGGCTTTAAATTGAAAGGCTATAGGTTTAGATTAGATATTGATTTAAGGGTTAAAAAGAATTAAAAGTTGATATGGTAGCTAGCAAGGTAGAAGCAAAAAACTGAAGTTTAATTATTAGCATATAGAGATAGTCGAGGCATTTAGAACGAAGATGATATATCATGTATTCAACTCAGTTATGTTCTTAGAAGCAACAGGAAGAGCATTTAGCATTGTAAAAGGGCAGGAACCGAAGAACACACCTGGCCTCCAACATTGTTGGAACCAGGAGACGAGGCCTGGACCGTGACCAAAGGGTCAAAAAGACCTGGCAGTGGGACAAAGTAAAGAGGAAGACGTCTGACTTCATCTTCAAGAGACCACCGACCCAAATTAAAGGAAGAACTGTGCAACCGTGGTGTTCCCCTACCCCCTTTTACCCTCTTCCCAGCTAAACTCTGGCCACTCCCTCGGACTCCTCCTATTGGTCTCTCGGAGACCCCAACTCCACCCCTCCCCGGGTCCCAATAAAACCCCAAACCCTCTGTCTCCCTTTGCCTTTGCCCCTGGACATCTGGATAGCAGCATGTGAATAAAGATCTTCCATGCTCTCTTCGCGGGGGCCTCTTCTCATCTCCTTTGTCGCTGCGTGGTTGCGGAGAGCACGAGATGCCTGAGCTAGCCCTGAGGCTCCCTGGCCAGTGAGGGCCCTGTGACCATGCCTTCAGAAGGAAAGCATGGAGCACGTGGGCCGAGCCGGCCGGGCCCAGACGCTCTCTGGCACTGGTTGCCATTGCGGATTGCAACACTAGCCAGCATACGCAACATGCAATGGTAATGAACATTCAGCTCATTTTAATATGGAGCGGGGATAGGTGATGCAGATGTATAGGAGTCTCAGGTGACTTAGATGAATACGTGAGACCTTTGTGAATCAGGAAAGTCAATGCTTTAGAGAATTGCACATGCTTTTTGGAGGGTGGCCTTGCATGTGTCCAGCACTGTAAAATAAGCATATCACTTTTCAACTTCAAAATGTTGAAGGGTTTCTTTGTCCGTAGCACCTTTGGTGCATAAATATTGGGAGGAAATTATTTTCTATGATGGTGGTGAGGCACTGAAACAGGTTTCCCAGAGAAGTTGTGGATGCCCCATCTTTGGAAGTGTTCAAGGCCGGGATGAATGGAGCTTTGAGCAACCTGATGGATTTGACACCTTGTAAGGTCTCATCTAGACTAAGTTCTCAAAAAAATAGAGTGACTGACTTTCCTGTCTTCCTTCTTTCTCATCTGAAACTTCTAGCTGAAGAAGAGCACTAGGCTATCAAGTTCTTGTTAGAGAAAAGATGTGTAAGAGGAACAGCTTATTTTCATCTGTAGGAGGTAAAAATAATATACAAATAGATATCTCACTAGTGCTTCTGTAATGGCTCTGCTTGTGCTGAGTCTCTAACAAGGGATCAGTGAGATATTTCCAGTTTTGATTTACCCAGTTGCAACATCTTGTTGCTGACTGTTGCTGATCTGCAAAGATCAGAGTTAGATGATTTTTGTGCATTGTCACTATTGGTCCTATTAACAAACTCTCTTGGGGTGACTTCATGATGTGTATCTATTCCCAGAAGTTAATTCTGTGCTTTTTGCTGTCTAAAACTGGGTGTGAGAGAAAGGAAAATAAGCCAGATGAACTTTCTAAAGCAGTTTGTGTTCAAGGATGCAGGGATAATTGCTTCTGCAGAGTGGAGGAAAGCAGCTTCTGGCTTTTTCCCAGCTCTAGGCTCCTTTTTCTCGGGAGAGAGACGGAGAGTTAAACTCCTTTGCTCCCCTGGGACTTTGGTTTCTTCTTCTTCTTCTCTTCTGGACTGTTTCAACAACATCAGAGCACACTGAGAGACCTTACATTGGCCTAGAGGGTCTCCCCCACCAACTCCAGCTCCAAAGAGGGGAAGAGAGCGACCACACCCACAGAAAGGATTTTAAAACTTACCAGATTCTTACCAGCGAGAAGTTTTATTATTTCGCATTATTATTCTTTACCTATGCTTTTGTTAGATAAATAGTTTTTTCCTTCTCTTTCACTTTCCTCCAAGTGATCCTGGCAGGGGAGGGACACCTGTAACCTTCATTCTATCAGAGGGTATTTTCCTCCAAATTTGTCTCAAACTGGGACACAGATGTTCTCTATTTTACTTCCTTCACCTTTTGTTTAATTGAAGTTCCTAGATGGCTCTCTCTCTGTCTATTATGTGAACTCTCGATGTCTTCATCACACTAACACTTATTTGTATTATTTTTGTGCTTTTTCATGACTTACATATAAAATCTGTGACATTTTTGTACTTCAAAAGTCATAAACCAATGTTACAATAATAGAAAAAGTCTATACTTGCTGAATGCTGATTTAAGCATCCTTTAATAATTTTCATAAACCACTGGGATGCTGATTTGTTGTATCAGGCTGTTGACATATTCAAAGCACACAGAAGAGAAAGTAAAGGTGAAAAGAAGAAAGTATTTTGTCTTGAACTCAGCATGACAGGTATAATTTTTCTGTTATTCTTTCAGTGAGATACTGACACAGTTGGTCACTGAAAACTTTGAGCCTGAATCCAAATAATAAAAGCATTGACTTTGAAAAGACCTAAGCATGCAAATAACATTCATCTCATGAATACAACTATTGATTTTGATGAGACTGTAGAAGTTCATAAAGTCCTGTGGGTGTATAAGCTTTAGGATCTAAGCCCCAGGCCAGAGATGATCTCATTATTTTTGTGTTTGAAATTCTATAAGACAACAAAGAACATACCTCACAATTCAGTTCACATTTATCACTGGTACTTTCATTTTATTACTTTTTCTTTCCAGGTATAGAATTTCAGTTTTAGCACAGATAGAATGAAAACTGGAACAGAACCTAACTTGGCCTTTGGCTAAGAAATATAAAGAAAATGAAAAAAGCTCTTAGCCATGTCAATACAAATATGCACATGATGAATATGTCAGAATATGTTAATTGTGTGCTACCTAGAGAATTGATAGCAATATCACCACTTGTGGAAACAAAAAGATATGGATATCTTTTCAAGTTCTAGTGATTTCTGAAGTTGAGCTAAGCTGTTTTATGCTATTTCGTAATAATTTAAGTATCTGAGAAGGCAATTATGTCAAAATCTGGTGAGTTACACCACTTTTTGACCCTGATAAATCATAATCTGAAACATATCCATCTACTGTGTGACTCAGTAATAGCTGTCTAGAGGACTTCTTGCTTTGAATCATAAAATATAAATGAGAGAGGGAAGGCACAGGGCTCCTTGACCTTTGTCAGTTTTTTAAGAATCCAAGGGACTCTGTATGTATAGCAGCCATATGTCACAGTCTCTAAGTCAGACTTAATGGCTGGTAGGTCATATTTATTTATGATACCTAAAAATACTGTACTAGATCAAAATGGGCACACCTCCAAAACATACCTTAAGTCACGCAACCTTGATATTTATTTCTTATTTTTGTCTTTGCTGCATCAGTATTGCAGTAGTCTGTATATTTAGACTGTCTAAAATATGGAAAGGGAAAATAGAGGCATTTCTTGTGCATTTCATATGGCTCCCTTGATTGTTCATTTTGTCGGTTTCCAGTATAAAATCAGGTAATGTGGAAATCGATGTGTATTTGGAGAACACAGTTGGGCAAGTATGCCAGTTGACTATCTGCAAATGACAGCATGACTTTAAACTGGCCTTGCCCATGTCTGGGTGAGGGTGATGGGACTTGTTTCCACTTCAGAGAGCTAAGAAATATTTGAATAGCCTGCCACAAGAAGTCTCATATCCAATCCTATACCTACATGAATGGCAATCAGAAGAGATTCTTTAGTCTGAGCTCGACTAAAAGAAAGCTGTTTTCCTACAAACCACTCAAATTCTTGATTTTCTTGCCTTTTTGACTGAAATAACTTGATGTTGACATAAAAGTTCTTTTTGTGAGTTTGTTCCATTTTTTTTTTCTTATGAATAGCCTTTTAGTAAAACGAGAGCACTGTAAAAGCTAGAAGAATTATGTGACTGAAAGGAATGATTTTGAATTTTTCCAAATTCTGTGGCTCTGTTTAACTCTTCATTTGATAAAAATCAGACTGTTGCATTTTTAGCAGCCATTATTTAAAAGTTAGAAAACAAATCTTTATATTTCTTCTATAATCTGAATTAATAATATTAAAGCAGTTACGAAAGTCATATTCTTCTTTATTGAAACCTTGGATTCCATTGTTTTGCTTAGTTTCAATAACTACCATAGTTTTCAAGCATCATGGTGGAAATCTTTTAATGAACTGTTTTGCCTCCTCTTTTTCTATATTGCTTCCATTTTCAAAAGCACTGTTACCATTTCACTTGGTGAGAATTCCTATTTCCATTTGACCTTGAATAAAACCACTGAGCACATTTCAAATTGGTGACTGAAAATTAATACCTTAATCCCATACTTGATAAGTAAATTAAAATCATACATAAAAGTTGGATGCAACAACTACTGCATTTTTCAATTTCAATACTTCTCTTCCTTTGGTAACTTGGTACTATTGGTAACTTGGTCTCAGAGATTTTTCCAGTTCGCTTTCAGGCACTTTCTGCAGATTTTTACTGATCTGAAAGCTGATTTCAAATTCAATGGGTAGTCTTTTAGTCACAGTTTTTATTATCACACACCTTAACTGTGCATTTCAGTGGAGACCGTACCCTTTTGTCAGATCATCTTTTGCTGTTATGTTGTTCAAATAGGTTACTTCCAGACTCAATTTGAGTCCATGCAACCACTTGGTGTTTAGTAATAATAGTTTTTACTGGCTCAGATACACAACAGTCTTAAGAAATAACTTGTCCACATCACAGGTCACAAAATGTGATCAGTGCAGTTCTTGATTTTAATGTCTCAGGCGCCCAGAAATGCCTAAAGAATGCATGTCGAATGTGTATTAAGTACAGGGACCTAGAGAAGGAGCAAAAGGCAAATGAAGGAGAAACTAACTTTTGTCACAGAAGCAAAATAAGAGAAAATATCAAGTTTTACCAAAATAAACATAAAGCAGTCTTTTTCTGAAAATCATAAGTGTTTTGATGAAGGCATTGTAAATCCTAAAAAGGAATCACTAAGATTGTTTTCATGAAATGCAGTATCAAAGGGAATGCTATCAGCAGGCACAGACAGTACACATAGACATGTGCGTCTGCATTAATTGACCACCTCTTTCTGCCTAAGTAGGATCAGGCAATTAAAAGATTAATTACAACAGAGAAGGGTAATGTATTCAAAAGTCCTATAATAAGAGCTCCACATGGATGCTGAATTCTTCAGATGCAAATTGTTAAGCAGCACAAAGAAATAGTTACAATAAGTAGAAGGCAGGCTGCTGACCTTGTAGAAGATTAAAAATATATCACATTTGACAATGACCTATTATAATATGAAAAAGAGTGAGCATGAATTAGTTTGACTTAATAAAATTATGTTTTTAAGTACTTTGATGTGTGCTCTTCACCCAGTGTCCCTCTCCTTAATGTGGACTTATCAACTTAGTTTTTATTAGGTCTAGTTTTGGACTTCAGTTTAATGTACCTTATTAAGAAACATTCAATAGCTAGAGAACAACATGAATTTGTCAGTGTAGTTAGTTCAGTTCAGACTGGAATTGGCCTTCTCATATATTTTACATGCTTTCTTTTCTTCATTAATTTAATTTTTGGGGTTTTTTAATACAACTTATATTTTCTTCATAATATGTTAAGCATTGCTTTTTAGCTTTTTTCAATTATGGGTGTAGCATAGCTGGGAAAAAACATCTAAAAGTTTTATATTGATGGATTGATTTCAGAAGAATGCATAACCTATTTTTAATTTCCTAGGTTCACCTTTCACTTCAGCACCTTTAGAATGGCTTCTACATATCTGCCAATATATTTTTATAAAATTATTTAAGTTTGCATGACTGGATGGTAATTAAACTCCATTTGTAGTGAAGCTATCTATTGGTTTTGGCTGGAATGAGAACTGATTTTCTTCATAGCAGTTGCTATGGTGCTATGTTTTGGATTTGTGGCCAAAACAGCATTGATAACGCAGGAATGTTTTAGTCATTGCTGAGCAGAGCTTACACAGCACCAAGGCCTTTTCTGCTCTTCACAACACCCACAGCAAGGAGCCAAGAGGTGTAAGAGAGTTTGCAAAGGGACACGGCTGGAACAGCTGATCCCAACTAACCAACAGGATCTTCCATACCTTAAGGAGTTATGATCAGCATGAGAGGTTGAGGGGAGAAGGAGGAAAGGGGTGCCAGAGACTGGACTATCAAAGTTTAATGACTCAAAACATTTGCCCATTTGTGGAGGTACCAGGGTGCTTTGCTGAGGCCAGGTTTGTACCTCTCAGCGGGACGAGGTGAGTTTTTGTGTGTATAATGGCCAGTCTGAGGGGGGAAACTGGCACTGCCTGGAGGCTACAAGCTGGGCTTTGAGGGGGATGAGAGGCAAATCCTGCAAGTCGAGGTGGTGTCATTTGCCATGCTAATTGCCCTCCCTTACACAACTCAGTTGTAAAATTCCACCTCTCCTACCTCCAGGGAAGGTCTGATGGGCCGTAACTGCCTCAGCTGTGCTGCCATGTTTTAGAAGGTGTCAAAAACCTTCCAAGACCCTCAAAGCACCTCCAGACTAATTTCTGAGGCCTTCCACCAGAGGACTGAAAGTTTCACCCTCCCATAGAAGGTACCAGGGTGTTGCCACCTAAGCCTGACTGTAGTTTAACTTGCCAGACTTTGTTTCGTGAGCTTCTTACCCCAGTCCTGATGGACCACCACTTTGACCAAGGGACAGCTAAGCTGTAAAAATCAAGTCTCATCAGAAGATCTATGGGTGGTGATTGTGCATTTTTCTACTCTTATTCTTTCTTTCTCTTCCTTATACGTTTTCTTAAATAATATTTTTATGCTTCATATTGCTATATTGCTATAGATAACAATAACCAAAAGGCTGCATGACTGCTTTCCACTGCAACCAAATTGCTCTAAAATAATCCCTACATAGATATATATATTTACAAACACTGATCATTCAGTGTCATTTTGCTCTAATCCACCCCAAGGGATCTATTAACAGAAAACCTGGGCTGCTCTCACCTTTGTGGGGATGGCTCATGACAGGGGAAGTTTGAAGTGATGGCATTTATTTCCCAAGTCATTGTTTCGTGGGATGGATCCCTGCTCTCCTGTGGATCGCTGAAAACCTGCCTCCCAATGGGAAGTGGTGAGTGGATTTCTTGCTTTTCTTTACTTGTGCACTTGGCTTTTACTTTCCCTATCAAACTGTCTTTTTCTCCATCCACGAGTTATTGTTATCTTTCTACTTCCACATCCCACCAGGACTGAGTGGATGAGTGAGTGGGGATGTGGGGCCGAGCTACCAGCTGAGGTTAAGACAAGACAAGCTCTAAATGAAGGATGAACATTTCAGACCTTGACTTTACTCGGAAATGAAGTGGATAAGGTTAAGAACAAAATCTGTATTCAATTTGCTGTTGTTTCTAATTTTAGATAACTTGAATAATTACTACAAAAAATTGTACATAAAAACATTCTTATCTCTACTACTTCTATTCATATGATCCATTTTTACGAATTCACTAAATTTTACTTTAAAGAAACAACAATAATAAAAAAACCCCAAACCTTTTGTATAATGGGATGTTTTTTTTCTTTTATGAATGTGCATATTATGACATAGGAACAACCTAAAGGCTTTTACACAACTGTTAAGTATATCTGAGGAGTTTAGATTTAATCCAATCTCTGCAACTTTATTTATAATCGTCATCAAATGAAGGCATATAAATGTCCTATCTTTAACTGTCAGTGGAAGTCAGTAAGTTCATAAACCATGCTTAAATAAATCCTAAATAGTAAAGAAACATTACTAAGTAGTCCTCTGAACTACTTATTAAGTTACTGTCAATGAATTATAGAGGTTTCTTCAGCTTCATAGCACATCAACACATGGTTGCTTGCAGCTGTGGAACAGCTAAATCAAAAGATTAATAGCCATGCATATTAATGTCATTTCTTATCCTCATTTTTACATAACTGCATTACTTGAAGTTGTTCTTTTAATCTATGAGAAGATAAACACTAGGTAGTGTTTATTTCAGGTCATGGCACCTTTTTAATTACTTGAAAAATTTAAAATAGGAGCCTGCACAATTAAGGTCTGCATAAACCCTTTTAAAAATAAGCAGAATAAGCCTAACTAAAATTAAAGCCTAGCCAATATTCCCTTAGATTAAGTTGTTCTACTGTCTCCCTTACATACATGTTCAACACATCTAATAACCTCTTACCAACTTGCAGGTGTCTTGAAAAGTTAGATTTATGGATGCAATTATCTTCAGTTATATTTATCTTCAGTCCTTCATGTGTTTACGTCGCAACAAAACTAAATTAAATTAATTGAACACTTTAATGAAAAAACCCTAGCTTAGTAGCAAGCAATATCTAGATTAATGTTGCCAGTATAACACAAGTATATGGTACCAGGTAAAACTCCTCTCCTTCAGTATGCTAATCGGCCTTGCCACTTCTCTTTGCTGTTTATTGATGAGGAAGAGTAAACCAAGTAGCATGTAGCCAGTGAAAACCCTGGAATAATGTATGATCTGTAGACACATGTGTATGTGACCACTGCATCTTTTGGCTGTGATGACATGAGCTCCTGTCAAGTCACTGTGTTGCAAGGAACAACATTTTCTGTCTCCAGGAAGATACAGTTGGTGAGTTTTTTACTTCAGGTCTTTATTTGTTTCAAATAGGTGGCCCTAGTGGTCACTGCTTCTCTTCTGCCTGTGATTCCAGAAAACACCTGAAATGCAGCCTATCTTATATCTTTATTAGATACTTTTTAGTGTAATTTTTTTTTTTTGCCATACATTCTCCCCTACAACTACATCCTTAATCTAAATAAATGGCAAGGGATCTCAAGGGCCCAAACATTTGTACTTGGCAGTTCGTAACAAATGAAATAATTATTTATTTTTAAAAACAAAGAGGGAACAGGTTTCTGCTTTGTTTCTTACTGGCATGCTCAATGCAGAAAATGAATATATATTAAAACCTGTACCTCTGAAATTCTGAAATCATATCCCAGGATCTGATAAATTTAATCACCAAGTCCTTTAGCATCAGCATAATTTCACATGGCAAACAAGAAAGGTGCTTCAGAAGCTGCAGAAAAGGCAAGTTGAGAAAGATGTCAGCAGCTCACCGTTCATTTATTGCAGGTAAAATGTATTGCTAGGTACAGAGTTTTATATCTTTATTTAAAGTTGTTTAGCATCTGGAATAAAGAGTCACAGGCCCTTTAGATGGAAAACTTATGCTTTTTTCTCTTCAATTTGAACTTTCTGTAGTATTCAGGCTTGTATCCAGCTTTGTTTTACCATGGTCCAGACTTTGGTAGTATGTCCTGGAATTCTGTATTGAACAAGAATAAAAATTATGTCTCAGTAGAAAAGTAAATTCCCTGTACTGGCACACTGGGCTGAAGCACATTTCTTTATTTCATTTTGTTCTATCTCTTTGTATCAGCAGAGATCCAAGAAAGAGATGGATTCCCAACCCTCACCCCCAAAAAAAAGCTTTCTGTACTGAAGATGGTACAATTTAACCATGTTCTACTGGAGACTTGTTAATGACTTCTGTACCACACACATTACTGAAAAACAAAACTCTTTAAAAATGTTATTCTATAAAACAAAGTGATTGTTCCATTTTACCCTCTTATATTTAAAGGAAACTATGATAATTCTTCCTGCATTACTGTTAAGATTGCAACTTGCTACAACCTGTCTGTATGGTTATTCAGCTTAACAAATTTCCTTACTAGCTGACATATGTTGATATAATTCAAGCCCAACTGAGAAACAATTATCTGACTGTGGATTTTATTTAATCTCACCAAGTAACCTGGTTAGAAAATATGTTCAAATTCAAATAATTTCTCAACACAAGCAGCACAGCCTCTCACAATATATTTGAAGGAGTCAGAGAAACCAGAGATTCTGTTCCCTGCTCTTTTAAATGCTCTCTCTGGTTTTGGAACTGTGGATGCAGTTCAGCTTTCAGGAGGACAAGTGAAGTATGTCTTCACCCTTTAGGATGTTTATCTTCCTCTGAGCCAAAATAAAATGCTGGAATAACTGAAACTAAAATGGTTTGTCCCGAACTACCTTTTGTTGCTGAAATGGCAGACAGAAAATGAAAACCCAAATATAGTTAGTCTGATAAAAGGAACTGCATTAAAAAAGACTGCAACTTTATTTCCAGTCTTCTAAGTCCCTTACCTAATAAAGGGTAATAAAAATAAGTTCCCAACTTTTGCAAAATCATGTATTGTCTAAAATAATTTAAAATGGTTAATATAAATAATTTACTTTTAGAGAGTATGAATGAAAAGCCTGGGGATTTCATTCTCTGCTGGACTGTTTGCCAGGCATAATGCAAGCATTTTGGTATAGGTTTAAGAGGAACTTGATGAGAGAAGCTTGACATAACCAGCCTAGACTCTTAGATGTCCAGAATAGATACAAATGTAGATCTAAGTAATTATGATTAAGTTTTAGATCGAGAAGTTAACAGATATCTAGATTCCTGAAGTGTTATCACCTTTTTTTCCTGCCAAATTGATACTTGTGATTTAAAGGTAACACTTCTTATAGTATATCAATTTCAATAATTATCATTAAAGGTTTCTCTATTTCAAAGTTTTATTAAAACATGTTTTTCCTTATAAGGAGAAGAGATGGTGCAGAGACAACAGTTTTTAAACCTTAAAAACTATGATTTTCAAAATTACGTGTAATCTCTCTGCAAGAGCTTGCACAAAGGAGCAGAACACTTCATTGTGGGCAGTATTTCTTCTTCTTGAAGTCAGTCTTCTCCCTGTTTATTGTTCCTGTTTCATGGAAAACTATTGAGAAGTAAGGTAAAAGAATGCAAGTTCCTTGGCTTTCTGTACAGCTGACATTCCTGTTTGTCCCTTAGACCAAGTATAGGTATATCTTATCCAAGTTTTCACAAAGTCACAATAGAATTTCCAGTTTCCCTGAAACTGAATAGAGGGGAGGGTAGAGATGATGGTATTTGAAGAGAAGAAGCAATTTGACACAAGATCCCTACATCAAAAACCCCCCTGTTTCTATATGGTCATATATTACATGCTGCTAGTCTGGACTGCACAATGGTTTTTTGATATCTGTTCTTAACAGATTTTAGTATGTGCTCGTGTAGATAGTTGGTTGGTTAGGTGGCTGAAATAAAAAATATTACTTTTTTTTCTTTTCTCTAAATTACACAGATTATCTGGTTTGACCCAAATGAAACATATAATTTGAAGATATTTTACATCTGTTTTATTTCTGTGATCACTCTGTTCAGAAATAGTTCAGATTACTTTCATTTTGGGCAAAGAAATTATTCATCTGAAAGTTTTCTCCCAATCCTGACTGGCATTGTACAATATTAGTCTCGTGAAGTCCAAGTATACTAAGTTTGATTTCTTTGATTCATACCTATTGAATAATAGACATTGCTGGGAAACTATTGCTGTACAAAGCACAGTGTCCCCAATTTTTAACAAGTAGGGTTACTATGATGATTGAAGTTCTTTTTACTATGCTTTGGTGTCACTCAGGGACCTTGGTGAGAATTTTGAATATTAAATTCCAAGAATTTAATATTCAAAGCCCTTTATAGGACTAGACTGTGCCATTTCAGACTGGATAACATTTTCTTTTCCTCACGTTAACCCTGATTATTGGTGTGACCTGATGATAGGCAGGTAGAAAATTGCAGAAATATTGTGATGAATGTTAAGTTTGGCCTTTCTTCCCTACTGCAATAGTCTGTCTATTTTATTAAACAGGACTTGTGAAGGTTGAACAGTTTTTTGTGGTTGTAGAGAATAAATGCGCATGCTATTTGTTCAATTTTGGTTATGGTATGCAGGCAGTGCTTACAACATCTCTGACAAGCATCGGATTTTGGCAACAATTTGTCACAATATTAGGGGGAAGAATGTAGTAAAATATTCTTAATTTGACTGCTTAGGTATCCAGATATGTTTTCTGGAAATCCAAGCAAGAATTCTGTAATTTTGTCTTTCATTGGAATATCAGATCTATTAGAAAACAATAGGAGTCAGCTGCATTCCCTGAGGCTTCTCACGCATCCGATTTCCCTCTCAGTAACCTTTCAAAATCAGTCACAGATGGTCTTATTCTAGATTATACTGGCATCTAACCTTTGTAAACTTGGACACTGGAGAGAATTAAAAAAGCAAAGTGTAAAAAGAGATACAATCTTCCATTTCAAAATGTTATCATTTCTGAAAGCAGCAACGATTTCATGACCTCTAAAGTTCAAAGTTGTGCTAGCTTACTTTGCCCTTCACTTCTCTAATCTTTTAACCTTGATCATTATTTATGCTTGTCAATATTCGTTCTTAATTTCTCCCTTTTTATTTATTTTTTTTTAATGCAGAGTAAGTATTTATATGCCACTTGAGATGTTATGTGTTCATGGACAAAGAATTCCACAATATTAGTTAGGGATATAAAGTCCTGGGTGCTTTGTTGAAATGAACTGAACAACTCTAATAACTGCAGGGGGCTATGTAGCCCCTTACTACAGAGTTTAACTTGGATCTAGTGGATTTGGTCACAGTAACAGAGTTCAATCTCTGATTCTAAAATCACTGGTTTCCTTAAGCAAAGGATCATAATATCATATCATATTTAGCAGATAACCAAAAGGAGAAAAGTTGGGAAAACCTTCTGTGTATTCTTAAAGTTGCTTTACCTATTAAACTGTGTTTGTCTCAAGCTGTGAGTTTTCCTACTTTTACCCTTTCCGTTCTCTTTCCCATCCCTCTGAGAGGCAGTGAGTGAGCAGCTGGGTGGGGCTGAGCTGCCTGCCCACAACATTTGGACAGTAATCCACAACACAAGTCAGAGCTGTTACCATAACTACCAAAAGGATAGCATGCCCGAAACATTGTCTAGATGTTAAAAAAGCCCAAACCGTCAAAACCAACAAAAACCCCAAACCAACAAAAACCTGCTATAATTGTTAGGTGCTAATATAAGCATCTCAAAGACAAGTGTGCATAAGGGTCTAATAAAAGAAAATACACCTTCAGAATTCAGCAGAATTGTAATTTTCCCTGATAAATATCACTTGATATATATAAAAAAAAATTAAAACCCTCCACAAAATAAGCAAACAACCCCTCCCCCACAAACAAAAAAAAAAGTCCCAAATGACTGGCTCACTTCTGTTTAAAATTTTGCTTGGAAAATAGGAGAGGAACACAGGACAATGGATAAAACCTGCCTTTTTTCTTTTGGCTGTTTTCCATTATGAGTAGATTCATCATCTCTGCCTGGTACTATGGTCAGCACATCTAGAGAGTAAGAAAGTAGAAACAGCTCACATGAGATTGAGATTAATTCCTTGTGAAGAGACTTTCTAAGATTCAGAGATTCCTGTTGCAGTGTGTTACCTGCCTTTAGAGGTCTCTCTGTCATCCATCAGCTATGCTGGTGCTACCTTCTATTTCATACAATAATAAAATAGGGAAAGAAAATGAGTCAGCAGGAGGATAATACTGTGGGTAAAGTCATACCCTTATTGCAGTGTTTATACCAGCTTGAGGGAGCTTGCTTTATTTATCCTTTCTTCTCTCCTCCCCCTCTCCTTTTTTAATTGTTCAAGTGCTGCTTTACCCAATTACTGTCATGATCTCATGAATAAGAGTTGGTCCACACAGTTCACAAAGATCTACCGTGTAGCTATGTTTTCTGTCTAAATGTTTTCTTTCTCCCTTCTGTGACTTTTCTGTAGTTTTCATTCCAAAGTTTAGTCCCATCGTGTAAGGATCACAATGATGAGAGGTGGAAAGAACTGATAGAAGGTAATCTTGTGCAGGCATCATGCATCCACTGATGCTTTGAAACTTTCACTTTAGAGTTCATTTGCAGTATCTTCTGCAATTCCTATAGAAGTGGCAAATGATGTATGAAATGAAGTAGTTTTGTTGATTGATTGTACTAAGAATTCAGAGAATGTTATAGTCGCTGCTGAGGCATATTTATCTTATTTGCAATAATACTTGTTATTAAGACAAGCTATCAAGAGTGTACTTGACTAAAAAGTGTTAGAAAATGAGGGCAAGACAGTTTTAAGGCAAATAGACTATTGTTAGAAAAATCAAAAGAAAAGAAAAGCAGTATTGTCACTGAATAACCCAGTTGTTAGACCTCATCTTAGAAGTAGGTCACTTTTTCTGAAGGAAGATGAGATTACCCTAGAGATGGAGCAATGTAAGGTTAAGGCAGTGATTCAGACGTTAAAAATCCTTATTAGAAATAAAGTTTGCACCTATTATGAGAGGCAGAGATCAGGAACTGTAATAGTATGTAATAACAATTATGATTACAAGAGAAACAGAGAATTCAACCAGATGAAGAGTTTAATGTTTATTTCTTCTACGTAAATCTGTGTTCTGTGATTTTTTTTAAATCTGTTTCTCTTGAATTATACTCCTGAAAGTTTTTCTTTTGGAGTACTGAGAGATGTAGACTCAAAGCAGCCTACCAGCAATAGGCTAGCTTGATTTCATCATCTTGTGTGAACTCATAGGGCTTAGAGATTGTATGGAGAGCAGGTTTAAAATCATTATTTTGCAGTTGTCTGTCTTACTATTTTAAATAGTAACAGGAATGGCAAAGTATTTTCTATTAAGGTGAGTGAAGACACGCACATGCAGAAATTCTGACATTTACATTTGAATTCTGTCATATAGTCTGCTCACTTGATCTGCTCAGGTTTGCTTTCATCTTCACAGCTGCTGCGACCAATGTCACTGCTGTTGAGGTCCTTAACTTACTGGTCTTACTTGTGTTCCCTGGTGTTGCTCTTTTGACGTCTGCACTTGAAATTGTCAGCACTGAGAACTGACAGGTTTTTGCAGAACTAAAGCCAAATACACATTTCTCTGCTTTAGAGATGCATACCTTGCTTCATCTCTTTTTCTAATATCTAATTTGGAGACGATAAGGAGAAATAATTACATCACAAGCACTGAAGGTTCTTTCTCCCTTTCCTTAAGTTTTTCAGTAGGACTTTGGTGACTTCGCTATTATGTCCTTAAAGCAGTCAATACATCTTACCATGTTTTAATGATACCTTGAGTACTTATTGTGGAAATTGCCTACCTAGTTCCCTGAGTTCATGAAAAAGATCTAATTATAAGATAAAAAGTATTGTAAAATGGAGAAATTTGGGAATGTTCCCACTTTTATTCAGAACAGTAATTTTTATTGGGTTGGCTATCTGGAAAATGCTCATTTCCCATCCTTCATGTTTTCTGAAGTCTCAGAGTGTAAACAGAAATCTACCATCAAAGGCATGGTAGATTATCCAGAAGATGCTTTACAATTTAATTTTTTTGGTCCCTTTTCACAAGAAAATGAAAAAGATATATAGACACCTACCCTTGACTGTTCTTAAGCATAACAGTCAGAACTGAAAGGAAACATTCTTTATGAATTCTTAGTTTCTCTTGTGTAAATAGAATAACAAGCAAACTTTTTAAAATACAGAACAAGTACTCACCTTTCCAAGTAACCAAACCATAACATGCAAATGTTCATCTTTTTTATCTGTGATGAAGACATAATTACTTAACGCCCGAAAAGAAATTATAATGAAAATATTTTTAAATTTAATTCTTCTTGTGTTCCCATAGTTTCACCTCTCTTTTTTTTCCCCCTCTTTTCATTTTAAGGTGTATTTTTCCTGTTCTTCACTTGGTAATAGCTGATGCTGTACTTTGATAAACTTGGTCTCATTAAATGTTAGTGTCTGGTAATGCCCCAGTAGCCCTCAACAAGACTCATCGGAGGCACAGAGCAGATCGAAAAGCAATTAGCATTCTGGCTTGTGATAATTACCCACAGTATGGGAGGCTTATCCAAGATGTAGTTTCCACTGTGTCTAATAATAGGATTCTTTAAACACTGATGTATTTTCATGGACACACCAGTGCTCTCATTTCAATTCTGTCACTTATCTCAGATAGGGGAAATAAACATCCCTCACACATTTTCTTCCATCATAAAGGAAAGTACACTGCTGCTCTGACAACTTGTAGTGTCACCTAAAAGTCACCTTGAATCATGTTTTAATCAGCTGGAACAAGGCAACATCTCATTTATTTCTGCAGTTTCCTTGCTCTGCAATGCACTGATTGCCGAGACATAGAAATCCAAATTGAGCTCTGATTAAAATGGAATGAGGATGCAGATGCTGCTGTTGGTTCAGAGGGGCACTCTGCTCTGTGCTAGGAAAGGTCAAGGTGATTCAAGTTCTAATTAAAATAGAAAGACTTACTGCAGTTCGTGAATATGTTGCATTGAAGCAACTTTATGCTGTGACACGATGAATAATTTCTGAATCATTCATCTATGAGCTATTATCTTTTATTATCACAAGAGCTTGCTTTAAAAAAAGTCAGGATTTTTCACATTCTTCAGTAAGATCAAATCCTGTTCTCATGAAAGTATTGTTTCCAAAACTTGAAATCATCCATCATCTCCTATTTGTAGTCTGTACTCTAAAGTGGTTTGACATTTTTGTCAATTTTAATTTACTGCTGATTTTTAACATCTGTATAAATAAATAATTAGTTCAAACATTTTTATTTTTAACTTAATCAAAAGATACAATATATATATGAATTGGTAGTTGTCTAGATGGGCTAGAGATGAGACATCCATGTTGTCTTTAACTCTTAGCTAAATATAGCTAAATATTAAGTGATTACAATAGTAATCCACATGACACAGAGATTTTAAAAATAAAGATTGATGATTGAGTTTCAGTATACAGAAATCATAATTGATTTATACACTTGGGCTATGTCAGTTACAAGACAGTCCATTTATTGGTAACATTTTACAATGGATGGAATTTCCTGTTAATTCAAGTGTACTCCGGTAAACGCCATGGCCGTAAATATGAAAGAAATATCATGATATTACTCTTAGCTGCAGAAAGCGTGTTTTGAGTTTTGGGAGAGCAGTTCTGTCTATTATTGGACTAGAAAGTGTAATAATACTGTCTGTAACCTTCTAGGAAATAGTAACAAAAAAAGAATGAGGAGTGAGCTAATTTAAACACTGATTCTACTTGGACACTAATCTGAACACTGTGGAAGAACATGGTATTTTTTTATTTGTTTTTTTGTTTGTTTGTTTGTTTTCTGATAATATTGACAATATTGAAAAGATTTTGATGGGACACTTTTCTGATTTAGTAACTGATGTGAAGAACAGCACAGTCTCAGTGCAACTCCTTGCCCTTTCACCAGAGGAAACTCCACCTGACACTCCTTCATAAACTGAGCATGAGATTGGAAGTGTGATGACATATTAATAAGTAAAATGTGAGAGCTGCTCCATTTGTGGACTGAATCTACGCAAAAGTACAAAGCAAGAAATTGTTGGGACCAAAGAAAAGGTCTTGTTGAAGGTACCCAGGGGAGTGGATTACTGAATATTAATACTTATTGACAATGCCACAGTGAGCCAGTTACAGCCAGGGATTTCTGAAGGAAGGGAAGTTTCCATGCGGGGCCAGAAAGAGCCATGGCATGTTCCCACAGACTCTGGTCTCCAGGCAGCTGGGGAATCATGGCAACCTGGCTGTGACAGAGCAGTCATGTGCACTCCTGTCCTTGAGATGCAGGGAGACTGCTTAGTGGAAGAATGAATAGAGGCCCTGTTTACCTTACTTACTCTAAGCATACATCATAAAGAATTTTTTTCTCCCACTCTTTATGTTCATTTGCTGTTTTCTTTCTGACCACCTGGTAGATCCTAAGTTCAGTCTTTCATAAGGATTTTGCTCGTTAAGTAACTTAGATTTTATAGCCTATGTGTGGTGAGATAGCAGACTTTGCCTCAGCTGTAGTTTCAGTCCTTGACCTAGACCATTATTCAAAGAAGAAAAGTATTTATGCTGTGTTAGAAAATTAATCCATGAAGCATTTGTTGAGTGGTCTGTCATTGACACAAACTGCAGCCCCCAAATAACAAAAATAAGCTCTGATCTTCATAGGCTTGGTAAGATACATTAGTATAAGTGGTGGAGGTACACAGAGGGTAACAAGTGTTCTAACGCCCATGGAGCCTCTGCAAACCTTTCCCTTATGCTATAACTATTGTTGACTTTATAACACATTTAAAATGTCCTGTTGAATATTTGAGGATGTTAAATTAGATCTCATTTTTCTAGAAGATGACATATATAAAAATGGATTGCTTCAGTGTACAGACATTAGCAAAGGAAATTCCACCCATTTTTTAAATAGATGTTTTCTTATGCTCTACTCAAAATTTACAGTATTTCTCAGCCCTGTTTTAAAATGTCAATGGAGAATATTTACCACACAGGCATTAGTAATAAATATTTCTATCCATATTTGATGATAAATGAAATTGTTGAATATTAATGAGAGTGAACAAATAATATAATCCAAAACTTGACTAGCATAATACCTAATATTTTAATAGTATTTAGGGGCTTTAATTTTGAGGCTGACTTCATACTCTTTGTAATTCAATAGTTATACCTGTTTAGCCAGCTTTTTCAATGGTTTTCCACTTTACTGAGTCTACAATTCTCTTAGTAAATGAAGTTGTCTAGAATTTATTTTCTGCTCCTGACAGCAAGGGACATGCTACCATTTTTGTGTGCACCCTTTCTATGCTGCATTCCTTTGGGTTCATATGTGCACCCCCATATCTTATTGTAAGGAAAGACCTTTCCATGTTACAAAGGATGCTGGGGGCTGTGTCTGCTTCCCTTACCCCCAGTGGCATCACCTCTTTGCCGTTCAGCTTAAATTCAGCTACCCTTTTGGATGCATTGAATTAGAGGAAGCTGTATCTCTTTGGGACAGTAAAATATTCCAGTATCTTAGTTTGTACATTTGGCATGCCTTTGAAGAAGAAATGTATTGGTGTTAACCAAGCATTTTAAATCACACTTGGACTAACCTAACTCAAAATGTTGTTGACAGCATATATAACCAGGCAGAAGATACAAATATCTGATACAGGCAGAGAAAATGAAAAAATAAACTGTGCTTGGTCTACGTGCAGTAAGAAAGATTTCTCTCCTCCTTCAGCTCAGTTTCTGTTTCCCTGTCTTAGCTAAGACTGACCTTGCGGCTAGCGAGCCACTCTGAGTAGTGGTAGCTTTGAGGAGTCTTTCCAAACAACTTCTATTTCATGGAAATCATAGTGAAGTCCTCAGAGTTTAACTCACTTCCCTTAAAAAAAACCTGGTAATCTCCTCCAGGTAGGCTACTTCAAAAGTCCCTGGCCCATGCCATTCCCCAGCCTTTGTACAAGCATTGTCTGGGAAGGCACTAATTTGGTGTGTTCCTTGTCAAGGCGCAGGCAAACAGTTAGACAATATATATGATCATATGTCAGCACTCAAAGTTAGGACCTGGCCACGTATACTTTACTAGCTAAAGCAAAGCCTGGGGGTACAAAAAATGTCATTATTCTTTTATCACCCTAGAAAAATAATAGTGTTACACTTGGAAACTCAACAATCTTGTGGTTGTTGGTTGGTGTTTCTCTTAAATGCCTTTGAAATTTCTATTTTATTAAAAGGATTTATTATATTCTGCCCCATAACCTGGAACAAAATCCATTGTCCTTCAAATACTGTCATTATCAGTGGCTATAATGAAGGAGGGATTATACGGACCAATGGCACACTGAGTTTCTTCAATATGCTTGTGAGCAGCGTGTTTGAAAGAGAATATTTCATTCTCTATTAAACATTTTGTGCTTGGTTAGGGAGTGGGAAGAGGGGGACATGAAAAGTCTGTCTTCAATTTTACTTGTATTTATTATAAGTCTGGATAAACAAATTTAATGTTTGTTGTACTAGCAATTAGTGCCAAGCTGACACACAGATGGTGCATTGCTCCTCGGCTGCAGAAAGGACTTATATGTGAAGAATTAACAGCAGCACTGATTCCGTACATGTTGAATATTCGAAGTTCCTGTTGCTTAAGAAAGATGTTATCAAATCAACTTTACGTAAAAAATCTTCTCATCTCCCACTCTACACTTATTGCTATTTTATTTGCAAAAACTGAATTGCAGCTTATAAATTAGGAAGCATAGTTTTACTTCCTACACAAAAGACTGAACTAAAAGCTAGGTTAAAGTGTGTGTTCTGTTACAGATATTTGACAGGATTTGGAGTTAGGAAGCACTTCATATCCTCAAGGGATTTTTTGTAAACCTCCACTGACACAAGTTGAATTTCTTATGCACTTTTCATTACAGGCCTAAGCCTCATCAGATACTTTTAAGATACTGCTTGAAATGTGTGTGTTGAAACCAAATACTGGAATAGGAAATGAAGCCCTGAGATCTGCAGGAGTTTTGTTTTTCTTTCCACCCTGCTGGCTATTAGTCATGTTGTATTTGAGTTCAGAGTGTCTTTGCTGCAGAGAACCCCAGATGAGCTTCTGATGCTTGTTTCTGCTGGAGTATATTTTGTGTGCCCTTGGCCACTCTCTGCAGGCTCCATAAAAGGCGCAGTCTAACACACTGAGGATAATCATGCTTTTCTACAGTGAAAAGGTCTGGCTTGTGGCTCTCCAGCACATGTCCTTGTATGTAAATGTATGCTGAGTACTTGTTGTCTCTTAAAATTTCTATGATTTTATTTTGCCAGAGATTCAGGCCCAGGTTCTGCATCTCACAGCATACTTGTATTTTGCTGAAGCAGAAAAGCTTCTACCTCTTTAACTTACACATTAAGGTTTATCTTATTTGAAGGGAAAACCTGTCCTTTTGTGAAAAATTGTGCTGTATAAATGCTGTTCTTTTTTTTCTATATAGAAGAAAATAATTTCATACTGTCTTGGAAATTATGAGCTGATGACTTAATACATATGATTGCTGCTGCAATTTTTTCTTTCTTTTCTGACACTAAGATAAGAAAGAGCTAGACACCTGGTTCTTTTATATTTCTTTTAGGCTGTCAGGAGCTTTCAGATAGAACTTCAGTAATTTAGAAAGACTGGATTGATATAAAGTAAATCTTAACTTTGATTACTTCAGCCTTGCATACTGAAGTCCACAATAACTGCATATTTCTGTCTTTCCTTTGAACTTTGGTAAAGCACAGAGAATATAGAACAAGTTCCTTCTAACAGAAATGATTGTTGACTAATTCAGTGTGTGAATTACGTGATGACTGAAATATTTCAGTGGGATGCTTTGGAGTAACAAATTGCTGTCAATTTTGTCAAGTGTCTGCTCTTGTAAGACTCAGACTTTTGCTTTATTCTTCTAAAGATTCAGAGAGAAGGAAGAACTACTGTTGATATGGGTAAACATAAAAACTAAGGCTATAGATCACCAGTTGATATAAAGTAATAAAGGCCCATTTACCTTGAAATTTTAGAAAGCATTCAAACTCAGTTGAGATTCTGACCCTGTAACTTCTTCTGCTTTCCAGTATCACACAGCATGACCTTGCTTAAATTTGTTCTCATGAACCTTCCTTCTTTTGAATGAAAAAGGAAATCTGATTATGTGTTGAGTAGACTGAGAGATGAATCTGTAGAATGTACTTCTACAGAGAAAATCTATGCCTCTTAAAAGAGCTCCATATATTTTCTCCTTTTTTTTATTTTTTTTTCTTTTTTTTGTTTGTTTGTTTATTTTTTTTAATGGAACATTCAGTTTTGGCATAACCTAGTTCCTATGGTCAGTGGCTTGAGTTGGAACAGAAATAGTTTAATGTTACATGCTTTGGAAAATTTGTATGACATATCAGGTTATGCCTTTGTTATTGCAAAAACTTTTCTAAAGTCTCTATCTTTTTAATACTACTTCTACCTAATAGACTTTTTGCCTGTGAATTCATGTGCATTTCTAGTACTTCTACAGAGAAAACAGAATTATCTAGGATAATTTAAAAAAAAAAAAAAAAGCATATGTTTCTTTCTTCCAGACACACTTAGTTGTTCTATAATGTACCTAATTAGTCCCTCACTTTTAAGAAGTATCAGTTGGAAAATGTGGCATGAAAATGAACAGAGAAATTGAAGTAATTATTTAACTAAAGCTTTAGATAAAATTTAGGGTCACCAGATAGCACAAAATTAAAAATCAAGAACAACTAACTTAGACATGTAGAATTACTAAAATTATAGTGGTTGGCTTTGGTAAATCCTTTATATTCTCATGCATCAGAAAAGAACAAAGAATGTTTAAACAAATGGACAGCTGGGGGAGGGAAAAGAGGAAATTTACCTCTTTATATGTATATGTATATCAGCCTGTGATAGATAGACTTGATGTCTAACATCACAAATTTAATAAAGGAAAGTTCATGCTTCATATCACAAGATGATCACTTTCTAGGGCAAGAATGCCTTTCCCCTTGTGCAGCCTTGTAAAAATTGGCTAGCTCAATATCTGGGAAGAATTAAATCACTAATTATCCTTCAAGTATAAAAACATGGATTTTCTCCTCATTAAGCTGTTCTGTAAGAATAAATACCCTGAATTGTTTAAAAGTTCCAGAAGATGTATAATGCATCATGTTCATGGGTCTAGGTCTAGGGGAACGAGGACGTAAGTGGTGGACACAATCTCTACCTCTGCTCTAAAAATGACCTTCAGATCATCTGTATCTCATGGGACAGCTTGAAACGTGATCTCACATTTGTGACGCAGCACTACTTATTAAATAGCATCTTAGGTCAAAGCTGGGCTAGTATCTCTTATTTGGGCTTTTAATGATGTTATGGACAAAAAGATCTGCCTATAAATCTCTGTTTATAAATTGCAGATGTCAAGATCCATTTTTGGCTACAATGCTGCACTATTTTCTGGTAACATAGAAATATGTTTTAAAATATCTTCAAGCAGTGATATAGGAATTTAGAATGGCACACCAAAAAATAGCTTTTCTGGGAAGAAAATTGGTTTTTAAACCAAAGCATTGAATAGAAGTCATTCTGGTCTCCAAAACATTTGATAAATTGTTGCTGTATATTTGGTGAGTCAGTCAATAAATTCCACTGTAGAGAACAGTCACATATTCTGTGTCCTGTCACTTTGCTACTTATTTTTTTGTTTGATAGCTTTGTTTCTTGAAACTCATTGTAAACCTCTTTAAAAAAGAGTTATTTGTTTATCAGCTGGAAATTGGGAAACTGCTATATATTTTTTCATAGCCTTTGAAAAAGGCAGATCAGCAGACCAAACTCCCATTAGAAACACTTCCAGCTGTTTATTTATATGTATGAAAACTAGAAAATGAACAGCACAAAAAGTCAGTATTAGTTTTCATGTTCCCACTAGGTGTTTCAGCTGAGATGTATTTAAGTATGTATATCTAAAGACATGCATGTATGTAAATGTGTGTTCATGTGTTTGGGGTTTGGGTTTTTTCCCTTAGGAGAGAAATTCTTTCCAAAGCTCCTGGTATCTTGGGTTTGTTGTCTTCAAAAATTTTCAGCATTGATTAATATCATCTTCAGTCACACAGAATTACTATTTCTTTCCATGTATAAAGCCTTAATTAGGGAGAGAATGCAAGATATTTTTGTCTAACGATAAAAATCATTACAATTTTTTTGATCTTATAATTTGCAACTATCATGTTAATATACACCTGAATCAGGGTATGTTTGTTTGAGTATATCACTGAAAATACCTTTGCAATTTACAGATGCTAAAAGAAAGCCATATGTAACAGTGTGTGACAAGATATTCAAATGATGGTCTTTTAATTTTAAACTGAAAGTTCATTTTTTTTCCTCAGCGTCAACATTTTCAACACTGAAATACAAATTTAGTACATACAAGAGCAGTAATCCAATGCTCATTAAATTGAATGGAAATATTCTTCCTGAATGTAGTAGAAAGTCCTGAGCCTAAAACTGGTAGTAAAGTCAATTTATGGGAGAAAAGTATAAAACCCCTTGTTTAATGGAATGTAACTGGTGAGCTAATGATCAGTGCTGCAACAGGGAAAGATTATTTCACCATAGCTTCCCTTATTGCCACCAACTAAACAATACACAAGTAAGAGAAAAATGTTTAGGAAGAACATTCCATCACCGACTAGCCTATAAATCCCAGACCACTTCTCTGAAAATTGCCTATTCACAGCACACGCTGTTTTGACAAGGCAGGTTATAATTTTTTATATTTGTTCCTATTATCTATCTCTGCATAGGTTCCTCTGTGTAAACTGCAGGTGAAAGAATTTTCCTGGCTCCAGCCGGAACAGAGACTTTGTAAGAGGGCAACTGGTGTAAAGAGCTGCTGGTTACTGAGGCTATTTGTCTTCTATCCTGAATGCAACTGAGACCAGAAATCAATACAGATAACAAAGCCAAGTGAAAAGACTTTATTGGAGTCTATATGGTTCCAGAGGGAGATTCTGGTCCTTCCCTCAGTGATATATTAAAAGTCTTAATGTAAATAGTGTTAAAGAAGCATTTATAAATGTTTCCTCTGCCAAATAAAAGTAGATTTAAATGCCAGCATAGCTCGTTTGCCTTCCTGGAGACAACCTTCTGGTTGTTTTTTTATCTATTACTTCATGAAAATCATGAATAGAAAACAGAAGATAGTCGGGGTCAAGGGCAGAAGTTGAACAGTGAATGGGGATAACTTGGAACAGTATTTCTAAATGGAAGAGAAGATAAAATTCTGTAAAGAATTACAGAGGATGTAAAATGTCATTTGGATAAATAGAAAAAAAAATGGATCAACCAAGTGGCTCTTCATTTTCAATTCATGCAAGATGAGGTCTGAAACATAAATGTTGCTAACACAAAGAAGAATTTTACAAGTGTTTACTACTTGGTGTAGTAATTATTCTCTACTTTTTGTAAGATTACTTTTAAAGTAATTGTAATCAGGGTCTTAACACTTATATATGTCAGTAAATGGAAATTCTTCCTTTGGCTTTGTTGTTCTAGATCTTCACAAGAATTTTTCACTTTTTCCTCTGTTGAATTTCAAAAGCCAACAGCTCAGCTTTTGTTTGTGGGGTAAAGCAGTATTAAAAATGGCTTTTCTTTCCGTGTATCAGCACATTTAGCACATTTCTTTTCCATAGCAGACTGTTTTTGCTGTTACTTTCAACTAGCCTGAATGGAAGGAAAATATTTGGGCATAAACAGATGGTGCCGGCTAGTGAGAACTATTTTCAATGACAACCTAATGTTAACAAGCTGAATGTCTTAGTACATTTACATTATAAGATGGAAATTGGAGTAAATATTTTTAATATGAACTATTTTTACTGTAGTGAGCACTTTATACTGAAGTAGCTGAATTGAAGTCTGTGGCTATCCCACTCTTGGCAATGAAGCACTGATTCTTTCTATCTGTGGGTGTGCATGCATAATTCTTCAATAAAGATAGTCTCTAAGTCTTAACTAATGTTGAAAATTCTGTCATTTTTATCTAGTAATGCTTGGAGACATCCCTTACCCTTAGAGTTTACAGCTTTAAAGAGACAGAAAATCTCATAGATTACAGAGAAAAAAGAGATTTACATAATTACATGGATTACAACGATAAAGGAAAGAGAGTTTGTTTCAAGTTAATCATAGATACAAAGTTATTGTGTGCTTTAAACCCAGAGGGCAATGAAGCCTGACACAGTCGCTTGCTCATTCCCCCTCAGCTGAACGCAGAAGAGCATCAAAAGGCTAAGACTGAGAGAACTTGTGGGTTGAGATAATGACAGTCTAAAAAGTAAAGCAAAAGCCACCATGCAAGCAAAACAAAACAAGATAAACCAGAAATTCCTTTACAACTTCCCATGGGCAGGGGTGTTCAGCCATCTCCAGGAAAGCTCTCAGTGCCATCACATGCAATAGAACATCTTCTTGGGAAGAAAAAAGCCATCACTCTGAATGTCCCCTTTCCTTCTTCTTCCCCCAAATTTATATGCTGAGCATGACGCCATGTAGCATGGAATATCCCTTGGGTCAGTTGGGTTCAGGTGTCCCAGCTTTGTCCCCTCCCAACTTTCTGTACACCCCTGGCGTCCTCACTGTCAGTGCAAGAAGCAGAAAAGATTCTGTGCCAGCACTGCTCGACAATACTGAAAATATGTGCATATCAGCCCTGTTCCCAGCACAAATACAGAGCATAGCCCCATACTAGCTACTTTGAAGAAAATTAACTCTATCTCAGCCAACTGGATTTATATTTCAGTTATGAATGGCACATAAGCTTCACACATTCTAGTGGCATCTACAGTTCCATCTGACAGCTCTCATTAAGTCCTTCCAGAGAAAAATGGATTGGATTTCCTGTGGATCTGCCTTAGCAGACCTTTTTTATAGATTTTGATGCATCATTTTGGAATGAATAATTAGAAAGGTCAGAGCTCAACTGAGACCTTAGGCAATGTTCAATATCTTGACAGCAGTGGACAGAAAATGTTCCTGTGAATGCAGAATGTCTATCTGAACTATTCTGAAGAAAGTAGGTCAAACAGTAAACTGTTACCTAAAGACACTTGAATTCAGAAAACTCAACTGAATTGTAACTCACTCCAAGTGCTGACTGAAAGAAAAACTGACAATTGTTTTGGAAAGAGAAGGATGCTTCCTGTGTCTTATGATAAGATTAGTGACAGATGCCTTTGCCTGAATTAAGGTGCAAACGAGACCATACACCTAAGTCAATAATACAGATTTTATTTAACCCTTAATGTGAGGTGAGCAGAGAGATGTGTTTAAGTTCCCCGTGTGGTGGTTTATCTTATGGCAAGTTCCTCCTGGACTGACAGGGCACACTGCTGACTCACAGTGAGCTGCTGCTGACCAGCATGCCCACATCCCTTTCTGCAGGGCTGCGCTCCAGACACTCCTCTCCCAGTTTGTGATTGAGCAGTATTGCTTTATCCTACGTGCAAATCCAGGACTTGGACTTGCCATATTTTTATCTCTTATTTAGATTATCTCCTTCATAATTGGTGAGTCCTTGATTTTTTTCTCTGTTTTCTGGTTGTTATGTTGCTGTGTAGAAGGGGCCTGTAGCTGCACAGTAGGCAGAGGGTCTCAGCCTGGCTGGGATGAACACCCAGAGACAATAGGGAGCAGCACCTGGAGGCTGCTCTAGGCTACATGGGAATTCAGGTGGCAATGCTCCACAGGGCTTGGTCTCCTGTCTGGGGAGGATACCTTGGCATGTCAGACACTCTGGCCCCGATGAAGGTCATGAGGAGATGGCTCTCTCTGGATCTGGAGCAGCTAGGACTGCCTGAGGAACACAGTGGTCTCACTTGCTGGAAATGAGTGGTGGTAAAAGTCCTGCATTGCTGAGTGGAAATTTGTCCCCTACTTGGGTCACAACAACCCCAAGCAATGCTGCAGACTTGGGAAAAAGTGGTTGGAAAGGTCCTCAGCAATTAAAGGACCTGGAGGTTCTGGTCAACAGCCAGCTGAACATGAGCCAGCATATCCACGTGGCCAAGAAGGCCAAAGGCATCCTGTCCTGTGTGTCCAGAATCCATAGTGTGGCCAGCAGGACCAGGGCAGTGATTATACCCCTGTACTCAGCACTGCTGAGGCCGCATCTCAAATCCTGTGTTCGGTTCTGGGCCCCTCACAGCAAGCAAGGCATTGAGGTGCTGGAGCATGTCCAGAGAAGGGCAATGGAGCTGGTGAAGGGTCTAGGGAGTAAGTGTCTCCAGGAGCAGCAGAAGGAGATGGGGTTGTTTACCCTGGAGAAAAGGAGTCTCAGGGGAGACCTTATTGCTCTCTACTACTACCTGAAAGAGTAAGGGTGGGATGATCTTAGAAATCTTTTCTAACCTAAGTGATTCTATGATTCTGTGAAATATTACAGGGGACAGATGAGCAGGCTGTGTGCCATTAGAAAGGAAAAAAACAGAGTTGACTGGGGATTCATAGAAACTTTACAGAGAGAAGAGCCTAGGTTCTTACGTCATTGGGAAGATCTCTTCATAGAGAAAGAAAGACACATAGAGAGAGGCTATGTTTGACGCGTTGATGGAGACCTGAAAGATGAGACAGGCTTGAAGCTTTTGATTTTCTGAAGTAGGACAAAGGCTTCTCTGATGTCAGATCTGATTGTATAGATGTGGATACTGTGCCATAATAGTGATACAGAGGAACAAGCTCTTCTAAGGAGGATCTATGAGAGAGTTGGACCTTAATAGGTTATCGGCACCAAGATAGAGATCCCCTTTTGATGGGAATGGAAGCATCCAGCGGCTGAACAGATAGGCTGTCACAGAAAGTTTACTGCTTTCCACAGATTTGAAGCCTGTATTTTTGGTGTGGCAGAAAGACTGCAGAGGGCCTGAGACTGTTAATTATTAATTAACTGTGAAAGGCACAGACAGAACTTGTGTCATTGTGAGGCTATTTACTATCATCTATGGCTGGTCATGGAGGCCAGGAGAGGTCCTTAATGACTGGAAACAGACAGACAGATGTTGAGCTCATCTTAAAGGGTGAGTGGGAATGTCAGTGGAACTCCAGGTAAGGGTTCATCAACCACACTTCACCCCTTTTAATACCATGGTGTGAATAAAACGCATACTGGTCATGTGAAGGTGGTGGGTGATATTCAGCATGAGTTTTCCAAAGGTAAATCAAGCTTGACTAACCTGACTGCCCTTTATTACAAGTTAAGCATTTGCAACTGGATTTATGGATGTAGAGGAGTGGTGGCTATTTTCTTCCAGGACTGTGAAAGCTTTTAACCCTGCTTACTAGAGAATTAGAGCATCTCTGTACTCAGAGAGGGATGTTACAGTGTAGTCGGGGGGATTAGTGGCTTGGGGGGTGCTGGCTGGATGGTTGAATCTGAAGAAGAGGAGATTAACAGTGTCTACTCTACCTGGAGGCCAGTTGCATGTTGAGTTCCTTTGAGTTGAGGAACTTCTTGAGGGCTATCCTGTTCCATATTTTCATCAATAATCTGGACAAGGCAAGAGAATGCACCTTTATCAAGTTGGTGCATGACTTCAAACTGTGGTTCACAGCTGGTGTGCTCCAGGGCAGGGCTCCTAATGACATCTCTGTGTGGTTGAATGGTGCTAATAGTTAAGGTGTAAGCAGTTTGACTTGTCACGGGGACCAATGCTGTTCTTTGTTATACTCTGAAACTTGTTTCCTTGGCAGTTATTTTTAAAAAATTTGCATAAATTCTAAACTGAGCTTAAGGTAACTTTTCAGGACAAGCTGTTATGATCATGGCTGTGAGTGTTGTTCATGGAACATTTGTACTTTGATCTCTAGTTTAGCTGTATGTGCACTTACACATACATTCTGACATAAAATTGTGTGTCACTCTAAATGATAATGATTTAGTGACATCTGCTCTAGTTTTTCACTGCATTAATCAGTATTTCCAGTTGACTGAGCTGTGCTGATCAACACTGTTTTGATAACCTGGGCTTGTTACATGAGGAATTGAATGTGGCATAAAGCTGTCTAAACTAATGTTCAGTGTGTTGCTGTCAGAGGCTGGGAATAGTTCATGCCTCAAACATTGATATAAAGTTTTTCTCATTATAAAGAAGCTACAATCAGAGAAGCCTCCCTGAAGACTGGGACTTTGGACTGAAAGTCACACTGCTGAGTAGATAAAGGGAAACACATTGTTTAGTTACCTCAGGCAGAGGGAAAGGTTTGCATCCACCAAAAGGCCAAAGCCACCAACTGCGCTGAGGATCATCCTCTGCTGAGTGTGGGGTGAGGGCAGAGCACAGCTCCCAGAAGCCAGGTTTGGGGTGAGGGCAGAGCACAGCTCCCAGAAGCCAGGTTTGGGGTGAGGGCAGAGCACAGCTCCCAGAAGCCAGGTTTGGGGTGAGGGCAGAGCACAGCTCCCAGAAGCCAGGTTTGGGGTGGGGGAGAGCACAGCTCACAGGAGCCAGGTTTACACAGACTCCCCCCAGCCAAGGGGGCAGGAGGAGGTTTCGGGTGTGTGGTGTAACCTCAGGCCAGAGGCACTGAACACCCATCCTCCCTTACACAAACCGGCCCAGCTGTGTAACCCCAACCCCACAGGCCACATCCACGGGACTCTCACGTGAGAGGCAGCTGAGGGGGAGTCACAATCCATCAAAGACCCCCCAAAGTGCTGGGTCTGGCACCCCAGGGCTGCACGTGATGGAACAGACCCAGAGTCTGCTGTGTGCGACTGTCCCTCCCCAGGGGACATGCCTGGACATTGGCACCTGGCTCCAGGGGATATAAACCCAGGGGATTCTACACCTTTTGGGGAGGCTTTCACCACCTAGAAGACCAGCTGGAGAGGATCAATGGAACGTTGTTGGGATCCACAGAGTGGTGATATTATCCTTATTCTGTCCCTGTCACTCTTTCTGTCCCCCTCATCTATTTTCTACTTCTTTCTTTCTTCCTTTCTCTCTCTCTCTCATATTTACCATCAGATAAACCCCATACTATTGCCACTGACATATGATCTCATTTGTACCTTAATTCGGGCAGAGGACTTTCTAAAGAACCTTAATAATTGGATCTTAACAGGTGCTTCATCCATATAGTTCAGGGTAACAATGTCGACGTTACACTAAATTCCAGAAACAGTAAAAAAATTGGCATGACAAAGGATTCCTGCTCTCACTGAGAGTCTGGACTTTCAGTGCTGTCCTGAAGTAACTCCATTGCTTTCTGTTCTAACATGAGTATAGACATTAATTGCAATTGTATTGACACTATCAATTTCCCATTATAAAGATGTGATGAGCCAAGCATGAAAGAGCAAGGCTGCTAATTCTTTTCAGAGCTTTACAGTGGTGTGGCTAACAACAGAACGCTGCAAAAATCTGGCTGGAGATCTGAAGCTGATTTTCAGTCTTATTAGTATTTGTCAAAATAGCTCTGTATAATTATCTGTGTAGAAAAGAAGCTTTCTACACAATTAAAAATCTAAGTTGATTACTGCTATAAGGGATTTTTTAAATTGCTTTCTTCAAGCTGGGCAAATTTCACAATACATTTTTTAAGTCACTGTTTACGAAAATCTCATAATTAAAAGTAATATTAAGATTTTTTTGCAAAAATCTTAATATTCTTTGAACCAAGGAAAATAGTGCATGCAATTTTTTTCTAATAAACTATTGAAGCTACACTTCCAGTCTAGGAAAAGGCTGTTCCATTTGTAGGATAGGACTCATGCTGATTTTCCTAAGCACTTAGAATAAAACACGTGAGCTGTATAGAGTGCTGTGCTGTAAACTGTAATGATTAAGTGCCCATAACTTATTTATTGCCTGGTTACAGATACCTGGCATCATATGAAATGCCAAAGGTATCCAGACAGGGTTCCGGAGACTGTTCAAAGAGAGCCTAGGTCTGCTACAAGTCTTGAAAAATACTAGGCAGAATAACTTGGTTAAATGCTCTGCTGGTTTATGGCTGTGATAAGAGTAAATGTTTTTCATAGCAACTCATATGATGCTATATTTTGGATTCGTGACCAAAGCAGTTTTGATAACAGGGAAGTTTTAGGCGTTGCTAGAGTGCTTTTCTCCTTCTCCCCCCAGCCCACCACCAAGTAAGCTGTGGGTGCACAAGGAGTTAGAAGGGGACACATCTGGGACAGCTGACCTCAATTGACCCAAGGGATATTCCATACTATATGACATCATGGTCAGCACACGCAGGCTGGGGGGCATTCCAAGTGATGGTGTTAGTCTTCCCAAGTAACTGCTAAGCTTGAAGAAGCCTGGCGTACCTTGGGATGGCTGAACACCTACCTGCCAAAGGGAAGTGGTGATGCCGTAAGTTTTAACTTTTATATTTTTCAAATCCTATACTGCTAGCATAACTCTGAAGTTTCTTGTAGCTTATTAAGTGCTGTTCTCTGTGCTTAGATAGACATAACAAAACCTCTCTGGCTTGCTCTCCAAGGACACCCAGACAATCCTAGGCCAAAAAACTGTAAACCACCATCTTGGGGAGAGGGGGGCAAGCTTGGGGAAATTCCATCATTGGCTGGGTTCTGGTTGGTGAATTTATGCTGATATAAAAGTGTGAAGAACTCGTGACCTGTCGTCCATTTTGGGATGCACTGAGGCAAGACCCTCTGGAGTCCAGAGTGTACCTCTGAAGACCTTTCAAATAAATACCACCTTTATTCCTTTATTCCTGTCTAGTCTTTGTTTCTCGGTAGCCATTTAAGGCATCAAATGAATGCCTCATTTTGCTTTGTGCTTAACTTTTGCTTTCCCTACTAAAGTGTTTTTGTCTCAGTCGAGAAGATTTTTAATTGCTATCCTTCCGCCTCGAATATCACTATGGGAGAATGAGTGAGTGGCTGTGTGGGGCTGAGCTACATGCCAGGCTTAATTCACAAAGAATTATTATGGTTTAACACCTAAATTAAGTACGTATGTCCATTTACTGTAAAGCAGATGGATGGAGGAGGTGATCTGATCCACAATCTCAAGCAAAATTTCCTATCTCCATAAAAACCCTGGAGAATATTCAAAGTTCACAAGCCAGCTTATATCCTCCTTGATAGATAATTCTTAAAATTAATAAGAGTACAAATTTAAAATCCAAAACACTTACCTTTAATTACACATATAAGGCATCTAATCAAGTTTGATAAATAAGTATTAATTTTCCTTGTTGACTGCATACAAATTGCAAATTATAAGTAGCAATTTATATCACCTTACTAGGATTTATTTGATTCATTCTACCATATTTTTGTTAGGTTCCTGTTCAATTGAGAATTATGAGGATCACTTACACATACAACAATGTAATGAATGTCATTGTGTGTAGAAACAGGAGTGTTAAAAACATTAATGTGATTTAATGTTTGTTTGTGCAAGAGGTTTATTGAAAACCTGAGGAAAGAGTAGGCACAGCTTCTCCTTTGGTCTTGCTGTCAGAATGCAAGTCCAACTGGGCAAACTTTGGTATGGAGAGGAGTCAGCAAAGGTGCTGACAGTGTTAAAACAAATATGAGCAAGAGAGAAAAGCCCTGAAGCCAACTGAGAAGAAGTGGAACCCATGTAAAAGACCCAGGGCTGCTGGCTGCAATAAAACTTGGCCTATCAAAACTCAGTCTTATTCTAGCTGAATTCCAGGACCCTTGTCTTTCTGTTGTTCAATCCAGATTCCTCAGTCAGATGACTACGGTTCAGTTTGAAAGATGAGGGGAGCCAGCAGTAGCATTCTGTGTCCAAGTCTTGATATGATAGGAAGCTGGCTGATGATGTTTTAGCTGGTCCATTTGCTTGCTAAAGCCTGTCTTCATCACCATGTCTCTTGGTGATGAGAAGTCAGGCTCATCCCTAAAGTTCTGAGGCCCCCATTTGATAAACTGCAGCTTTTGTCATGCACATGTAAAACTTAGGACTAAAAATGGCACATTAAGTTCTCAGCTGATGAAGGATACTATATCTTCTTTAATTCTCTTCATAAGGGTTTCTGTCCTTTGGTGTATTTATTTAGACATACATATATAAGATACATACAGTTGAAATTTGAATGGACAATCTTATATATGTAAATGAAATCAGTAAGATATCTTTATTTAAATTCCTGTCTTGCTTGAGGAAGAAACTGAGCTCATTACAACTCTATTGTATTTGCATATTGGCAGTTAAAGAAACCCCAGTCTTTCATTCATATTGACCTTAAAAGTCAAAGATTAATTTTTGAAATACCAACAATTTTGTGGGTTAATAATTTTGATAATGCATCCCAATCTCCCAATCAGATAAAACAACAAACAAGAATCTTCAAATGGACTTATGGTGTCAAGCCAAATCCTCATGCAACTTTATAAGAGTGGCCTTTAGCAATTGCCAAGAGAAGAGGAGAAGAGTGTAGTGATTATTCTCAAATTCTCTTGACTCAGGGAATGGGAACATGTTAACCTTTACCATTGTGACCACAGCAATATTTTGACCTAGTCATTAATTTCTAGATCTAAGATTCAGGAAGAGAGGCTAAAAGGAAAATTGTTTAAAATTTGGATTTACTAACTGAAAGTGGTAGTTTCAAAGTGCTCACAGAAATGTGAATAGGGAAATAAGAATGCTTAATTTCTCTTCAAATGCTTAAGCTTTAAAATACAGTTTCAGAATTTTAATTTTTTGTTTTTTTTTAAAAGAAGACTGGTTTTGTTTCAGGTGGGGAATTTCTTGTGTGAATAGTTATTAACAGTGTAAAAATCCACTGATGCTATTGCTTGTACTATATTTGTGTTTAAAGAAACCCAGTGAGAATGTTTGCACTGCTCTGTGATATCAGCAAAGATGGTTCCTGCTCCTCAAATATTTTCTAGTCTGACAAGAACTGTTATAAACTGATATTAAAATGACAGCAAAGAGTATGTTTACTATGACACTTGAAATGCTAGAAATAGTATGATATAAAGTCTGTGAGCATCTCAGTCCCCAGATGACTTTCACAGCCCTTGTCAAGCGGATTGACTAGTTTGTGTTTGAAGAGAGATATTTTTTATAAGTAAGACTAACCACAAATTTAGTGAAAAATTCAATAGATTTTGAATTTTTCAAAATTAGTTGTGGCCTGATTTCTTAAAATGTTTCATAAAACTTTTGAATTTAATATATTAGACAGAACAGTTTATTTCACTGCCCCTCCATCCTACCCCTTGCCCTGCTCAGACTCATGGATAGCCTGAGTATGACAGAATTTTAAATTGGAGTCCTCTCATAGTCACACTCCACTGTTACTGTGATTCATGAAACATCCGCCTGGGATTAATGCTACAATTTCACATCTGTTACTGACTTTACTGTAGTAGATTCCTGATCTTAGCTTGTTTTCGGAACACATTAATATGTTGGCTGATATTAAGAAAATCAGAAATATGTCATTGCTTTTATTGAGCAGATTCTTAAAAGAACCATAGTCTAGTCTGAGTGCAAACCTTAGTTCCCGTTTGTTGCAGACAGCTTGCTTGGAACCTCAGTCTTTTTCTAGCAGACTGTTTCTACCAGATATCCTGAGAAACAGTGCTTGCAATTTGCCCTCAGTTAACTTTTCTGATTTCTAGGATTGGCTCAGATTACTCTTGTTTAATGTAACTGTACTAGTTTGAAAACAAACCAGTGGGGGACACCAAGTCAGAATAACAACTTGTTAGGAAAATTAAAAATAAAGGCAGAAAACCCTGGTTTAAACTGACAGAGTCAGATACAACCTGACACCCTGTCAGTCAGGGCAGCAGTGGTAGTCCAATAAGACGGTGGCTGCAGTCCTCCTGAAGTGATGGATGTGGTTCTGTTGAAGCAGTGATCCTGGAGAAAGGTCTGGTCTTCCTGGGAAGGTCCAGTGGTGGCTTGTAGCTCCAGTCCTCTGGAAATCCAGTGGGAAAGGCTACTTGTGGTGTTTGAAATCTCAGATTATATCCAGGATGGAATGCTTGGTTCCTCCCTCTGGGTGGGGCATCTCACAATGGGATGGTGAGTTCTGAGATAAGGCACTGATGGGCCATTAACAGGAGATAGTCCAGAGTGGGGGAGGCAGGGAGCACTGCCCCACCTGGTTTCAACAGCTCCTGAAGATGGTGATAGAATACACTGCAACCCAGGACAGTAATATGTTAGTTCATGCTACCACTCCCCCTCTGAATTCTTTCAGAACTTCAAGAGAACGTTTCCTTCCAAGGTTTAATCTCTTCTGTCCTACTGTAAAAGACAGCCTGGTTATTTTAAATTGTTTCTCTGAAGTATGCAGATTCGACTTTGTTACAGAAAGAGCCAGTTGCTTAATTTACTTGGCTAACACTGAGTTTCCATCCTGAAAAACCTTTCTTCTTTCCTACTGGGATGTTACCTCACAGTGGGAAATGTGTCTTAAACTGGCATGAAGCCTTTCATTCTATATCAGTCTGGTAAGTTTACTTATTTTATAAATGGGATAAATATGTGTACCTACCACTGGCTCTTGACAGAACACAGACATAGTTATAATTAATCACTCTGGGGTGGCACTGGATTAAGGAATATTGATCCCTAATGTCTTTAGAAGGATGTTATACATTCATGGCATTGCCTTGTTGGTTGTAAGTTTTATAATTAAAGGATTATAAAATAAGATTACAGTTAGAGTTAATAAGAAAAGGTTTGAATGACAATGTACTTATCTCCTAAGGAATAATACAGAATCCTTGTTGCTTGAGACATTTAAAAATAGACAAGGCAGCTGACCTTTTCATCCCTCACTCCAATGGTTCAAATTTGATTTCAAATAGCCTCATCAAGCATTTGTCTCTGATATTTTTATTTTGAGAAATTAATTTTTACTGTTTGGTAGAACTTACTTGACAGACAATATACAAAGAAAATTTTTTAAATATTTATATTTAATCACGATCCCTTTTGTTTGAAGGCATAATACATTTAATGCTTATATCCTGACTTAGAATAGACAGTTATTTGAAAAGAATAGCAAGTTAGTATCAAATATTTTTGTTTTCTTACTGCACCTGTTTTTATTTATGGCACCTTAAAATTCACAGTTTATGACAGGAAATAGATCTATAGCATTTAACTGCTTCCAGCTTCTAGCTGCAAGATTTATTATGAGAGAACTACCTCATGGGGAAAGTGCAAAGCAAAAAAAAAAAAAACTGTTCAAGAACAGATTCTAAAAGAGAGGCACTTTGAAATAACAGCTTTCACAGCATGTGTGTTTCTTCTGTTTTGGGTGGGTTCAAGTAAAGAGGGAGGACTATTAAAATCCCCACCTTTGCAACATCATGGTATATTATCTTAAGACGTCATTTTTTTGCAAAGTGATTTTAGTGGTTTAGGAAGAGCACTTTTGAGTATGTTAGTAACAAAGGAAAATGTCACTGTACAGAAGGTAAGAATTTCTGTAAAATGCAGTGAATTACATTCTTAATTTATTACTGTATAAACTGTAGGAATCTGAGAAAACACACATAACAAATGGGATTCTTTGTTATCTGTTGAAGAGTGGAGAACAAATGTATCACCAACAAGTGTAATACTCAGTATTGCAATTGTAATCCCTCATGTCTCCTGTGCATTTGAGAAGATCTGCCCAATTAACTCCATGTTAGAATAACGAATAACCCCGAGCCTATGAAACGTCTCAAAGTTCATATTAAACATATGTGCAGATTAAGAGGGCTCATGAACTCGATGAGCAAGGATGAGTGTCTGTCAACAGAATCTGCTGAGAATTAAGTATGAATTGCTGACTAGAGAGACATCTTAAGGAGATTACAAGTTGGATCGATGACTGTACAGTGTAAGGAGAGATTGTTTAGGGACTCTTTCTTCCCCGAATAAATTAATCAAAAAACAGCAGTATTCCAGTTTGCCAAATGAATTTAAACTGTAAAGTTGGTTGTAGCCACAAAGTCAGCAACGATGCAGAATGAAGTCCTGGAAAGTGTTGCCGTGTTTTTGTGGTAGAAGGCATCTCTAGACTGACTGCAGCTCCAAGGATTCAGACACATAAAATGTATCGCAGAGGCTGCCTCTGCAGCCCCCTCTTCTGCCAGCACCCTGCCAAGCAAACTCAATGTAGAGGATCATTGAAGTCTACTTAGGCTTGAATGCTTTAGACCGTGGACTGTCTCATCACTGCTTACACAGTGGCAACTGCGTGAATATTCCAATTACGCCATTACAGGATGCAAACCCTAGATGTCTCCTTCTTGGTTTCCTTGTCACTCACTTCTGAGCAGAGTCTACCCATGAGAAGCTCCTTGTTCAGGCAGCCACCTCCCAGCCCCTCAAAAGGAAAAAAGCTGCAAATCTGGCAACTCACAGAGGCATTGAAGGAAGGGGTATCTTGTGCTCTTAGATGCGCCCAAATGAGGACCTGGGTGGAGTTCATCCTCTTGTGGGAGTGACAACTGTGGACAATGAAAGGGGAAAGAAACTGCAATTGCTGAACAGCCTGAACAGAAGTCTGAAAGCTAACATAAGCTTTCACAGAGGCAGAATGTCCACCAGCAAGAAAGGCATAAAACTTGAAAGAAAGATGTTGAAAGAAAATCAATTTCAATGTGCTGAAAATGTAATTGATCCATTCCCAGGGCCCTAGTCCTCCAAAGAAAGAACCTGAGAAGTGTGACACTTGGTGTACATTTAGTGTACCTCTGTCACTTTTATTGAGTTACTCTTCCTTGTTCATATGTGTCAGAAATAAGAAATTAAATAAATGACAACCACTCTCAGTTTGGAGAACATACAGTAAATTATGAGATTATTAAAAGACTGAGGACAGAGGGTCTTCAAAAATATTTCAGCTTCAGTTTCAAAAATATCGATAGGCTTTAATTTAAAGAAACCACATGTGGTAACTATCTTTCTTTCTTTCTTTCTTTCTTTCTTTCTTTCTTTCTTTCTTTCTTTCCCTTCCTTCCTTCCTTCCTTCCTTCCTTCCTTCCTTCCTTCCTACCTTTTGGTATTTTTTGATTTGTTAAGTGGTGTGGTATTTTTTTTTTTGATGTTGAGGGCATGAGCAGTGCAGAATACATCTGCTTTTATCTTGTGTGCAAATGGAGATGTGTGCTTATGTGTCACAATTACACGATTAGGACAATGTGAATGGGAGGAATTATCAAAAGGATTTCTTTCATAATTTTTATTAATTTTCAATCCTCAATAAAAACATTGGGACTGATTTCATAGTTGTGATTATGTATGTTCAAAACTACTGTTATATTTAAAAGTGTTGCATGTCAACACTAACTCATTATCACTTGAATCTGAAATTTCTCACTGTAAAATTACTGGCTGGCAAAATAGTCCTTTTCCACTTGCTTTCAATTGAAGGTAGCAGAAAATGTGGACAAACAAGTGAAGAGAGCGATGAAGTCTCTGACTAAACTGAGCCAGAAAAGTTCTGTTGAATTTAGTGGAATAGTTGTCAAGGGTGAGATTTGGGACCTGTGAGACGCAGCCAGACTTCTGTTATGTCTGAGCAAGCAGCCTGTAAAGAAGTTTTACTCCACTGTATTTCCTTCTCAATAATATTTCATTAAAAAAAAAAAAAAAAAAAGGCCTGGTTTGCAGTAATTCTTTCCATCTAGGCTAAGTGTGAAATTATTGTACATCTTGAATGAAGAAGTACTGTCTGACTTTATTTCCTAGGTAAATCTTAAAAAGAGGTCAAAAGGAATTTACATTAAAGATACTAGTGATTGCCAAAGAGACAGATGACTTTATTCTGCTGTAACATGACTAAAGCCAAGAGAGTAATGTAAGGGATTAAATTCACCCACAATTTTACTATTTTTCCCCCTATTGCATGCTGTGGCCTGCCATGCAGCTAAAAAACATCTTTTAATCACAGTGTTTGGATATTCTTATGCATTTTTTTCCAGGGTGGAAGTGCATCCTTCACATTTATTCTTGTGGCATTGTTACTCTTAATCCCTACACAACCTTGTTCTTTAAACAGATAAAAGTACTTGTTGCCTTTACTTATGAAAGAGCTTTCATTCCGCCCAAGGGTATCAGTTCTACTTGGTTAGGCTTTTCTGAGTCAAAATAAAAATCTCTTCAAACACAAAAAATGCCTACGTGTGTTAGCTTGAATATGTGGAGAGGCAGAGGCAACAGGAAAAGAATGTCCATGATTTCCTATTCCAAATGAGACATGGAAATAAACCAAAAATAAACTTTTTAAGTACATCATCCCTGCAAGATGGAGGAGAGAAAAAAAGGCAAAAAAGGTGCAAAGGAATCACCACTGTTCCACAGGAGACATAAAATCTTGAGTGGCACTTTGGATTTGTTCCTTAAAAGAAGTGTGTCCCTGTGGCAGTTCTGAAGCTGGAAAAGCTTTGTTCTCAGCTGGAGTGACAGACTTGGCTTTATTATTGATGTTCAAATACTTCTTTGCAACTTGAGAGAATGATTCCCTAAAGAATGTTCATGGGGGTTTGGTCCTTCTGAGAGATGGATCAAAAATGGCAGCCACAGAAAAGTCTTCTGTCAAATTTCTTTTGTCATGTAAAATTTGGGGACTGTATAATTAAAATTCATATAGAATCCCCCGGAGAAACAATACATTTTGCCTTAAGTGTGTCACAGATTAAGGAAGCTGCTTATACTTTCCAGGAACAAAGATGAGTTAACCAAATTACTTTGAGTTCCCTTAGTGCAGCATTTGCATTTTATGTGCTTAATTTGAATTAAGGCCTCAATATAATGGATGCCATGTTGTGAAAATGTAAACAAAACCTGTCCATATAATTGTGGTTGAAATTCTCGAGAAGAAATTGCAGGATTTCAGACAAGAGCAAGTTGCAATGTTCTTCTTTTTTCTTAAAAATCTGAATACAGAAGAACACAATGTTAATATATTTTACTATTCCTTTACAGTAAGACAATTACTCTGTTCCTTGATCTCTCACCGTAACAGATATTTATTAACCTCTTGAAAATCATGCAGTGTAAATAAGAAGCTGGACAACAGGATAGTTGGGAAAAAAATCAGCATTGTTCACAGCTCTTTGTGTTTTGAAAGAGTGAGTCCTTATGTTTCCTTACTCTTTTTTTATGTAGAGTTGCAAGAACAAATAATTACTTTGATGAAGGATAGTGATCCTTATAACGGTTCAAATTTTAAACTTCATATTCTTCATAAAACACACATAGATGCATTTTAATTTCTACAGACCTCTCTGGAATGATATCTGTTAATATGTTTAAAGGTAATAAAGTTTATAAGCCATTGAAATTTATTTTAAATTTTGCAATCTGTCCCGTAAGAAATGCCTTGAGTGGAAAAAGTGCATTTCTGTGATTTCACCACTACATATGAATTACTTGTACCCAAGCATTTTAAAATAATCCATTGTACCAAAGGCAGTAGAAGTTGACATGCTGCCCAGAAGAGTGGTGGATGACCCATCCCCGAAATTTCAAGCCTAAGTCAGATGAGGAACCTGGGCTAGTGAGAGGTATAGCATGGGAATTGGAACTAGGTGATCTATAAGGTCCCTTCTGAGCCAAACCATTCTATGATTTTATGACTTCAAAAGATAAGTAGGCAATGCTAGCATAACACATTACATTGTTGTGCTGGTTTTGGCTGGGATGGAGTTACTTTTCTTCATAGTAGATAGTAGGGAGACATGTTTTGAATTTTTCTGGAAACAGGGTTACAAATAAAGATTTGGTTTTGTTACTGTAGAGCAGGACTTGCACAGAGTCAAGGTCTTTCCTGGTTCTTGTATGTGGAGACCCCTTTGGGCCCCACAGAGCTGGTTCGTGCCCAGGATGCTTGTCTTCTCAATCTCTCATGTCGGGAAAAATAACAAAAGACTTTGTTGCTGCTTCAGGTTGTTTATTTTAGGTTATCAAGGATTCAGGAACACAGCCTCTCCACTGTATCCAGGTGTNTCACCCAGGAGTGGGGGCAGTCTCTCCCAAGGGCTCATTTCTATGGCAAAGCCTTCTTGTGGAGCTTTGGGGGTAAATTTGGTCCCCAGTAGAACAGGCAAAGCTGTTTGACTTTGCTGGTCTCCAACAATGTGCTGCCCTGCCAGTGAGGAGGTTCAGAGTGAACAGGAATCTGGGAAGGAACACGGGCAGGACAGCTCAACCCAACTGACTCAAGGGTTGTTCTAGACCTGTCATGTTCAGTATTATCTTGGGGTGACTTTATGATGCTGTATCACCTATTACCTGCTCTATGCCCAGACATGAATCCTGTGCCATTCTGTACCTTTAAGGGGAGGTGGGGGAAGCCACTGGAATTCCTTTGGCGGCTGTGCTCAAAAACACAGATAACTTGCTCACTTGCTCCCCAGCTCTCGGCTTCTGCAGCAGGAAAGAGAGTTACATTCCTTTGCTTTTCAGCTAGCTTCTCGTTCATTAGCTGAGGAAAAAGGTTTTCTTGGGACTTTGTCTTCTTCTCTTCTGGACTGTTCAGCAGCATCAGAACATCACTGGGAGGCCTTACACCACGGCCCAGGGGCCCAAGCCACACCCCATNCTGTGCCATTCTGTACCTTTAAGGGGAGGTGGGGGAAGCCACTGGAATTCCTTTGGTGGCTGTGCTCAAAAACACAGATAACTCGCTCACTTGCTCCCCAGCTCTTGGCTTCTGCAGCAGGAAAGAGAGTTACATTCCTTTGCTTTTCAGCTAGCTTCTCGTTCATTAGCTGAGGAAAAAGGTTTTCTTGGGACTTTGTCTTCTTCTCTTCTGGACTGTTCAGCAGCATCAGAACATCACTGGGAGGCCTTACACCACGGCCCAGGGGCCCAAGCCACACCCCATCTCTGGAGAGAGCACAGCCATCACCTACAAAGAACTCCAGGTTTTCTCCACACGGGAGGTTTTATTTTTTAACATTATTCATTCCTTTATTAGGTGCCTGCGTGTACCCTGCTTGTTATATAAACAACTTTTTTTTCACTTTCCTCAGCAGAATTTTTTTTCTGAACATGGCAGGGTATGGGTGGCTGAAACCTTTTTTTTATCAGATGGCATTTCCTCCATTTTGTCTCAAACTGGGACAACAAATAATTTTGGTGCCCAATGGGAAGCTTAAGGAAAGTGAAGAAAAAAACTAAAGCGGGGGAGAGTNAAAGAACTCCAGGTTTTCTCCACATGGGAGGTTTTATTTTTTAACGTTATTCATTCTTTTATTTGGTGCCTGCATGTACCCTGCTTGCTATATAAACAACATTTTTTCACTTTCCTCGGCGGAATTTTTTTCTGAACCTGGTGGGATATGGGTGACTGAAACCTGTTTTTTATCAGATGGCATTTCCTCCATTTTGTCTCAAACTGGGACAACAAATAATTTTGGTGCCCAATGGGAAGCTTAAGGAAAGTGAAGAAAAAAACTAAAGCGGGGGAGAGTAGGAAGTGGGGAATGTATGGAGTGATGATGCTTACCTTCCTGAGCCACAGCTGTATGTGACGAGGCCCTGCTTTCCTGGAGATGGCCAAATGCCTCTCTGCCCATGGGAAGTGGTGAATAAATTCCTTGTTTTGTTAGGCTTGCATATGTGGCTTTTGCTTTACTTTATAAAGTGTCTTTATCTCAACCCACAGGTTTTCTCATCTTTATTCTTCTGATTCTTTCCCCCATACAGCTGGTGGGCAGTGAGCAAGGGGGTGATTTGCTGGTTGGGGTTAAGCCATGGAAATTGTACAGATGACATTGTCTTGTTCTGGTAAAATGGGTTTTCATCTGTATCTTTGCTCTTCAGTCATAAATGACATTTAGTGAGACTAACAAAAAGTTCTGATTGTTGTCTTAATAAATTTTCTGAAAGAAGGCCTTGTGTTAAGCAATTGCACATTTTATTCTGTGCTATTTTATGTTGTCTATTTTCACACAGGTTTCAGTCTTTCTGTCAAATCTTGTTCTTTTGTTATGGACTCAAGGAGCAGAAAGGAAAAGAAAAAAAATTCTTTCCTTAGGCTGTTACCAGACTTCTGAATATATCTACTTTTTTTTTTAGTAAAAAGGCAAAATAATCTAAAGTCTCAAGTGTTAACAGTTCACAGTGCATATTATTTTAGAGGAATAATTTCAAGTGGCATTCTTAACAGATCTGTGTTCTATTCTGTAATTCAGAAGTGTACTTCTGTGCACATTTAAATTATACTTTCCTTCAACTTAAGATAATTATGATGAAAATTATGTATATATAAAATGAAAGAGTCTAACACTTTCAGTTGTGTCCAAAGGGTTATTTTCAGCTATTTCAGGAGGTAAATATTAACATGACAATTTTGAAATAGAGTAGCTGTAAACACTTGTATTTTTAAGCTGTTCATGGTTGTTTTACCGAGGGTACACTTGATGTTCTCATTAATAGCATTGATAATGATATTAAACAGGGCTGGCCCCAATATTAAACTTTACGTAACACCACTTGTGAGTGGCCATAAATGGGTTTAACTCTATCTCCAGCACTTCAGTGGGCCTGGCCATCCAGCTAGATTTTTTACCCATTGAAGAATACACCTCTCTAATGTATGAGCTGGCACTTTCACCAGAAGAATGACATGAGAGCTCTGCGGGATCATTTAACTAAATGGATTTCAAGCAGCATTTTCAGGGTAGCCAAAAAAAAATATCTTATTTCACAAGACTGATTATTATAGGAAATAGCAATAAAATGCTCGTGCAAGGGGTGGTACCATAATAAATTAGAGGAAGTTTAAACCTTTCTTCTCTACAGCAGGTAAAGCTCAACAGAAGGAGTACTTTTAATACATAGATCAATTTTAAAAATTTGTTAGCCAGACTTCTATAGCACATCAGTTTTCTAAAGCAAGAAATAGTTCTGTCCATACAATTGACTCCTTTAGAGGGTCAGAATCCTGCTACAGGCCATTCAACTTCAACATCTCATCAGATGTAGCAGTTGTCATTAACATTCTACTAGAATGAAATAGAATTGATGCTGCAGTTTGCATAAGCTAGCAGCAATGAGTATTGGACAACCTGTGCTTCCTCAGCATAGCTTGGCACAAATTTCTCTTAAGTCAGGATATTTAAATAGAGGTTCTTCAAACCAAATTTGAAGGAACAAAAAGAAAATACATTTTAGATGTTTATCTTCAATTGCAAAGAACTAAAGCTGAACTTTTCTAAAAGGTCTGTAACAAGCTAGTACTTTAAAAATTAATATTATTACTTCAAATATTTGTTATACATAAATAGTTTGAAAGAAAAATTGAGATATCATCTATGCATTTCCATGTGTGCTTGTTCATAAAACAAGCGCATGAACGTGAATTAACCCCTTCAGTTTTAGGGGGCTCAGGTACATGATAAGTTACCAGAGATTGTAGAATGGCTAAGTACTAACTAATCCATGGTGGCTACATATTTTGGATGCAAGGTAAGGTGTTCAGGATCAAACTTTTTCACAATAATCATTTGTACTGTACTGGGCTTGCAATAGCAAGGTTTTGATAGCAGATGGCTACAGGCTTCTAATGAGAAGATGCCAAAAGCTTCTCATGTCCAATAAAGTCAATGCCAGCCAGCTCCAAGACAGACGTGGTACATCAGTGATGCTAGAGGACCCTTTGTGATTTAAGAAGAAAAAGAAAAACTCTGCACAACAGCAGCTGGAAGAGAGGAGTGAGAACATGTGGGAGAAATAGCTCTGTAGACACCCAGACCAGTGGAGAAGGAGGGGATGAGGTGCTCCAGCCACTGGAGCTGAGATTCTCCTGCAGCACATGATAAAGACTCTGGTGAGGCAGCTGTGCTCCTGCAGCCCATGGAGGTCTGTGAGGGAGCAGAGATCCACCTGCAGCTGTGAAGAATTCCACACAGAAGCAGGTGGATGTATCTGAAGGAGACTGTGACCCTGTGGAAAGCCTGTGCTGCACCATGCTCACGTCAGGACGTGTGACCCAACAGAGAGGAGCCCATGCTGGTACAGGTGTTCCCGCAGAACCTGTGACCCTCTGCGGGACCCACTCTGGAACATTCTATTCCTGAAGGACTGCATCTGTTGGAAGGGATCCATGCTGGAGCAGTTTGTGGATGACTGTCTCCCACGGGAGGGAAGTGGACAAGGCAGTGTGTGATGCACTGACTGGAGCCACCACTCCCTGCCCCGCTGCACCACTTGGGAAAAGGAAATAGAGCGATTCAGGAGTGAAGATGGGCCTGAGAAGAAGATTGGGGGGGGAAGGGCAGGGGGGGAAGGTGTTTTAAGATCTATTTATATTTCTATTATCCTCTTCTATTATCCTGATTTGATTGCTAATAAATTCAATTAATATCCTCAAGTCAAATCAGTTTTGCCCATGATAGTAACTGGTGAGTCATCTCTCCCTGTTCTTGTCTCGATCCACAAGCTTTTCCTTACATTTTCCCTTTTCAGTTGAGGAGAGGGAGTTTTTGAGTGGTTTGGTGTGCACCTCACATCCAGCCAAGGTTAACCTACCTCATATACGCACACCTCTTTCCTGCATGGGAAACATTCTGTTTCATTGTCATAGAAACAAAAATTGGTACAATAAAGCCCAGGCTGAGTTCACAGTCTGAAGATTGTCTTCTCTTTCGGAAAGTTAGTCATTCTCTTGCTACTTTATGCATTAAATAAAACAACAAAAATATTGTACCAAATTGAAAAATACTTCAATTCAGTATTTTCTGTGGATAGAGAAGAACTCGAGAAGGTCTGAAGAAACCCCATTAGTTTTCTCTGCCCAATAATGTACTAGAAAACTTTTGTGGTTTATGCTATAGAGACTGAAGGTAGCAGCATTTCAAAATGAAAAAGAGGCAATAACTGTTCCATACTGTTGTGGTGAGTCCTATAGCATTAAGGTCTCTCTTAATCAATGAAAAAAGAAGGAACTGGGGTAATACATGTCTGAAGAATGTGGTAGGAGAATTTTCCTAAAAAACTGCATAGCAGACAGTGATTTGGGCTTTACTATTTCTTCCAGACTGAAGAAACAAAGGACTTTTTTTTTTTTTTTTTGCATTAGCTCTTCTCTACTTGCTCCTTGCTTTTGGAAGAGTTTAGCAGAATCAACTCCTTGATCCTTTTTTCTCAAAAGAAATTTTACTATAGGTTTCTCCACTCTGGTGAAGAAAAAAGCATGATTTGTTTTTAAGTACTCTAAAAAGCAGGCTACAAAGTGTTCAAATGAGATTAATAGTTTTCTGCTTTCCTGTAGTGCTGTGTTTATTTTTCAACAATTCATGACACTATCAAAGAAGAAATGGAGTAAATACAAGAAAATTTTTACAATGTGTAGAGCCAAAGATTATTTTATACTTGTATAGAGTTTAATTTTTCCTTTCATAAAGAAGGCAAGTCTAGTGGGAGAGATTCAGCTTTACCTGGGTCCACCTGTCCACACTCATGTTTGCAGTGTCTCTGTCTCCTTTGCTGTTCATTGATAGCCATGCAGTGGGAAAAATCTCATGATTAATGGCAATAGAATCAGTTTTCCAAATGGGCACCATAAATAATTTTTTTTTTCCCAGCAACTATTTATTTATCTATTTATTTATTTCTGAAGATTTTTCATAACATTTAATTCTATTGATAATGACTTAGCAGTATCTTTTCTGAAAAGTGATGTTCATGTGTAAATTGTACATTAACCTTGGAGTACAGTAGGGAACATAATAATAACGTCATCCCCTGAATCTACTATTATTCCTCACAAATATGAAAACATACTTGTGCATTAACTATAGGCTGGAGTTACTTCACTCATTTTAAGATAACAGTAATTCTCTTGGTCTATATGAGTCTCTAAAACTTTACTATATAATTTTTCTGACTTTTCTTCAACGACTTCGCTTTGAAACTTACATTTCTGTGCTCTGCCTGCCTCCTTTCCCAAATTCATGGCAAGGGACTAGGCAGCAGACATGGAGCTTACAAATAGTCAGTAGATTTGCTCCAACACAGCTCCAATACAGCTACCCAGACTTGTGCAATGACATTTATGTACAGAAAGAAGTTCACCGCTGTCTGCTCTCCACAGCCATGAAGAATGTACCCATCTCTTGGGATGTTCACAGGCCTACCTTGAGCAATAACGAAACACAAAAGCTCGTGATAATGCTGCTATGAGCAAGTACAATGGGAATATGTTCGGCTGTTAAGGCAGTACAACTGAGCAACCTTTTTGTTTTTTCCTTAAGAAATATGTGCCAAACTGCTTTCAATGCAAGGGGTGCTCATTGAACCTCATGTTCAAGTTCCCATACATTATACTGGTTTCTGTGTGTTTTTGTGGTTTAGATCAGTCCTTTAATTTGAAATTTAAACCTTCTTTTCTTGTGTAGATTTACTAGAAATAATAGTATAATTGAGTATATTTTTCATATGAAATATACATGAGATATTTTACTATTCAGTGGTGTTGGAGGTACTTGTAATTATCCAGTTGACTTTTGATATAATAAGGTGGTTTTTTTCAGCTGATAGATAGTTGAGTTCTGTGAAGAAAGGCATCGACAGTCCTTGCCTTTCCAACTCTGCATTGTAATTAAGGATACAGAAATAACTCTGCAGTTCCCTGATTTTGTGTATTGTCTTGCAAATCTCTTTCATGGCCCGCTTGTCAAAACCAGCAAAGCAAGAAAACTACCTTTGAATAGTGTTTTGTGGTGCAGAAAGAATAGTTGTTCTACCTGCTACAGATATTAAAAAGGCTCTCAGTGTAGAGCCATTTGTACAGTAGTTTGGAAGCCATTGAAATTCTTTTTAGAATTCTATTCAGTGTTGGCTAGAACAATGAAACTTTTACTCGTATTTAGTATTTTTTATAAACATTCTTATTCAGTGAAAGGCTTTTTATTGGGTATTTCAGTTCAGGAATGATTCATTATGGAAGTATATTCAATTTAATGGGTTATGCTCTAAACTTTTTATCTATTGAAGTCTAAATGCACAAATTTATTGAAATTTTGTATTTTTTTTGAAGAACAATGCAGATGTATTTGAGTTATCTATATGCATGTATGTGTGCACTGCTTTCACAGTAACCGAACTTTGGTGCTGTTTGTGTGAGGGATAAGCTGGAATTCATGGGGCTCTACCTGGGAACTGGTGATCAGCCAGACAAGAACTGGTGGGTCAGGATTAAAGGGTAGACTAATGTGTAAGGTCACCTCTTTAGGAAGTAATCCATGGGACTGTCAGAAAAATGGAAGTAACCTTTTGTTTGTAAACCTTTGGGCCTTATGAGCATTTTCCTGACACAGGCAATAAAGGAGTTCATGGAGCAGATGCTCTTGTTGTACCTGACACCTTCTGAACAGAGAATGGATTGGGAGCAGCCCTGTGCAGAAGGGCTTGGGCAATATCATGGATGAAAAGCTGTACATGAGGTGGCAATATTGGCTTGCAGCCCACAGAGCCAACTGTATCCTAGGCTGCATAAAAGGAAGCATGGCCAGCATGCTGATGGATGTAATTCTGCCCCTGCACTCTGCTCTTTTGAGACCTGGACTGCTGCATCAAGCTCTGGGGGCCAAAATATGTGGTCATGGACCTGTTGGAGTGCATCCAGAGGAGAGCCACAAAGGCGACCAAAGGGCCGAAGAACCTCTCCTATGAGGATAGGCTGAGAGAGCTGGAGTTGTACAGCCCTGAGAAGAGAAGACTCTGGGGAGGCCTTAGAACCCTCCAGAACCTAAAGGGAGCCTACGAGAAAAGTGGAGAGGGACATTTTACAAGAGTATGTAGTGATAGGACAAGGGGGAATGGAATCTGAAAGAGGGTAGGTTTATGTTTGGTATTAGTAAGAAATTCTTTCCTGTGAGGGTGGTGACAGTAGAACAGGTTGCCCAGAGAGATTGTGGATGCCCCATTTCTAGGAACGTTCAAAATCAGGCTGGGGGATCTTTGAGAAAACTGGTCTAGTGAAAGGTGTCCCTGTCCATGGCAAGTGCTTTGGAACTTGTTGATCCAACCAAAACCTTTCTATTATTTTGTGATTTTGAGTAGTCCCACACTTAGAGACTTTTACATATAGTTTCTCAGAAGTTCTACATTGATCTGGAACCTCAATATGTACAGGGTTTATCTTCCTATTTTTCATTATTCTCTAGGAACAATGTGTCTTCCATGGTATGTGGACTTTGAGGCCAAAAATTCTTTGTCTACAAATTTTTCAAAGTTTTCTAGCACTGTGTATAGCACACGAGATTTCAAGAGTTTAAATTTTATCCTTTAAACTACTCACTCTTTTAAAATGGACACACAGAAAAATTTTGTTTGAGGACTACAAAAAAACAGTGGAGCAGTGTTTTAAGTTGACAGAAGGCTGCACTTCAGGTGAGACACTTAGTCTGCTAGAGGTTTACAGGATGCCATGACATAGAAAACAGATTGTTTCAAGAAGGAAAGTTTAGAGGCATTGCACTTAAGTGACAATATTAAATACACTGTTCATTGCAGAAGATCAGGTATTGCACTCAAGTGTATTTCAAGTATACTGAATGAAAAGCATTGCAGATATAACTTGTAAAAGAGGGTCTATTTTTAAGACTTCACAGACTTTTACTTTGGTTTTTTTGTGTGTTTGATTCTTTCAGAAAAAATATATAAACACTGGTGTGGAGGAGTGAGCAGACTCTGACTTTTATTGTTGTTATTGTCCTTATTTTGACAACCTGTTAGTAGGCTCTGAGTAGTCAGTGAAATGCGGCTTTCAGTGATTTGGAGGTTGCAGGAGATAATGAAATGTGAAGGAAGCTGTCCATGACAAACAGGTAAGTAATGTGTGCCTGTGATTAATACAAAGCAAGGCTTCTGGCCATCCATGATACACTAGTTTGGCACATGTAGCACCACAGTCCTGCATTGCACAGATCAAATAACAGACAAAGACATAGGTTACAGAGGAAAGAATGCATATTCCTTACACAGGTTGGTATAACTCTTGAAATTTGACCAGTACTTTGTATTGTTGCCATGTCAATCTACTGGTGCAAAGGAGTTCTTCTGGGAAAAGATACAAGAGAAGATCTGTCAGATGAGGAAACTGTCAAAATGACTCCATAGGCTCTCTTCTTATAAGGGCTAAGTCTAAATTTCAAAGCAGATACTCTCTGGTATGTGCTCTGCATTTCTGATTGTCTATTTATCCAAATGAGGGCTCCCTGTCATGCAGACCAGTGTCTTTTGTGCCCTGATCTGGTGTGAGTAAGATGTGGGCATGCTCTTTTGCATTTCTTGATTCATTGATTATTCAAAACGACTGTTGATACATTTCCAAGCCTTAAACTGAACTTGATGTGAACAAGCTTATCTGTCTTTTATGTAGCATGGGTCCACATCTCAATCAATACTCACTGAAGTTCTCCTTTATCAATGCCAATATATAATAATACAGGCACATTTTTTAACAATAGTAAATATTTGTCACGCTTACTGGAAGGAACACACCAGTACACTGTTCTGCCTGAAAACTGGCTCATTTCAAATGCCTCAAAAGTACTTTCCTTCTTTTGTCTTACTGTTTTATTTTCTTTTCCAATTTGGATCACTCTGTTTTGGTGCCCACAGTGTGAGAATGTTCTATTATTCCCTGGCTTCTTTCTGCGGCCTTGCAGCCAGATTTCTTCCCAGAAAAGGAAAGTGTCAGCTATATAAACATTTGTATATCAAGTAGCTAGGCAGCCTTGCCATTTTGGTGCATTACAATAGGTTGCATTTTTTAATTCATCAGGTCCTCCAAGAGTTTGCGTAAGGCTCAGAAGAGAGGTAGCTCTGCAGTCTACCTCAAGATGTCTTGCAGCAGAGATCTTGTAGCAGAGACGTATTTGCCTTCACAAATCTGCCTTATTCTCTGTAGCCAAAGTGATATCATGCTAAAAAGTTGGAGTGTAACTCTGAGCAATCTAGAAAAATAAAAAGAACTGCTAAAAATAGCACTTGTTAATGACCATCATAAAGTGGCCTGATCACATGGAAATAAAGGGAAAGTAAATATGCTCTATAGGATGTGACTGATATATTAAATAAGTTTCTGAGTTTGTACTGAATTTGTAGTATGCCTTTCTATATCTGACAGTATTATTATCAGAAGGGACAGTTGAGATATAAAACAATGTAAATCAGTCCTGTTTCTTTGCCATTTGTATTTCTCACATAAATTGATTTAATTTCACCTCAAATTCTGACATCATGAGACCACCTATATGCCTGGGTAAAACAGTGTGTGCAAGCGAGTTAGAGATGGATGAATGGGACTTCAAATAGGGGAATTCTAAAACTAGCTGAATACAGAGTATAAATGAAAGATCTGATGGAAACAGGAACAGTAATGTTTGAATAAGTAATCAAATATAGCATTAGTGATTCTTTGCAATATTGTAAAAGAAGCAAGAAATCAGAGGAATCAAAAAAAATAAATGGAAGTCAACGAAAGTAAAAAGGAATGAGGTGTTTAGGTAAGGTCAAAAAGTTGAGTAAAGTGAAGGTGTGGAAATGCACAAACCAAATTATAACAAATTATACTTTGAAAAGGTTAATTCAGGGTGAAATATCTTCTCAGTAATAGTTTGTTCAGTGTGGCCTATCTTAGGTTTCAAAAGAAGGAGAACTGAATCACTGTCTCGCTGTACTACTGCTAGAATCCAGCCCTTTTTCTGGGTAATGTTAATTTATTGATTTGTTTTCTTCTTAAAAAATTTTTATAGATTTTTATAGGTTTTGATAGATTAAGCCAGAAAAGCAGCTGACTTTTTCTTTTCCTCATTACATAAAATAAGGTATGCCAAAAAGCTCACAGATATTTGAAGTTCTTTTCTGTAGTTACTCCTTTTTCAGGATATTACTGAAATAGTAAAAAACTTTAGAAATTCTTTGGATAAAAACCAACATCATGTGCATGGCAATGTAGTTTTCTTACTAAGTTCTTTATATTTATTTATTCATTCCATTAAAATGACACCTCACAGTATATTACTTTTCAGTGTGAGTGCTTCGTTATACCTCAAGGGCCTAACTTGATATGTAGCAATGGGACATGACTAACACTATTGGTTCCTGTTATAATGAAAATGAGACTACTTCAGAGGAGAGAGCTTTGTTTAAACAGTTTAGGAATAGTTTCAGTTTGTTGCCTTCTTAGTTGCCCTTGGCAAATAGCAGATTTCGGGTATTAATCTTTGTAAATGAATGCAAACCAAAAATAATATATTTTAAATGTAACATAAGTCGTGATTGACAACTTTAAGATTTATAGATGAAAACACTGAAAAATTAGATGCCCATTGCAAGTGTTTCTGAGGCCAGTACATTTAGGTCTAATGCAAGTATCATACAAATTATCATACAAAATATTGCCACCCATGTCTTCATATCTACTAAGGCAGATGTTTGAGTGACAAAGAGAAGTCAAAACCATTTACTTCAAATGAAATAACAGTTTTACATAGTCAATCCTTTTTTAGTTATCAGGTGAGACTCTAAGAGTGTTTTACTGAAGGTGATGTAGTGATCTTGTTTTCAAAAAATCATAATTTGCCTGTATCCTGTAATGTTGAATGGGACTTGAAATTTACCTAATCTGAAAATAAACTGAATTCCTGAATTTAATGTTGTCATATATCCAAAATTTACTTTGCTGCCTATTCTGTGATAACTGTGTACTTGCTCAGAAAAACTAAAAACATTTACCGAATAGTTTTCATCAACAGGCAAAAAACTGGTGACTTAGTGAGCATTGTAAAGTGACTTATTCAACTACTGGAAAGCAGATTTCATGCAATAAGACTAACATCCTACATATTTCTTGGGTATAGTTTGGCATCATTGAAAATTACAAGGGACTGAAACAAAAAGAAACCCAGGGTCTACGCAAAATTTTAAAATTGCAGATGTCATATGCTTGTGTATGCATATTTAAGTAACTTTGATTGAATCTCTTTAGATCAGTATGGTGGGGACTTTCATTCCTAGTGTCACAGCAATTTTCTCATCAGCTTCCCAGAAGTCATCTTCTAATGCACCACTTAGGCTTTTAAAGGGGCAAATAGCTCCTTGTAATCTTATCCAGTTTTTATTTCTGTACTTATATATTCAAACTGTTCCCATGTAGATTCTTATGTTCCTTACACCTCTGGGTATCCTGGAGAAGGATCCATCTTCACATTGCAATGCAGTCGTCATCTCTTGGGCAATCTACAGACTGAAGATTGTATTGAAAAGTGAGTATCTAGAGGTTTTATCTTCTGCATTGCTTTCATTTATGGAATCTCACATACACTGTGACACATAGCTAAATTTGGTTATCTTAGCAGAGATTAATGACTTCCTCAGTGTTATAAGAAATGTGAAAAGCTAAAAAACACATTTTCTTCCTTTGCCATTTATGACCAAACCTCTCTCTGTTGGAATAAGAGAACATTCACTGCAATTTTGTGGTGAAACAAAGCTATAGGGGAATTTTTCATCTCTCTTAGCACCTTACTGTGATTAAATTACAGTCTGTTAACTCATATGGGGGGATAGAGGACAGAGCAAATATATTGAATGGAGGGCAACATTCCTCCTGTGGAAATATACAACCTAAATAAATGTGATATAATCTTTGTCAGAGTTTTCTGTATGAGAGTGATGGAAGACTGAAATAACTGAAGACCTATTCTGAAAAATTTGAAGTAGGTCAATGTTTGCAATATATAGGCACTTTTAGTTTTTGTTCAATAGAAAGTTAGTACTATAATTATGGTCATGTTTCTGTCATTCAAAAGTAGTCTTTAAGAAACTCAATATTTCATCATTTGTTATTAGAAATTTACAGAACAATATTTTTTCTTCTATTAAGCATGTTAAGAATGACTTCCTGTTAAGACAAATAAAAAAATATTTCAGTTTGAAAATGTTTGCATTTTTAAAATGTGTGAGGTTTTAAATAAGCCTTTAATTATGGGTTTGAAACTTTTTGATTTTTTAAAATAGATTTTACAAAATTCTATTGTGAAAATCTCTCATGTTTTAATCCCAGCCATCAACTAAGAATTACACAGCCTTTAATTCTCCCTACCCTCACCCTGGTGGGGAGGAAAACAGCAGGAAAAAAGTAAATCTCATGGGTTGAAATAAAATCAGTTTAATAATTGAAACGTCATAAAATATAATAGCAACAAAAATAATAATCAAAATAATATTAATAATATTAACAACAATATCAATAACAAAAATTGTAATTAAATGGAGCGACAGAGAAAAATAAACCCCAAAGAAATAAGCAGTGCAGAGTACAATTGCTCACTACACACTGATCTATGCCCAGCCCATTCCCAACTAGAAATCAGCAGGCTCTGGCCCTCTCTCCCCAGTTTACATACTGGGCATGACATCCTATGGTATGGAATATCCCTTTAGCAAGTTCATTTCAGGTGTCCTGGTCATGGTGCCTCCCAGCTTCTGGTGCACCTGCTTGCTGGCAGAGCCTGAGACACTGAGAAGTCCTTGATTTAGGGTAAGAAATGCTCAGCAACCACTGAAACATCAGGTGTTATCAACATTGCTTTCATACTAAATCCAAAACATAGCACTGCATCACCTACTAAGAAGAAAATTAATTATATCCCAGTGGAAACCCAGACAAAATCTTTTCAAAACAATTGCAAACATTCATTGAAGCATGCTGGCTAGTTCATGTCTCTTTGACATGATTAGAGTTAATTAAAGCAAGAATTCTGTTGATTGCAGACCCTCAGTCATCCCATTTATAGCTCAAGTCTATGTGAACTAGGTTTTGTCCCCAAAATCAGCATATTGTAGGTGATTTAGGCTTTCTAGACAACTCCATAACTTCTATTGTGCAACTTTTCCTAACCAAAAAAAAAAAAAAAAAAAAAAAGGAATATAATTGTCTTGGAAGAGGGAAGAGCGAAACTACAAATCTGTTCATGCAGTTTAAAGTAGAGTTTATGCAAAAATCCAAAAAGAGGTTGAGGATATTCACTTTTATAGTCACTCAAATTTGTTTTACCCAAAAAGAACCTCTGTGAACTGGCTGGTGAAATATATATAAGCTTCATATAATCTAAAATTTAATGCAGTAGTAAGCAGAAGCTAATGCTTCTTGCTGAGAGACAAACTATAGCAATTACGAGTGTAGAGCCTGGAAGGGCTTGTTTATACACCTAGGCAGAAATGTTTGTTGAAACTATTTCAGAATTTAAAGGTTTTTTTGGCTCAGCAATTTTGTGATATACTCAGGAAAGATCAAGAACTGAGCTATACTACATTTCTAGGATTCCTTGGGACCATGCTTTGAATTAAATTACAAAAGAATGAGAATGGTAAAGGAAATAGCCAATATACTTAGTTACAAGTGAAGGTTATCAACAGTAATATAGTCAAACGTTAACAAGAATCTAATGGATGTTTTTAAATTATTATTTTAAAATAAACTGCTTATAATAAACCCTCTTGCACTCAGTGTTAATGGATTGCATTTATACAGTGGTGTATTCAGAGCAATTTGTATATCATAGTATGTGCATTTCTGTAGTTCATTCAGAATACAGAATGAGTCCTAGCCAAGCTGCAGTCCAACAATACTGTATTTAATGGCTCTGTTCATTATTCTGCTTTGACATTTGCTGTAATGCACTACCTACCTGAGCTGTAGTTGCTTCATCATTCAGCCTGCAATCTTTAGGGAGGAATCAAGCATCTTGAAATGTGTATAGTAACATGTATTACAGCAAGAGATTTACAACTTTCTGTTTCATTAGAATCTATTCAAGCAGCAGAATCCTTTAGCCTACTGGAGATGAGTGCTCATGCCACTAACAAATGCAGAACTTAGTCTAACCATTTAATACCTCAAAATGCTTTCTTTTCGATTTCTGTACGAAAATCATTTAAATTTTGTACAGTAACCTTGTACTACTGGTTTAAGGAGCTAATGCCATAATGTATGAATGCTAGGAGGACACTGAAGACTGTATCTGTTCCAAGTATAGGGATTGGCTCTGAACAGAATTGTAGGACTTGGAATTTCGGGTCACTTGTACTTGGAGTCTCCTTTTGTGGTCGTATAACCACATATAACATAAAACCACACTGCACAGATCACTCTGACAACTTCAAAAAGCCCAAAGGAAATATGCATACATGTTTTCACTGGTTTCTGAAAAGATAGGCTACATCACTGCTGATGTTCATGCCAGTAATGCCATCGTCTCATGAAAGTAAAATTCATGTGGTTATTTCTGCTGGGAGGTTATTTTTCCTCTGGTTTTTATCACTTCAAAATTATAAGTGTAGCAGTATGCATCCAAGAAGCCTTTGGAAACTATTCACAGCACGGTTAGCTTCAGTAAACTCCTTGTTTCATAATGTACATGTAGTTTGTTTTGGCATAGGTGCAGTTGCTTATTTTCATAAATTCGGTGTAGTAGCATAACCACCAAATACTCTTTTGAGCTCAAATGATCACAGAGTTTGTTTAATTTATATGTCAGTCTATATAATCTGACTGGCACTATTAGCCTCTTTTGATTGTGTATTTTTATGGTCCCATAATGTACTACATCACAATCTAATTGCATTTAATCCTTTAATGACAATGCTTAGAAACATCTATCATAATGATGAGCTTTTTTTAATTGTGGCTGTTCTAAATCCATCATAAAATAAAATAATATTTAGAAATTATTAGTGATTCTGAAATAACGGGTCAGGCCATCAGATGTACAGAACACAAAATTCTGGGATCATCTATTTCTTAAGTGAGATCCAGCAATAATAATGTCAGAATAATGTGAATTTCATGCCATGGTAGTTAGGACGCTGTTAAACATACTATAATTCTAAAATATCAGGCATAAATGTTATAAGTAGAGATATGTAACAGAAGAGAATTCTTAAATTGATATGGATGGAGAAAGAAGGGGTATGTCTAGCTGTACAATCACCAGATAAACAAAATTTCAAGAATGTTTGGATTTTGATGGTACCCAGATAAGCAGAAATGTATAGCTTTTGTCACGTTATTATTGTAATTTTTAATCTTTATTAGGCCACAGGATAAATGTCTTGGTGCTGTAGGCCAGACTGCTTGGACCCAACTGTTTTGGTGGTTGATGGTGGTGTGACAGCATGACAGTAAGTGAATAAAACTGTTTTGTGTTAAGACAAACTCATGTTTCCCTCCTGTACGATATTACGTAGAGTTTTGCTACATCTGTTAGCTTCACAATATTTCTATGGGTATAAAATGACCTATGCCTCTTAGATTTTCTGCATTTAAATTTCTTTACAAATGAGAAGGTCTCCGTATCTGCAGAAGGCTCTTATGAACAACCGGAAAGTTGTGTGAATGTATCGAATTTCTCTCTTCCCTAGGGAGTTTTAAATAATTATTGTTCTATATTATTAGAATTCTCAGGGATTAAACTAATTTTAGTCTGTAATAATCCTAAACATATTGAGGCTGTATTTTATCACAAGCCTCCATTTGTAGCTGGATACAGACTCCACATGAAACACCTCACCTTGATGTGCGTGCTGAGTTTTGGCTTGTCTTTGTACGCATCCATCTGTTAGACTGTCTGTATGCTTGGTCACCAGGTGATAAAGAAATTAAAGTGTTGTCATATGTTCAAGAGGATCCCCTTGGTGGCAAGCAGTCCTAAATGAGGAGCACGCTTGTGACTAATGAAGGCATTCTTCTGCCAAAATCTTGTTGTTCCTCCCAGCTCATACTCTCTCACTGATTTATCATCCCTGTGAAAAGACCACAAAGGAGAAATATGTTGTAAATATTCCCTTTGAGAGAACCGTATGATTTCTAAGCTCTTTTGAGGCTTTGCACTTTCCTGCAACTTCCCTAGAAGAATTTTAAGATTCAGCTGGGCTTGCATCACAGGGCCTTGTCACATTTACCTGATTTAGAGTTTTAAATGTTCATTTCTGTTAACTGTGTATTTATGTTGCAAAGTTAATGTGCAGGTGAAGAGTTGAGAGTGCGTGTTATTCACTGTAGCAGAAAATGAAATTTCTCATTATTTTTACCAAGCTTGTGCTTGTAAGAGTCATAGAGGAGTGTATTATTTTACATGTCGGTTCCCTAGGAAGATAACATAGCTCCATAAAAACCAGCAGAAATGAAACCATTTTATGAAATGTTAATATTAGAAATAATTGTTTCTGGGTGAGATGCAATTGAATCATATAGTGATGCATCATTAATGACTAAATAATAAGCTTTTTAATTCAATTTATTTGTCCTTGTCTCTTTGTTTCTGTTTTGATAGAGATGGTATATGGCAGTCCTTGAATGCTGATATCAGAGAAGACTTCATATTCGTAATATTTGATTGAAAAACAAGAAGTTTATTCATTTAAATTAATGAGTCAAAGTTTTCTTGGACCAATATAACTCAAGGTTGTAAGACAGCATGAGGAAGACTCCTAGCAGGTCACAGAACACTGGTGATGGTGTGAGTATGCCAGATGTACTCTCTCATTCTCCTTTTCTTTCTTAAACACATTCTTAAGGTACTATAATTAAAAATTTCCCCTTCTTCCAAAGTGCAGAGCAAGTGTACCTTCATGTACTTGAGTATAGAAGTCTCCCTGTTTTCTCCAGTGTTTGCACAGAGTTGTACAGCTGAGGGAGGCAACTGGCTAGTAGCCCTAGAAAAGCTGGCCTTTGTTTAGACAAGTGGATATGCACAGACTACATGCCTAATATTAGACCATCTCTTTAGAAAAAAAATACTATCCAAGTGCCTCACTCACTTCCACACAGACCTAGAAATGATGGCACAGGATGGCTTGGAAGCTGTATAGAGACAAAGATACACAGCCACTTTGTCCTCTAATCCTTGCCTCCTGATAGCTACAGTAATTTGAAGAGTTGGAAATCAAAATAATTTGTACAGTCTTTCCATTGAGAAATTTTTATTCATATTAATATCAGGAAAAAATATATAAATTAGCAGCTCTAAAATTAAAACCACAGTCACATAAATTAAATAAATACCACTTGTAGATATTTTCAACATGTAAAGTTTTAAAATTCTGTCAAAATTATTTCCTTTTTTTTAAAAGTATGTCTGTGGTTTTTCTAGGGGGGAGGAGGATAGAGAGGGTGCGAGGGGGAAAAAAACAAAACATAATAAAAACAAACAAGAAAATCCAAATACTTTTCCTTTATAACAACTTTCTAGACTGCGTGCAAAGTCCCGAGTGATGCAAAACCTATAAGATGAATGTATTTAAATCCATGAAAAGCTAAGACCACAAAAATCAGTCAGATTGATTGTTGCATAATTCGAATATAATTTTGGATAATTCTTTGATGAGTTTAAAGAAATTAACTGAAAGAAAAACTAAAATCATAAGATTAAACAGGTGATTTCTAATGGAGGAAAGAAAATGTTCAAGACATGTAAAGACAGTTGAAATGGGATTACAAATGTTCATCTTGATAATGACATAAATTAACATCATTATATTCAATTTTCTGGCTAAGAGCTTCAGTAGCAGATAATGTTTTAGAAGGCTATATGAAGACTTTCAGTTCAGAAAACGTTGGTGAATGAGATCGAGATAAACCCTTGTACTTTCATGCATATATTTTATTTCTTTTTGCATTTATGTTTTCAAAATTTGCTTCTGATGTCCAATATTAATTATGTTTAAGCTTTTCCTTAATGCAAATCTTAGACTTAACCCAGAATGGCAGAACATTTAGGTCATAATACCAAAATAGACACTTCAACTCGAAAAAGTCTCTTAGTTAGGTGTCAGAATCCAGAGTGCACCATGATGTATTAACTGTTCCCCCTTGGATCCATCCTTCACATTCTGCATGTGGGTCCAGAACCCGATTTCAGGCCAGCTGACGCCTTAGGTTTTAACTTTTATATTTTTCAAATCCTGTACTACTAGTATAATTCTGAAGTTTCCTGTAGTTTGTTAAATGCTGTTCTCTCATGCTCAGACAGACACAACAAACCCTCTCTAGCTTGCTCTCCAAGTCCCTGTCAGACTGAAATATTATAGTTTTATTCGTTAAACATTTTCCCCGCTTTTTGAACTGTGTTACAAAAAGCTGCAGAGAAAAGCACCACACCCTGCATGGACAGAGGCACCCAACTGCCCGCTGATGGAGATAACAACACAGAGCCAAGGGACTTTCAAAAGGACACACAACTTAACACCTCCCTAGGTGGGACATGTGGCCCTGGAGCTATCAGATGCTCGCATGAAGGGGAGGGAGG
>VZRF01008279.1:254831-273320 GCA_013396875.1 Vireo altiloquus | reverse complement strand
CCATTTAAGGCATCACAGGCATCTTCATGTTTGGGGAGGTTTAGATAAGATCTCAGGAAAAGATCTCTTTTAGATAAGGTTTAGATAAGATCTCGTGGGAAAAGCTGTGGAGCATAGGAACAAACCACCCAGGGCAGTGGTGGAGTCCCCATCCCTGGAAGTGTTCCAAAAACTTGTGGGTGTGGCACTTGAGGACATGGTTTAGGGTTGATGGTTGGGCTTGATGAGCTTAGAAGTCTTTTCCGACCTTAATGATTCTCTGATTCTATTCGAGGCTAAAGGATCAAGAATTTAGAGGACTCCAGTCCTTGATGATGTTCTTGTGTGCCTGTAGAATAGGTTATAACTTACTGATCAGACACAGTGAAGGACAGACTCTAGAGAGACAAAAAGAGCTAATTTAGCCCTGAAAACAGATGCAGAATAGAAGGGAAAAAATAGTATAAGATACAGGAGATGCAATCTAAGTTGAAATAAAATATCCCTGCTTGTCTCAGGGCTGATGCTTCTCCTGTTTGACAGACTGTGCTGATGCCATGGAGTCCTCACCACAAAAAGTTGCCCAGTGATGCTTCTAGAAGGTGAGTAAATGTTTGTCAGGAGGAAAAACAACACTCCCATGCAAGGATGATTTAAGATTATTCTTCCCCACTTCTGTGTGAGATTGGATCTGTTGTGACCTTCCTAAACCTTTGTTACCTTTGTAATTTAAACTGGCAGGTTAAATGCTAATGCAATTGATAGGGGTGAACAAGTGGTCAAGGAACAACCTGATCTGACTGTACAATGCATCATAGAATTGCAAAAATATGCAGGTCAGATATAATTTTGACAGAAAATGGCTCGCTGCAAGGGTTTATGTTTCCCTGGATGGTCTTAAAAAGAGTTGGACTATGGTAAGTACCACAGTGCTTGGAAAAAATACCAAGTTAAACTTAATGGAAAAAATCCAAGTTCTCAATATCCTCCGATTTCATTATCAGTTTTTATTGTAGCTGGGATAATAAGATTAGAGAATTAAGAGAAAAGTTATACCCATTTTCTTCAGCTCATCAGCCCTAATGTGCGGAAAGGAAGTAACACTCATTTCTCACCATAAATACTGCAAAAACTCCCTGGAAAAAGAAGTGGTGTCTGACCACGTACAGGTCCTTACTGAAGAAATTCTGTTCCTTCAGCAGGCACTGGGGCATGGCAATAACCCTGAAGAGTGAGTAAAAAGGTGGTTTCTCATCAATTAATCCTGGAGTTGATGGTTTTCCATTTGGCACAACGTGTGTGACTGTGGAGTGGGACCAGGAGGAGCTGCCCACAGGAGGAACCTCCCTGCTCCAGGGGTAAAATGTGGTATTGGAGGGACACAGCAGGAAAAGTCCAAGGCAGTTCAACCCAGACCTCTTCCTTTTCGGTTTAGGGACTTCCTGAAAAATAAGAGACACATTTAGTCCCTCTGCTGACTGGTTGAGATGATCTGAAGCAGAGGGAAAGGGACCCTGGAAGGGAAATCTGGACAACTTCCATCATGTCCACCAACGCTCTGCCAATCCCACCTTTATTTCCTAATATTAACTGATGTGCTTTAAAAAGCACTTGTTTAGAATACAGGTTATTTTCCATTTTGGGGCATGGTCACAAACTATTCACTCCAGTTTGAGGATCCCCAGGGATACTGGAAATACAACTTTTTCCCTGGACACTTTCTGAGCAAGGAGAGAGTTAGTGACCCCAGAATTTTTCAGCACTGACATTATTCCAGTGGACTGTGGTACCACATTCCTTAAAATACTGTCAGGTTTTTTGCCTTTTAACTATGAAAACCCAGAAACCACTCAGACTTTTTCACTTCCAAGCACTCCCCACTCCAAGAAGCCTCCAGCAGGCGCTAAATAGACCAGAACGACAGGAAATAAAGATATAACCCCTCCTTTCAAATTTTTTTTTTATATTTTCCTGATTTGTTTACTACTTCAGTGGGTTTTTTTATCTCAGAGGAAATTTCAGGGTTCAATTTGTCCTCCTGCCCGCACAAGCACTCACTGTATTCTTCACCTATGTCAGTGTTTAGAAAGGAAAATTGAAATGTAAATTGACTCAGTGCTTTTAAAACCTTAAAAAATAATAATTCAGTGCCTACTCTATGAAATGGAACTCTCCTGGCTGCTTTAACCTGCCGAGCAGGTTAGCATAACATGAAATCAATTATTGTACTTGCCATATAAAAGCTGTCAGGTTTAATAGTTAACTGCAGTATCTCCCCTGAATGTTTGATTTCCAATCATCATCCCCGTGAAGCTCCAGAAATACAGGGACATAAGGAAGATTCCGGGGTAAGAAATTTATTGGACTACCCTGAGTTATAAAAGTGAAATCGGGAAAGAATAATACACCCTGCAAACACGGCTCCCTTTTTAATCAAACACTTCCCAGCCCCATAAAACAAAGCAGAGAACAAACTGCAGAACAAATATTGAATTTCTATTCTGGATTGTAATAATTGTGACACCATTTCACTTATTTTTCAGCTTGTCTGGAAGCAGATTTTCCTGGAATATTATTCTCATTCTTTTCTGTCCTTTTGCTTGTATTTCTTCTTGGGTTGTTTTGGGGTTTGGTTTTGGGAGGTTATTTTTTTGTTTTGGCTTCATTTTTTGGGGTTTTTTGAGTTTTGAGGGCTTTTTTGGGGTTGTTTGTTGTTGGGGTTTTTGGAGGGTGAGTCTTTTTCTACCGAGGGAGAATCAAATAGAAAAATGCTTTGACTTTCACAGCTCTTCTACTGCTAAACTTTATTCTGTACTTATAACACACAATGCAAATAATTATTGATCTCTAGGTTTTATGGTGTGACCTTGCTGTGGCTAAAATTCCAGTCTTAGATGTTCCACCTGTAGTGGTGACCACAGGCAGCAAGTTGTTCACTTGAGAGTCCTAAAAATGATGAATTAAGGATTGTGAAGTGCTGGTGGTATGACAAGGGTGGGAATTGTTTGTAACAGAACTGGGACAAATGACTGGGGTGGTGGAAAAGGAGTGAAAATTGTGACTCTGACTCCTTTCTCCTGTATTTCTGTAGGGAAAGGGAAGGTTTGGACTTCTGGGAAGGCTGAGAAAGCAAGAACTGGAGTGGCAGGACAGGGGGGAATGGCTTCAAACTGACAGAGGGCAGGGATGGGTGGGATATTGGGAAGGAATTGTTCCCTGGGAGGGTGGGCAGGCCCTGGCACAGGGTGCCCAGAGCAGCTGTGGCTGCCCCTGGATCCCTGGCAGTGCCCAAGGCCAGGCTGGACATTGGGGCTGGGAGCAGCCTGGTACAGTGGGAGGGGTCTCTGCCATGGCAGGGGTGGGAATGGATGAGCTTTATGGTCCCTTCCAACCCAAACCATTCTGGGATCCTCTCACTCTGAGAAAAGTCACCTTGGAGCCTTTGTCCTTCCCTCTGCACCCCCAGCCAAGCCCAAAAGCCAGGGCAGGTTTCAGTGAGCTGCTCCTTTGCCCTTGTCTGTCTAAAGTCTCCCAAAAGCAAACCCCAAACAAAATGTAGGGTCTGGTTTGAAGCTTGGTCATCTGACAGCTTTGGTGGATTGCTTCTAGCAGCAGAAACATTGCCTGCCCATGGTCCATAACAGCTTGGAACAAAGAGCTATAAAAGCAGGGAGCAGGTGACAGATTTATCTCAGTGTATTTCAAGAAATGATGATCCTGAATTGATTCCTTCTCTGAAATACAAACTCCATGTTTAGCTCTTCTGCAAAAGAAAAAAAAAAAAAGGAAAAACATAAAATAAACCAGGATTTATCCTCAAGATCAACTCTCATTCTCTTTCAGAAATTACATTCTAGACAATAAGTGATCATTATGTGCCAACAGAGCTGAGAATCTGATTTTAACTTTCAGGTAACATATTAGGGCCATAACCAAATCTGAGCACTATTATCATAGCCAAATGACTGTAATGCTTCAAGGCTGTAATAGTCATCACCTTTTTATCATTCAGATTACCAGCCAAGCCTGAAACAATGAATTTCTTTAACATTATTCTCCCATAACCTTTAACTGTATGCATTATTTCAAACATCTGAAATAATCCTTTATATGACACTGTAGAATAATACGTTTACTACTCACTGCACACTTGAATTTGTTAAGCCCAGAGTAGGGCAAAAACTGCAGTCTGCTCTGTCTGCCATGGAAATACATTTATTTCAATTGTGCTGGAATGATGTTTAAGTGATAAATAATTTGAAGGAACACTGATAGGAAACATAAGGTTCATAAAAGTCCGGCAATGCTGCTGCAGTTTTATCACCATTATAAAAGTGTCCTGCTTGCCTTGTTTTGGGAGGGCTTTACTTGGCCAGCTCTCACATATTTCACGTGGAATGTGCAGTGTAAATATTCCAGGGGTTCATTCCAGAGCTGTGTTTGTGATATACCTTCCCAGAGTCCTTTCAGGAAATGTTTATTCCCGTTCTATCAAGTGGGTGCTAATGCCCCACACCAGCTCCCTCCATGGGCCATCCTGATAAATAACCCTGTGTGTGCTGAGGTGATTCTGTGCATAAACACTCCCAGATCTGAGTCACTGCAGCTCCAGGCCCTGACTGCATTAGATTTATAAACACAGCCTTGTGTTTCTCACCCGTGTTGAGGAGTATTGCAATGGCAGAACTGGCATTTATCGGGACTCTTGATATAAAAAGGGTCCCAACCACACCAGCAATGCATGAAAATACAAAAGCAATTTTTTGAAATATTACCAGGGAGGGGAGGGTCTTCAAAACCATCCCAGGGAGCTGCAGGTAGGGAGTTTTCTACTGAGTACAGAGCAATTTGGATCAGGACCTTGGAGAGCACAACCGCCAAAATAACAAGTTTGAAGAGTTAAATTGTGTCTTCTTCGATGTCTTCACAAAAAATTGGATACCTCAGAAAGGTCTCAGCAATACAGAGCGGCAGCTTCTTGATAAAGTTTAACTACCTCCAAGAACTTGAAAATGCAGGTTTAGAAAAATCTTAATTTGTTGAAATATTTCTGAAGTGCATTAAGGAAAAGGGATTCAGATACAGAGGATTCAGGCTCTGTGGATAAGGGGCAATTATTCTTGTGCTGAACAACCAAAAAGGTGCTGGACTTCAAGTCTAATTTTTCTGTGATTTTTTGAGTGACCTTTCACAAGCCACGCACAGTGTACCCAAGAAAACCACAAAGTGATTTCCACTGGCTTCAGCGGAGGAGAGAATAAGCTCCTAATTTCTCTTTGAATCAATTTTCTCATTAGTAAATTACCAACTTCAGAGCTTAATGCTTCCAGTGCTCTTCAGTATCCTTGAAGGGGAAGGGATATTGGAACGTTAACTGTCCTTACTGCCAGCAGCCAGGGAGCAGAAAATCCAGATTAATTGGGGCACTTTGGTGGCCATGACCAGCACATGGACTCGTGTTCCCTCCACCCCAGAAGAACAAGGCAAGAGTCGAAAAGATTAAACATTACAGCTCAAGAGAATGCTGCTTTCTCAGCAGGTACCTGGAATTTCCTGCAGGTTTTGCTGTATTTTAGGACATTTGCTGTCCTAATCATCTCAGCACTCTACTAAAGCACTTACTTCATTCACAGAGTTAATCAGCAAGTTCACTTCACCTGGAAATTTCTAGAGCTGAATATTCTCCTTGCTCCAGGACTTGAGGGCTGACAATGTTCACACAGAGCTAGGAACTCTGAGCTCAAGGAGAGGTAAAAATTGTTCGTGCTGGCAGTGCTCACCTCACACATCAACACCTGGCAGGACAAGGTGACCATTCCAGGGGACAAAAAACCAAAGACTGATGGCAAATTTGCTGGTAAGTATATAGGAAAAAAAAGGTCAGTCCTGAACATTAAAAAGGCCTAGCAGGAAATCATTAAATCTGAGTGATAACATGATAATTTTAATTTGCTCGCCTGGATTTTCATTAACAATGAACGGATTGGGGAAAATAAAATAAACTCCATAAAAATGTTGTCTACAGCAGGACTTAGAAAATAACTGTATCAACCCAGCCAGATTTCTGCCCCTTTCCCTTGGACTAGTTTTTATCTGTATTATTTGCATCACCAAAAGGGTAACTTGTTTAAGTGCCACGGGCTAGGCCCACTGGAGGATATAAATCATTTTAACTGTGGCATTCAATGCAAATATTTAAATTAAATCATGGAAAGCCTCGGCTCAGATGTCACCAAGCCCTGGTGCCACTGGGTGCTCCATGGGCACGCAGATGAGCCTGAGCCAGAGCAAGCATCCCCTGTGATGCCTGAAGGATCCAACCCAGTAGTCCATGGACTTCATGGGAGGGTGCAATTCTTTCCTCTGGATGTCCTCCACAGACCAGGTCACCCTCAGGGACAGCTTCTCAGGCTTCTTTTGAAGTTATTCCACTTCCATAAATTCAGCTGCTACAAAGTCTTCATAAACCCATTGGAGCAGGGGATAAAATCTTGTTTCAAGATTTTATCCTTTCCCAAGATGGCTACTTGAACCCGTAGGCCCTGTGAGAGGCAGAAAAGTTGAGGCTGAAAAGACCTTCAAGATCCTCGCGCCCAAGCCAAGAGACTGTGCCTTTTCAGAAAATTAAAACAGAAACATCCATCTCTGCTGTAGAGGATCACCCGACGTGCCTGCTGATTTATTTAACTAATTTTTCACCCCATAATTTTTCCAATCCGTGCTCAAATGATCTCATCCCGCATTTCTTTGCTGAAGGTTAGCAGTCTGGCAGAGCAGCGTCCTTCCGCCTTCATTCCGATGACGGATCTCTCCAAAGCTCCGTTTACCCGCCTTTAATCTGCTCCAAGGCCAACAGAAGGGGGTTTTTTTTGGTTCTCATCCACCAGGAACTCAGGAATACCCTTCCTGCAATCCCCCACCCAAGCAGGAGGACCTCTGCAGGGCAATAAATCCTTCCCAGGAGGTTATTTTAAGGCCCGAGCTGGCGGTGCTGTCAGAACAGCTCTAACTGCGTGACTGGCCGAGGGAATTGGCTCAAACTCATCAGCAGCCACCAGCACCTGCTCTGATCCACTCTTTGCTGTCCCAACAATGGTGCTGGATTCACTCCCAGCCCCAGGGGCCAGCAGGAACCATGAGGAGGGCAGAAACGCTCCCGAGTTGTTTTAAAAGCCATCAGTTTTCCCAAGCGTGCTGTGCTGAATTAAAGCTTGTCCAAACGCCTCACCCTGGTCATATTTCTCGCCCATCCCGTTGGATATGTCAGCTGTTGTTTCACCACCTGTTAATCCGTCTGTGCTCGAGCTGTATGTGTGATTTATGAATCACCTACACCTTACTTGTTGCCTACATGTGACCAATGCAGTTATTTTTTTATCATTGTTTTTTTCCTCATGCTGCATCCACCTATCAGTCACAATTTTAAGACAGGGAAATACAGAACTTTTTATTTCCACAACAGTCACTGGAGTTTTTCTACCTTTTTTATCATGAGCTACTGAAGTTGTATTGACACAATAGCTCGAGTACATATTATAATTTGCAATTTTCACCGCCCTCACTCACTGCTATGAAAAGTGAATTTTAATCACGAGTGATACATAAATGAACCTGATGATTTGTGATCATCAGCAGCTCAAGTTATAAGGAATCTCCTGCTGGGGTTACACATCAATGCAGATAGGAGCAAAATTGCTTTGCTCAAAACCTGTGATAGTTTTAATAATTTTATTTCTATTTCTTTCAGAATTCTGGGAAACATTAGCCAGATAATGATTCCTTTTGATTACCAAGCTTGTTCCCTCTTTCAGAAAACAGCTTTGGACTGCAAGAATCACCCCAAATGGGGTTTCTTTTGTGGGCTGCTTTAGGTTATTTTTTCTTCCTGTGTTATCTTTGTGCCGAGTATTGCTGGTTTTCAGTCCTACTGCTCTGCTCCAATATGCTCCCAATATTTTTGCTTTTACTGGCTCATTTACCCTATGCTATAAAGATGCTCATCATGTCATAAGGTAAGTATTTTCCCTAGAAATTGCTGTAGAAGTTTGTATCAAACTGGACATTTCTATTGATTTTTGAATTGATATTTGCTGGTCTCTTTCGTCTTTCTTTTTAACAATTGACTTTTAGACCCCCACATTTCATGAAAGAAATATTGCTGTGAATTGCAGTGATCTTGACCTGCTCTTTTTCTTCTCCTATCCCTCAGAGCTTTGCTATTCTAATAGCTTCTCTTATGCTCCTTGCAATTAGCTCGCAGAAAATTAGATGAGAGAATGGCTAATGAACAACTGCCACTCACTGTCAGCGAAGTGCTGCAAAGGAAAAGGCACTTTCAGAAGTCAGAGAAATTAGAGAATATTATAGGGACAGTGAATATCCAGAGTCGGTGGGAACAACTGTGGGGAAACTGAAATTTTCCTTGATCAAGACCCTTTTGATCCCTTGAGAATCTTCATCTCAGATCTAACCATGAAGAACTTTCCTGACCCTCCAGGCATGCAGTGAAATGACCCCACTCAGTGATATTTTTAATAATAATCTTTCACAGGCTTGCCTTGGACCCTTTCAAAGTTACATGATAAAAAGCAATTATGATAATTAAACCCGTGTAATATTAAAGTACCAATATTTACACCCTCCTCACCGAGTGCCTGCATTGAAGTTGTGGTGAGCATGCTGAGAAGGCCAATTTATTCTGACTTTCACCTGCAGAGAAATCCACAGTGTCCACCTCATTAGGATAATGATTTTCCATGTAGGACTGTTGCTTTCATTTCTCCAGGGTGAGAGCAGAAAATCCCAGATTGGTTTGGGTTGGAAGGGACCTTATAATTCACCAGTCCCACCCCTGCCATGGGCCTAACCCCTTACAGAACCCAGTGAAACAGGGAGAATCTTTTATTCTGCTTTTCTTCTGGATCTAAACCAAATCACACCCAATTTAAAGTGATTCCTTTGAGAATAAGATCCCATCCAGGATTAACCACTCCAGCAGGATATTTCCATTCCTGATTTCCCTAACCAAGCTTAGCCACAAGCATCCCCAGATGTGGTTCAGAATGTTGTTTGTCTTCATCCAGGAAAAAGATCAATTCTGTTGTGGGAACACAGTGCAGAGCATGGCATCACTCTAATCAATCTCAGCAGGCCTTGGTAAAACTATCTGGTAGTCTGCAATCCAGCAGCATCAAAGCTAATTAATACTTTAGTCTGCTTAATGAATGTATTAGTGGTTAATATTTGTGTACAAGTGCCTCATGACTCAATAATCCTATCCCATTTGCATTATTAATAGGACAGGTATGAGCTGATTGATCATAAAACCCATTAGGGCAGATTTCTGCTCTGTCTTCAGTTCTGTCCGAGGAAGAGCAGGGATCACTGAGGGCAGGATTGCAGGGAGCAGACACCATAAAGGCCTTTTTGGATTCCAGGTGAGAGGGACTGAAGAATTGCAATGAAAAGTTGCCTTTTAAACCAGACACGAACTGATCTGGAAGGGGATGGATGTCTAAACCCAAGGAGTGAGTGCCCTGGTTCGTGAGATACCCAAATGCTTTCAGATCACTTCCTCCTCTACAAGGCAAGAGAAACAGGCAGGAAGGAAGGGGAGAAAGAGGGAGAGGTATAATCCACTCCACAAAAGAATTTCCCTTCGTTTCCCTTCCTCTCTTTACCCCACTCCTCACATAAAAACCGTGGAGTGGGAGCTTATTTATTGAAATGAAGCTGGAGGTTGGTTCAGGTGGGAGACAAGTAAATAAACCAAGTGCTTCTCTAACGCCTGCTGGAGAAGAACAATATTTTGCAATTTCCCTCCTACAGGCTTTGTGTTCTACAAAGAGAAATAAAAACGTGCTTCATCCTCTTCAGCAGCCTTGAAAGCTTCTGCTTATTCTCAGCCCCTCACAACAGAGGCCAGATAAACCTCTGGAAGGGGAAGGGGAGAGCGTGCAGGCAGATGAATTCCACTGGAACAGCAATAAAAAAAAGAGATGAGGAAAAAGCAGCTCATTCCTTTGGAGACTCATCTTTTTAATGCACCGTTTCCACAGGATCTTCTAATTGCTTCTTGTGGGATTGAAGTGTTTTCTCTCGCAGCCTCGCTCTGGAAATTTGTTACATTTCCTGGTACGATGTTCTCCTGCTTTTTTTATTTTTAGGGTTGAAGAACTGTTTTCTTATCCTTTTTTTTTTTTTTTCCCCTGAGATATTTCCCCCATCTTTCCCATTTCTACATTCACATTGCTCTTACCAGTGAAATTTAAGCTTATGTGGTGCTGTGAAGCTGAATCCTCTTTTATTGCCACACTTTCTTATGTGGTGGGACAGCAGAGAGAGCTGCTGGTTAATCAGTCCTGAAGTCCTACATGTGGCAGGGAGATGTGCCATGAATTATCCAGTGAGCTGCACCTGCATGATTAACCAGAATCCATTCTCCACTCTGCACTCCAGTGCTCCTCTAGTTGCAATTTCTTTGTTAGAACTGTGTGTGAAGGGAATGAAAGAGGAAAGGAGATGGGAAAACCTCGAGGAAAGGAGTTTGTGGCTATAAAAAAGGGGACAAGAGCAATGCCACTACTCCCAGGGCTGGCCAGATGTTTGCTCATCTGTTCAGGCACAGCTCTTTATTTATATATTTATTTATATATTTATTTATATATTTATTTATTGTCAGCTGCCACATGACAAGCGGCAAAGTTAAAGCTTAATAAGTAATTAAGACAGTCTGCCATGAAAATGAGAAAAATGAGGGAAACAATGTCTTTCACCTCTTCTCATATGATTTAACTGGTTAAAAATGTTCCTCCGTTTTGCATAGAGCTGAGCAAATCATTCATTATAAATAATGTATTAACCTAATTTCATCACTTTTACTCTGTGAAATGTTCCTGACTAGATTTTTAAGTATTCCTTCTTGAAAAGTATTGGTACCTGGAAGCAAATCAGCAGATATTTTATCTGCTCGTGATAATTCCATATAAACAGGTAGTGCTGGAAATTGAGAAAGTCTCATTTTACCTCTCCTTGTAGTATTTGAGAAATATTTAGGAAATAGCTTCAGGGAAAATATTCAGCTAAAATCAGAGTGTTGGGAACATTTTGTGCACCTGAAGCTCACTGATGCGCTTGAGGGGAGTCATTGTGAAGGACTCAGGGCCAAATAAAAATTAAGTATTTCTTAATATGCCTGTAAAATGATTGCTATCACCAGATCTGCTTAAATTAACAGAGATACAGCTTTGTGAGATAGACAATATCACCTCAGGTGTACAAAATATCCAGATTTTGCAGTGCTCCAACTCAAGCTGTCGATCTTTAGCTAAACTTGTCTCGGGATTACAGCAAATCTTTTATTTTCCTTGATGCAATTCTATTTTTTCCCTTGAAGATCTCTGTGCAGGAGGTTCAAATAGCAGGGAAAACACCTCCTGAGGTAATGCAGGAAGACAAAATATGCAGAGTGTGTCCAGAGCTCTGTTTTGGAGAAGAAACTGCATTTCTGGCAAGCAGCAGAGATCAAATTAGGCAGCAAGAGCCTGGTTGCCCCTCAGTCTGTGAAGGGCAATGAGAGCCAAGGGAGGATCAATAAGTTTTGGGTAAGGCCTTGAAAAAGACTTTTAAATGTGCATAATTATCCAGTCCTGAAGGTGCCAAAGCAGCTCAGCCGAAGCTCTCCTGTGGGTGTGAAAGGTGTGGGAGTGCAGCTTGGACCCCTGAAACCTGGGCTGGCCACCCAGGGCCACCATAAAAACCTCGAGAATCACAACTAAAACACTGAATTTATTGTATCAGCCGTTCATGGCTTAGAATTGGGAGAGGATGAACCCAAACTTGGATGTGAGGGGCTGCCAAGCAGCTGGCCTGGCCTTTGGGGTGGGGAATGTTCTTCAGGGTGAGCAGCAGCAGCAGAGACTTGTCCTGCTGTGACCACACATCAGAAATCACATCCCCATTTCTCTGAACAACCTTACATGAAATTTGAGGTCTAGGATAATATTATCCTGTAAATAAGGACAGGCTGGCACACCACTGGGCTGTGCAGTCTGTAAGGAGGTGATCCAAGCAAGGTTCCTTTCTAAACCAGAATTTTCCCTGCCAGGATCTTTGGGAAAGTTTGGGGTGCACAAGTCTGGGATGTGCTGAGTTTGACCTCTGCTCTAGTCCATTGGAACTGGGATTCTGCTCTCAGCATCTGGAAGGTGTTACCAGGAGGAACTTTGTTTAGCAGGTAATGTTCACCCTGTTGGTTGAAGAAGTGTGACTAAAACTCCATTAATTCCATGTAAAAATCAGATCTACAAAAAAGATCTAGTGTTCTATTTATTATCGTCCTGCTGTTAGTTCATAACTCTCAAGAATTCAAATTAAAGCAGGATGGAGGGATAGTTTACAAATACTTGTAGCTGTGGCTGCAGTCACCCCAGAAACACCAATATAAAAAGCACATCTTGTTCACCCATTGCAAAATCGGCTTTTGCTTTGCAATTAATAATCCACAAACAGATTTATTCTCTGACTCCCTAACAATCCTCAAACCAGCACTTTTTTCCTGGTTTAACAACTGCAGGAACTAAACTATGAATAGATTTCCTTCTTTTTACTCTCTTGTGACATTGGACTGGCATTTGAGAATTATCATTAGGTATTTATCACCTGGTGCTTTTAGAGCTGAACCCCAGGAACTGCAGCAAAGTGAAACTTGTAAAATCTCCCTTCAGGTTGGGGTTGTGAACATACTCTGACATGATGTACATAACATGACACAGTGCCTCTGTCTGCACTGACTGCTGCAGGATACACCCAAACTCTCAGTCTATTTATTAAAGATCAATTTTTGTGATATCATTGATCCCCTGCACACTGGGGATTTTCATCCTTGCTCAGGAGTGGCTGCAGGAGCAGCTGAAATTCAATCCTTTCTTCTCCATCCCTCTGTGGATGAAACCCTGGGACACACATAACAAACACTCTGGGAAGATAATGTGCCACAGGTATTTGACAAAAAAGTGACAATAATGAAGGAATATGTTGTTACAAAGGGTTGCAAGAATAACAGCCCAGTCATTTCCTGCTCTGTGCCCAGAAAGACACCAGGATAAATAGTCAGCCAAGCTATTTCAGCACTCAGAAGATAAAGGATGATAAGAAAAGAAGCAGCATGGATGTTGTGGGAACAAATCATATCAGGCTACCTTCTGCAGATAAGGTGGATAGGGAGAAAGGGAAGGGAAGGTGTGTGCAGGAAAGGAGCTGTGGTGGTGGGTTAGTAATAGAGAGAAACAGGGAGAAAATCAGGATAAATGAGCAGGAACAGCACATTTTCAACCTGGAGCAATTCTTCAAGGCTACTCCTCAGTAACTCTACGGCTGGAATATCTGGCTTGTCTTGGACCCAGAATTTCCACAGCCATGGATGGACTGAAAGGAATTCTGGGGGGAAAATGGCCAAAACTGCAGAAAAGATGGAGCATGAGGAAAGGCTGGCAGGATGGAGCTGGGTTAATCTGAAGGAGGGTGGTGAGGGAGGGGAAATATCTTCACACAAGTGGAAGATTCTTCTCTCACCTCCGCGGCATCAGCTCCAGCTCTGTCCTCTGAGGCAGGGAGGCTGGGAAGTGTCCTGGACCCCTGATATCAGTCAGGGAAAAGAAGAATTTCCACATTGAAATTGTAAGGGAGATGTAGCTTAAACCCTGGGGAAATGTCCAGCCTAAAGGGCAGATAGGTACTGGAATAAATAGTGCAGGATCTATGGAAGGACAGGTTAAGCAGACACCTGCCAGACACAATTTAAGTCTGGTTTATGTTATCTTGAGATAAAAATAATGTGGGTGACTTCATAAAAACTTTTCCCATTATCCCTACTTTCTACGTTTCCATTTTTATTTTTGTCCTGACATCCAGCTTAAGCTCAGAGCAATTAAAATATTTAAAGCCAAATAATGAATCTAAAGTTTTTGGTGTTTTGTATTTTGTTAGAGGAAAATCAAGAGGCATCACATTTATTGTTAGTTGTAAGGATCCCCCCAAACCCAACCTCAATTAAAGATATTGATCTGAATTTTCTGATTTTCGGAGTAATGAAGGCTCAGGTATGATCTTGCACTGTTAATTCCATGGATTTAACTCCATCTGCAGAGTTAAACCTGCAGAGGCAGAGCCAAAGATTTCTTTAAATTACATGCCCAGTAGCCAACAAATACTTGTTGCTGTTGTTTATGAAGTCCTGCTCTCTTGAGATCAGAGGCAGGACTTTATATTGTACTTTGTTGAATTAATTTTATGAGCTCTTCAGGCTTGATGTTGCTTCCTTGCTTATTGTGTGTTTTGCTTTTCAAGATTGTTTTCATCCAATTGTCCTTCTCAAGATTTACAGTGAAAACAACTGAGGGCACTTTGTACATAACCCTTTCATCCAAAGTGATTGAAAAGTTCAGCTGAATATGCTCAGTGCATTTCTTTTTTTTTTTTTCCACTTGTCATCCTTCACAGCTTTCCTTCTTTACATTCCACCTCCAAATATTGCTTTGTTTAAGGAGGGAAAAAAAACCCCATCCTGGTGACAATTTGCATAATATGTTAATGCTGATATGCATCGAGACATCTGGATGGCATTTTAATATCTCATTCTCATTCAGACAAGTAGGAACCACACAGATGGGAGAGACAATTTTAAGAGCATTGCTGTAAACAAATAAGGCAGCCAGGAAATCAAACACGCTCCACGATGGGCTTTGTGTGCGAGGATGTGCACATGACACGTTGTGACTGCAGGAGGGAGCTGCCTGCTCCACTGCCAGCTAAACCAAGAGGTAAATGCAGGATTTGAGATGGGGATTTGGGATCATTTCATGGGAAGCTCTTTTCCCAGCCCAACACGTGTTGGCACCATGGGTTATCCTGGTGAGATGGAGCTCCTCGAGGCTCCGCTGTGGGCAGAGTGTGGGGTTTGGTTTATCTTAGTTTCAATTAGCAAAAGAAATACGAACAATCCTGATTGCTTCAAGAGGGAGACCCACAAATGTTGTTTTCCTGCTCCACATAACACTGTACCTCCTCGCAGTGATTTGCTCCTGTTGTTAAAAATTCCTCTCCACGGATGCCTTGGTAATTCCCTGCAGTCCTCTTTAATCTGCTGCTTGTTTGTAGCTCTTTAGAGGAGTGTAATAGCTCTGAACTCGAGCATCCACAGGCAGGGCTGATGTTTTGGGTGTCTGCTCCAGGTGTCTGTGCAAGAGCCATGAACAGCCTTTGCTGCAGGTGGGGCTGGCAGCTCAGCAGATGCTGAGCACTGGTGCCTCTCTCTGGATTGCATTAAAAGTTACAAAGCCACAGAGTATTCCCAGTGTTCTGAGCCCCACAGGGATCACCCAGCTCCCCCTGCACAGGCCAGCCCTGAGAATTGCTCCCATCTTTTACAAATAACACCATAAACTCTTTGTTTTCCCCTTCACCTCTTAACAGCTACAGCTACGCATCCCACACAATTTAAATTCCCAGAAATTTTCAGGAATTCAGCTGTGCTCAGTGAAATACATAATAGAGGAGTCCAGGACTCTTTCTTCATCTCCTGGAACATAGGTAAAAAGTTACAATTTAAATTCTACCCCTTCACCAAGGAATTGGATGGGGCTCTGCACAGCCTGGTCTAGGGGAAGATGTCCCTGCTCGTGGCCTTTAAAGGTCCCTTCCAACCCAAACTATCCTGTGATTTTAATTGTAAATAAATGAAAACATTAGAAAATGCATTAAATTTTACATTTCTGAAGTAGGTATCTAAGCCTCTACTGGAATGTTTCAGGTAGTGAAACATCAGTGAGCTGTTTAGGAAGCCACTTAAAAATTTGTGCCTGTTTGAGTCTGGCTAACTGAAGACCAGGGGACTCTCTTGAAAAAAAGGAAATGAGATTAGAAGCTCAAAGACATGGGTGGGAAATGACCCCACAAAGCAGTTTAGCAAGGGAACTTGTGAAAACAGCACTTCCTAAAATAATTCTGCTTTTCCTCTCACCTCAAAGCTGCAGATTTGCATGTGGCAAACACTAAGGAGGGGTGGAAGACAACTCACAGAAATGAGAGAGAGACAGAGGTAATGGGATCACAGAAAAAGACCTTAATTCATGTCTCAAACACAGGAATAAAAACAAGGCTGCACCATAAAATAACCTGACAGGAGGCTTTGAATGGTGAATAAACCAATTTTCCTTCACGATTACAACCTGATCCCTGTGCAGATTCCTGGGGACCATTCCCATTAACCTGTGGATGATTTCCACCACTGGAAATCATCTTCCCCTTTTCCCACAGAAGTTTCTTCTCTATGCTCCATCTCTCACACTTTTCCTTTTTTCTGAACCCCAATTTGGGTGCTGTGTCCAAGCTGTGAGCCACTGGAACTGTCACCAGGACTGGGATCAGCAGCTCCTGGCAGCAGAACTGGGAGATGGAATCTGCACCAGGAATCCTCCTAATGCAGCTATGAAAACTTTATGTGCCATATCTTAAGTTTGCTTTAAAATTTAAAAAAAAACCCAACTCAATAGAACTTTAATCCTAAGCATGCTAACGTTAACAAATTCAGTTAATGTCTAGCAGAAGAGGGAGGATAAAAATAGTAATTTAATTTTTAGTCTGCAAATTGTGAGATTGCAAACAGCGTTTACTCTAGAAAACAATTCTGTATTTTGTTCACAAAGCTGGATTTTTGTAATGGCTGGGTCAGGCTTAAAGCAAATCATGATCTAATTGTTCCTCCTTCAATAGCTCCTGGTGATGATGGGGCTATTGTGGCAAGCAGAATGCCTGGAAAAAAACACTAATAACAAATGATTTTCTGATCAGAGAGTGCTGGAAAGCAGAAAACTGATTAAATTATGATGGGAATAGTCAGAAAACAGGAGACAGAGGCTTTAAAAGCAGAGGTTTGTTTGTTCTAAGGCAGCTGGGGCTGATGTGTTCTCTCACCAGGCCTAGCAGGTTGTGCTCCTTCCAAGATCATTCCTCCACCTTCCCTTCCTTGGAATTTCCCCCCTCCCTGGTTTACAGCTCCCTGAATTAAGGAAGCAGCTCAGAGAACCCAAAGTTATTTTTGAAGTCAATCATTTTCTCAAATATCAATCTTCCTGCACCTCAGCAGCTGCCAGAAGCAGGCGTTTTTATAGGATTGCAGGAGCTTTTGGTGAAAGGTTTCCATAAAATATTTATGAATTCATTGTATACACACAGCAAAAGGAGAACAGCTATATCACAGCAGATCATATTTTTGTGTCATCTTTGGTGAGAAAATATAGATCAATCGATCCTAAACTGTTTTTCTGGGACTGGAACAGCACAAAAACCACTGGGGTAAGTGATGTTGACACCACGGGAAGAGTTACCATCTAATGAGTTTTCTCTGGTTGGATGTGTAACACACAATTCCACCTCAAATGGAATTAAATTTGTTGTCTCCTATTCTTTATCAACATTTGAAAACCAGAGAAGGAGTTCCAGCTCAATCATTCAAGCCACGGCCACGTTAAAGCCTTTCAGCTGAAAGTTTCCAGGAACTTTTATGTGAAAAATGTGATGTCTTGTTCCTCGAGCCTGTTTCCAAACTTAATGCCTTTTAAAAAACATTGAAGTTCCTCCAAAACAATGAAGCTGCTCGTTCAGGCTGCATGATTAAATTTGAGGATTTGGAAAGCAAGTGAACACAGAGTATTAAAGCAGCCAGTATTGATCTGCATTATGAGATAATCCCTACTGCTGGAAGAGGTGGAGGGGAGGAACTGCAGTGCCTGGAGATGACTTAAAGCTGTTCTTAATTTGTGCAGCCCTAGCTCGGTAGCAGAAGATCAGTTGGTAAATTGAGGGATCATGAGGGCTAATCTTTTAAAGGGTTTTCAAAAATATTGCCAGGAACTTGGATACCTTGATTTCTGTGAAGGAGCTGTCGGTGCAGGGATGTTCCACAACAGCATCAGGCCCTAATAACAAACTTTCTAGTGATGTTACAGTGATTTCCAAAGCTATGTTGCTAAAAAGAGGCTTAATTGAAATGGAGAGGTCTTCTTTCAAGTGGTTCCAGGTTTTCGATACTCACCTCAATTATAATTAAAAACCAAAAAAAGGTCACTGTTCCTCCAATCTTTTGGAATTGCTCAATACTCTGTGAAATTTTAGACTTAGGGCAGCCGCTCATTCTGATCAAGATAATAAAATTTCACGGAAAAAAATGCATCCCATTGTGTGCAGAGCTGGATGGAGGCAAAGACGCATCAAAATGCTTCATTTCTTTCCCTGCCTTGAGCAAAGCTCCCCCTGGTCTCAGAAATTCCAGGGTGTAGAACCAGGAAAGGCTTTGCAGCAAAGGGCCAAGGGGAAAAGGGGAAGGGAAAGGGAAGGTGCGGGAAGGGAAGGGAAGGGAAGGTGCGGGAAGGGAAGGTGCGGGAAGGTGCGGGAAGGTGCGGGAAGGTGCGTGAAGGTGCGGGAAGGTGCGGGAAGGTGCGGGAAGGGAAGGGA
>VZRF01008279.1:196558-253901 GCA_013396875.1 Vireo altiloquus | reverse complement strand
AAGGGAAGGGAAGGGAAGGGAAGGGAAGGGTTTCTTTCAAAGCCAAATGTTGTAACACGCCCCCATCAATCCGCTCTCCCCTTGTCCTTAGACTTCAGTGTGGAAAATCCTTCCCTTTCACCGAGGATCTGACCAGTCCTCATGCCAGAAGGGGACAAACAGACTCAGGCAAAGCCCTGGCACTCCAGGGGAAGGGGATCTGATTCTGCTAATCCTCAGTAATTTCTTTATTTTGTTTTGTGGACCATGTGGCAAGAGCCCTGCTGCTTCTTTCTCCTCTGCCACCTCGTGTTATTAAAATTCCCTTCCATCCTTGATCTCCATGCAAAATAGGTTGTGTGCTGAAATGGTATCGACTCAGGAAACTCATCCTGAAAGAACAGGGAGCATTCCTCCAAAATTTGCATCAAAATTGTGGATAAAAATTGTGGATTCATCCTCTGTCCCTCCAGCTGGCAGGAGAGAGGAAAGGCTTTGTTTTTATCTGTGTGTTATGTACAGTATTCATAATTGAAATGGTAATTTTTCATGTTCTTGGCTGGTTTTCGTTAAGCAAGATCCGTTTCACCCTCCTGCCTTGTGAGGGGCATATCTTAATCATATTTATAGCATTTATAAAAGTCATTCAGGCCTTATATTTTATGAGATCTGAGGCATGTAGTGAATTTCTACTGAAAAACCTCCTTTTTTACTCCCCACCCTGACAGAAGATAGGACTGCATTAAATTATCTGAAATTTAAATGCATTAGCTGTTAGCCAGAGTGAATTTTCATATAAATTAATATTGTTATTGTATTTTAATAAAGCCACAGCATTTATGGAATTATGCAGACATCAATTACCTGGAGGTGTCTTGGAACAATTATTGACTTCATGCATCATCTATTCCTTCCCTTCCAAACCAGTTGCACTCTTCAGGAACATCATTTATCAACAAGCCATAAACCACATTTTCAAAGCCATCCAGCCCATCACTGTTAGAAAAAGCCCCCTGAGCCCACGACATCCTAATATGTGGCTGTGTAATTAAAATTTTGACATATGCAAGGAGTTGTAAGAGAGATAAAAGAGCCTGGGTTGTAAATAGAAGTTGAAAGGCTCCCAGCAGATGGTTGGTTTGTGGGAGAGGCACGGGCAGAGCCAAGAGATGACAAACAGATGGTGTGAAGGACAGGCTGGGAGAGAGAGCTGGGGATGGAATGGACAACTCCGTGGAATTTTGCTTGCAGAGGAGGTTAAACATTTCACATGTCTCTATTTGCATTCACAGAAACGTGTCGGTGGAAAAGGTCCAACAATGCAGCCTAATAATAATAAAAATAATAATCTGCACCAAGTCCTTCCAGAAAGTCTTTAGGGAGGCAAATCTCCTCGAGCTGCAGCTCTCAACACAGCCACTTCCACCACAGCTCCTGGGCTGTGCGTGGGCTGAGTTGTCTCAAACAGAAATATTCAAAATTGTGGCAAAATCACGTTGCCAATATTTACAGGTGCCTGAAAAACAGTTTTAGTCACGTTGGAAATGAACTGGAGCTTGAAGGCTCCTCGCCTCCCTCTGAGCCTTGTGTCAATCCTGTGCTGGGTGAACTCAGTTCAGATTTAGGGTATTCTGCACCAAAAATCATGACCAAAAGGAATCTCTTCTGGGCAGAAAGATCAGATCAGATATTACTTATTTCTTTGAGCAATGGCAAGTCTGAAATCACAACCAAATTAAAATTACAACGCTGCTAAACCTATTCTTGAGTTTGGCTCCCTGTTATGTTCTGACTCCCATCTGTTTATCAGACAAGCTCGAAAACTGCATCAACAGCTACAAAATAGAAAAATTTCTGCACAATAATGGACAAAAGTTCCTTTTTAGTAACCGAAATCAAATTTCCTAAGAACCATAAAGGTGCAGGGATTTTGAGGGCAGGCTCTTGATCAGATTCTTGAATTGATCAGATTCTGTGGGAAAATTTTAACCATGTAGCAAAAGGGAGACATTTATGAAAAATATTCAATCAATATTTATTGTTTTCTCTTACTACAAAAGGCTGTTTACATTTGAAACAGCATTTGTGTTTATGAGAAGTGAATTTCTGCAAAGCTATTGTTACATGGGAACATTGTTTTAGGTCTAACAGTTGGGCTTAACTTGCAAAAGCCCAACATAATTACGAGTTTTGTGTGGTGTTTTTGCTCAATATTAATAAGAAATTATAGTTTTAGTAGTAGGGGAACACTGGAGTGCTGATAAAACTGGTCTGTGACGAATTCTATAAAGGCTTCGATTTTTTTCTCACAACTATTTGAAAGTTCAGCACAATCTGTTGTTCCAAGAATAAAACCAAAGTGTCCTGTAGTAAATATTCCTGAAAGCAACACCTGCTTGTCTCTGAGGAGCCCCACAAACGAGTGAAAGATAATTCACAAAGATAATTGGTGTTTTCCTGCCTTCCCAAGCCCAGGAGTGGTTGCAAGCCTGACCTGGGAAGGAGATGTGGAAAAGCCTCTGGCTGGGCTGCTTTTTCTTCTTTTTCAAGGCTTCATACCAGGAGAGAAAGGAGTCACAAGTGCAGCTTCTGTTCTTCATGTTGTTTATTAAGTTTTTATCTCAGTTTCTGTGTGCTGCTCCTGCCTGAGCTCAGCACAATCAGAATCACACTGCAAGGTGGTATCTGAAGACTTTGAGTACAAACTGTTTTAAACAATTTTTACCCAATTAACANACACCCTGAGTTCTCCATGTTGTCTCTATATAATATATAGAGCAAAATCTAAAACTGCAAACACATTCTCTATGGTGCACTAAACAACTATCTTATCATTTCTTTGGTGCTCTCAGCTCACCCAGCAGTTGGGGTAAATGCTCCCACAGGCTTAGTTTGCAGCCCAAGCCTTTTTTGGGGAGCTTCAGGGACAAAATATGTCCCTAAAAGATCAGGAGAAGTTCTTTGGCTTCTCTGGGTTCCAGCAGAGGTGCCTTGGGAGGTGCAGGTTTAAATTTTGTCTCAGGTTTAGATTTTGTCTCAGGTTTAACTCCATCTGCATTCATTTTTCTTGTAACCTATTCCACCCCTGCCAAGCTCCCTTTCCTGGCTCTGTCTGTGCCCTGTGGGTTCTGCCTCAGCCTTCCTCGGGCTGTCCCTGCCCTGTCCCTTCTCCTCAGGGTGACAATCCCTGCTCCTGCCAGCTCCTCCCTGCCTTTCCCACTCCAAGCTCTCCATTCCCCTGGCCCTACAATCATGCAGCATCATCCCCATCATTGAGCCGTGCTTTTTTCCCAGGATTTTGGCAAATTTATCTTCTTTTTCTGCCTGGAGAGGAGCAGAGCATTGGAGCTATAAATTATTCTCAGGCAGATTAACTTATTTGACCTCCTCATTTTTTTTTATTTTGACTAAGACACTGTCACCTGCAATTTTTAATTTTTTTTTTTAATCTCACTCCTGTATTCCTGGTTGCTCTCTGATTTTTTTTCTCTCTGCCAGGTATCACTGTCCAAAGGAGATGAATTTTGGATAGTAGTTTGAGCTCTGACAGCTGAGGTTGTGTCACAAAAGTATTACAAACTGCATCCTTCACAGGCTTCCAGCAGCCATAAACATTTGCTCTAAAAATCTGTGTAGGTTTTTGTTGAGGATATTATTTCCATAAATCTGTATGATATTTCTATAAATACCCATTAATAATGTGCAAATAAAATATATTGATATAGTCTCAAGGCCTAATAGAAACCACAGAAGCAGAAATGTCTAACAGAAATAATAGAAGCACACAATAAATATGTGTAGGAGTACAGGTTAGAATTATTTTAGGGGGGGGGGTTGTTCTCATGTAGAACTGATATTTGAATATTAAACAACCAGGCCTATCTGGGGATATGTATTTTCAATATATTTAAAGCACTAAAATTATATTTAGACATAATATATATATATTTATATATGATTACAGATATAACTGGTTCTCAAAACTAAAACAAAAGCTCACCTCTGCTCCTGTTTTTAAACTTCCAAAAATGCCTTAAAATGATCCCTACAATACTAAACTTCCAAAAATATCTTAAAACAATCCCTACAACAATCCCTCCTCTCTGAGTGAGACATGGAGATACTAAAGGGATTCCTCAGGTCAGATCTGACCTTTTCTCTCTCCTTCCATCAGGACTGTGGCAAAATCATGGTTAATTTTGGTTTGCTCTGTTTTCCTCTGTGAGGACAAAACCTTGGAGCTCATTCCAGTGAGAGCTGTGCTCTCATTCACAATGGAGTCAGTGACTTCTCAGGTGACTTCAGGTTTAAAGTGTCCAGAGCGAGACAAGAATTTCACCCATAATTTGGTTTTTTTTTTTAATTATGGGGATTTTTTGCAGTGTCATCCATTTGAAGACTCACTTTACTGACCTATTGATATTCACACTTGAAAGGCTGATTTCCATCAAATCCTATCAATGACCTTCAGAAATTGGGCCCTTCAAAAAATAAAAAAGAGCCCCAATGACAACAAAATCTGCCCCCACCCAGCCCTTTATTTGGTTAAAGAAGGGCTGGAGTGGTGAGGAAGCGATGGAGAGGCCATTTTCAGTTTTCACATTTCCCACGTAAGTGGCTCCATGAATCACCATTTATTGGGAGCCCAATCATGGAAGCAGAGACAAAACATCCATTGATTTCTGCAGCATCCCTTCCTGCACACTTCAGGAGGGGAGAAGTGGAGTACTGGCATTTATCAACCTTTACAATCCATGTAATTATAAATTTGTCCTTTATTGGGCCTGGAAAATGACCCTGACTGTCCTTAGGCTCCCATGGCTACCTCAGCTTTTCCTATGGATGTTCCCTTAGGCAGCATCACAGCCCTACAAGCAATTTCTGACAATTTCCCTCCCTTAGCTGGGATAAAACCTGGTGCAATTACAGAAAAGAAATATTTTTTTGATATTTCTTTACTCATCTGATGCAAATATAAAAGCAAAGTGACGTGGCCAGCGACGGAGGGAGATGTTGCAGAGTCCCAGGCTGTGGAGAGGAGCTGGAAGGGACAGAAAATTGTCTGGGCTGTGTGGGCTGCTGCTGGTGACCACGGCAGGCACCTCCCTGAGCAGAGGGGAGGTGTGAAATTCGGGGGGTGAGAAATGTGGGAGGTGTAAAATGTAGGGTGTGTGAAGTGCAGGGTGTGTGTAATGGGAGAGAAGATGCGTATCAGACATGGAAAGAGCTGAAAAGTTTGGGATTTGGGGAGTTACTCAGCTTAATTTGGAAGGGAAAGCCCCAAAATCAGAGGGTGAGCCTCAGCTCATTCCCCTCTGGAGCACTTCACGTCTTCCCATGCCTTCTGCAAACTCATCCCCTCACCCAAAGGTCCAATTCCATCTGGATCTTGGCAGAGCTGCCTCAAAGGCTTCGAATTTCTGACCTTGCTCAGCTTTGCTGCTCTGTTCTTGGCCTTCCCCGAAACTGGGCTGTGAAATTCCCTGTGTGTACACAAACATTTATAATGAACATATGTACAGGTCATTGAATATATATATTTTTATATATATTTATATATGCAGGTTGAGATTGCAAATACAGATTGAGCCAAACCCTGTGTATTTTAAAAGAGAACAGAATCTTTTAGCAAATGAAGGTTAAAGTGATTAAGTTGTCAATGAAATAGAAAAGCTCCTGTTAAAAAGCAAATAAAATGCCACTAAGCACAGCCATTGTGATCTGGTTTCTGATACGTCATTTTATAGAGATTTAGAATTATTTAAAAATGTTTTAAATCATTATAAGGGATTAAAAATTATTGAAGAATAAGGAGGGAGCAGAACAATTTGTAGTGCTGACACTGAAGCAAATGGAATGAGCAAAGCCCACAAAGCACAGCTCTCCTCAGAGCAGAAACACACCATGACTGTTTGACCACTCCATTTGTTGACAAAATTATCAAGATCATTAGGCTGAGTAAGTAGATGAGATTCACAGGAAAAAGGAACAGTAACATGGCAAAATAGAGGTGAAAGATTTTATTTGAACTGAGAAATTGCATTTATTATTTAAACACGATCATCATCAATTGGCTGGACACCAGAAGCAGCCTGGAGAGACGAGATTTAAAAAGAACATAAACATGAAGTGGGAGAGAAGATCAGCACAGGACAATGAAAACCAGCCCAGAAAGCTGTAAATTTAAAGAACAGGTTTGGATTCAATATTGGGAAAAATTCTTGCCAATTTTTGAGGGTGGTGAGGGGCTGGAATTCCCAGAGCAGCTGTGGCTGCCCCTGGATCCCTGGCAGTGCCCAAGGCCAGGCTGGACATTGGGGCTGGGAGCAGCCTGGCACAGTGGGAGCTGTCCCTGCCCATGGGATGAAATTTTAACGTCCTTCCCACCCCAATGTGCCTGTGCCATGAATGCTTTCCCTGTGCCATGGGACCAGTGGCAGCAACGTCCTCAAAACACCCAGAAGCTGCATAATTTATAAATTAAATAATACATAATGCCTAGAAATGCATACTCAGAAAATGTCCTTTCATCCTTACTCGCAGTTTTGAGCGCACACACACACAGATGCTCACACAAGGGGATATAAATGCATTTTTTTCTGATGGTAGGAGTTTTTCCTGTCTCCTCTGATAGCACGGAAAGCCAAAATAATTCAGCATCAGGTTGGGATAGATCTGTTGTGAGCAGCAATGCATCAGGGGCTCTGATAACATAAACAATCCCAAGCAAAATTTTATTTCTCCGGAGAATCTCCCTGTTTAAGCTGCTTTTCCTTATCCTCCAAGGATATGGCCTGTATTGCTCTGGAGATAACTTCTCTCAACTTTAAAGCACATTTCTGAACTTCACTCGAAAGCCAAGACTTGTGTGAGTTATTAAACCATTAAAGGCCTCTGTCACTTCTCATATCAAGGTCCCTCATCAAGTGATTAAAGCAGCTGAAGTTGCTCTGCAGCAGGAAAAACGCAGCCCTGGCACCCATTTAGTGAGATCAAGACCAATCCTCGGTGGGTTTTATGTGTGAGAACTCTGATGAAGGGTTGCTCATTAAAAGGTAGCTGACAGAACTTAAAACATTGTTCCTAATGCTGTGAAACAATTATTGTTCCTAATGCTATGAAAAGAAAGTTGCTTGATACGTCTTTCCAGTGATTTAATTTATCTTCAGTTTCATTTAAATGTATTAAAAATGCCCCATGACTTTGGTTTACCTGGGTTCCTTTAGGTTTGGAGGCTGAATGTGCTTCCAGGATGGGAAGTGCCTCCTCGAGAACTCAGCCGCCTTTGCTGTGGGCAAGCAGCAGCTGCTTTGATCCTGAAAAACTCTGAAACCAGGGAGCACAAAGTCCCTGAGCATTCCATACACATCCCACGGCTTTTAGACTTAGAGTTTAGCCAGCAGGTGGGGAGAGAGCTGGAGGAAAATCCTCGAGCCTTGAGGAGAGTTTAACTTTGTGTTGGACCCACCTTGAGCGCAGCCCTCGGTCTGGAGGAACATTTCACCTGCCAAGAAAGAGAATTCCAGCATGGAGCATCCCAACATCATGGAAAAGACAGAAATTTGACTTCCCTCTGATTTCTGTGGAGCTGCAACTTCAGTGTTGGTATATTTGGGGGTTTTTTTTTTGGTTCCTCATGGCCTCAAGTGCACCTAAGAGCTCAGACTTAGCAAATCTTTCTTCTAGGAGCAATCTAGGAAAGAATTCCTCATTTTGGGCTAATCTCCTCTTGGAATTTTCTGTCTCCCTTCGTGGTTTGCAGAGGGTGACCACTCATTTATTTGTAACTCCACCAAGCAGTGCTAATTCAGAAATGATCACTCCTGCTCCAGATTGTTACAGTCTGGATTTGGGCATTCTTAATTAGTTTCCTTATTGCAACCACCAGAATTATTCATGTGCTTGACTGTGTGTCTGAGCATTTGGCTGCTCAGAAACTTATTTTTAAAATGCTCACCAACAGCTGGAGTTAATGTTACATGAAAAATATTAATTCAACTGATATTTTCAGTAACTCTTCACCTCCTGAATTTCTGCATTTGGATTTGGATCATCCAGACTTGGCTTCTTAAGTGCAAACTACTCTAGCAAAAAGACAAAATGTGAATTATTCAAGAATTACATGTAAATGTCTGAGTGTGTATATATATAAATATATATATTTGCAAGCTGTTTCTAATAGGCAGTGGAAATTGCTGTAGAAACAAAATTGAAATTTGCTGTAGAAACAAAATTGAAATTTACTGTAGAAACCTTTGCTATAGAAGCTTTTTCCTGGAGGAGAGATGTGTTAAAATTAATTCAAGAAATGTTGCTGACGACTTCAGAGAGTTCTATGGCTGTTTCTATTTTGGGCTGGTTTGTGAAGGACTTATCAGGTTTGTGAAAAGCTCAAAGTTGGTGTTGTGCATTGTGTGATGATACAATGAATTCAGCCTTCATGTTGCCGTTCAGATTTGTGCAGAATGGTACAGAATATTTCAGTTTCATGATGGGAAGCTGCTTAGCAGGCAGCACCTGAGTTCTGTTTAGAGAAGGGAAAAAAAAATTGTCTTTGAAGGAAAACAAGGCATTGGGGTGCACCAAAGTAAAATTATAATTAATGTTATTAACATCTCTAATATGCCTTGGCAAAAAATGAGTGTTTGGTAATAAACAACATCACTTGTGCTTCTGGATTGAAAAAAAAATAATCTCAGAAAACAGGAAAGAAATAGAATAATAGAATCCCAGAATGGTTTGGGTGGGAAGGAATCTCAAAAATCATCCAGTGCCACCCCCTGCCCTGGGCAGGGACACCTCCCACTATCCCAGGGAGCTCCCAGCCCCATCCAGCCTGGCCTTGGACACTGACAGGGATCCAGGGGCTGCCACAGGGAAGAATTCTTCCCTAATAAACTCAATTTTTCATAGGGCAGAGCTGGGCTGGAGCCCAGCCCGGGAGGAGCTCAGGGTTGGGTCCAACATCCCCAGGAGCCTGAGTGCCACAAAGAGTCAGCCTGGCTGTGTCTGAGGCTGTGCAAGAGAAAATGATCCAAGTTATTTCAATTTCTTCAACAAAGACCTCCCAGAGAAAGAAATAACCCCAAACAGAACAGAACCAACTCTTCCTTCCCAAACCCCAATAAAATAAAGCAGCCACAGGGCTAAAATCTTCACGTTATCTTTTATAACCCACAATAATTACATTTATGATTGCCTTGTTTTAATCATCTTTAGACTCACAAGGAAAACATTTTCTTTTCAAACTGAACAAAATAAACTTGAATTTATGAAAGGAATTATGTGATGTGATGTGCCAGCAGGAGACAGGATATGCCAGCCCAGGAGATCTTTTCCCTCCTCTATTTCCCTTTCAGTGTTCCTGTGTTCCTACTTAGGAGCCTGCTATAATAAAAGTAGTGCTCATAATATGCAATACACTTCTCTAGATTACTTTAGTAGTGCCAAAAAGACAACTAATGAATAATCATAATAAAAATATATGTAAAGGGGATCACAAATCTCACTGATGCAGAACAGGAAGAATTTATTATCAAAGTGTTGCTAACGACTTTCTGCCTGCCCCTTTGAAAATGGCTCTGAGCTTAGCACTATCCCTTGGAAATCCAATTCATAAATCCACAAGCAGCACGAAACTCTAGTAGGAAATAAAGCACTTTTATTCCAATGTGTTACAGCGCGTTAATGCTGTTTGTAGGAACACAAACTTCAGGAAACACCACTCTGAAGTACAAATGAGGAGTGGCCTCAGGGTGGGGATTTGGAAAGCTCTGGGGTTAAGAGTCAAAGCTCAGCACACAGACAGCTCAGGTTAGGAAAAAAACAGATCCAGATGAAGTTCTCAGTGCATTCAAAGTGCTGCTCCTGTGAGCAGAGCATCCTTTCCCTGCGCTGGGAATTGCTGCAGGAGCTGCAGGGGCAGGAATGGCACTGCCAAGCACAGCTCTGTGCAGGGTGCTGCAGGCCTGGCAGCAGGGCTGTGCCATCCAGCAGCTGCTGATAAAGGAGAATTTGCCCTGGGATCTCTCTCTGAAGCCTTTCTCCAAGTGCCTGCTCCTCGTGACTGCCTCTGCTCCTGTTTCCCTCTGAGTGCTCCTCTCCAGCACACTCGAGTGATCTGCTCTGCCTGGAGGGGGAGAGAAAGTTGCTGAATTCCTAAATATTGCCATGAAAACACACTGGCTGGTAACAGGAGTCTGGAAATGACTGGAAGTCTCCTTGTTTCATATTCCCAGAGCTCTGCTGAGTACTTCTGCTCGGTGCAGATGGAAAAGGTTTCTTGTGCTACCCTGCATTGCCAGGACAGATTTGGCTGCCTCATGTCAAGAGCTGCTCATTCCCTTTTTCTCATCTCTTTTTTTTTTAAAGGAAACCAACCAATATTCTTAGAGAGCCAGAAGAGGAAACAGTAGAAGTTTATGAGTGAGAAAAAAATGGGGAGCTCAGAACTCAAGAATCCCAGAATGGTTTGGGTTGGAAGGGACATGAAAAATAATCCTGTGCCACCCCCTGCCATGGGCAGGGACAGTTTCCTTTATCTCAGAGTGCTCCAAGCCCTGTCCAACCCGGCTTTGGACACTTCCAGGGATCCAGGGACAGCCACAGCTTCTCTGGGCATCCTGTGCCAGGGCCTGCCCACCCTCACAGGGAACAATTCCTTCCCAATATCCCATCTAAACCCACCCTCATGTCGCTCTGTCATGCCCCTTGTCTTTCCCTTGCTGGAAACCCCAGAATGAAATGGAGCCTCTTTAGGGGGAAAAAAAAAAATTCCAAAAATCCTTTATTACCAATCAGAGTAATTACCTCTGAAAAAAAAAGAGAAGATTAATTAACTGCCACTCCTGTAGGTCCTGGGGAAGGGGAGGTTGTCAAGCCCAGCCCAGCTCCTGAGAGAAGAAGTGAAGGATCAGCCACCTGGAACTGCGGATGATGCTTCCCTGGGAAACCTCACGTCCCCATCAGCTGCAGCTCCCTCAAAATATTAAAAGGCAAATGAAAGTGACCTCTGCCGAGCACAAATTTCAATAACCATGGAATCCCCCTCTCCACAGTTCACTTTTAATTGCAATTTCATGTTTTTTTTAATAATTGTGTTAAGTGCCTGATAAAGAAGAAACAGCAGCTTCTAAGATGATTGAATTGCTGGAATGACAGAAATAGGAAAAGGAAGGAGGAAATATCAAGAATTGGCTGATTTGGGATCAATGCTCAAAAATCAATACGGATCTGTAAGTGCTGTCTTGGTATCTCCATAGCTGCATGATTTATCTCCATGATCAGTGTGTCGATTTATAAGAAAGCAGGTTGGAGCTGCCTGTGTTCCTAAACAAACATTTTCATCTCATCCTTGGCCCTGGACTTCTTCCCCCTTTCCTTTTGAGCTCCAAGATCCCAGACTGGGTAAAACACCATTGTGACCAGAGAGGTAAAGAAGCAAAATCTGCAACAGGAACTGGCCCAGAGCAGCTGTGGCTGCCCCTGGATCCCTGGAATTGTCCAAGGCCAGGCTGGACATTGGGGCTGGGAGCAGTCTGGGACAGTGGGAGGTGTCCCTGCCATGGCAGGAACTGGATGATTTTTAAGGTCCCTTCCAACCCAAACCGTTCTGCGGTTCCAAGTTCATGAGCCAAGAAAGAATCCAGGCATTCCTGTTCCAGTTTGATGGCAAAAGACTGATTTTTGTGTTTTCCACTTTACTCATTCCTCCATCTCCAGGAAGGCAGTGATGAAGAGCAAACACTGCTGCCCTGACTGATGTGTCTCTGACTGACTCTGCTGTGTTTGGTACTCCTGCACTCTAGCCTGGGAAGAGTTTAGTCCATTATTAGACATAATTCCAGCTCTGTCATGCCAGGCTTAATGCAGCTGATGCTGTCTTTGAAAATCAGGGCCAAAGACAAGCACATTAATGTCTCATTGCTAAAACTCAGACGTCTAAATCCACCCTACACATCCAAATAAGTCAGAGGAGTTCTCAAAATGCTGAGAATCTGTGACATTCGCAGTCTGTGTAAGACCAGGTGATACCCAGCATCCTTAGAAACTAAGAACTTTGATTAGTACCAGAATAGTTGTGAAATGCCTGGTACCACACTTGAATATCTTCCTCAGAGAACTCTGTATTTCATCCCCTGAAATGTTTTCATTTCCTGGAATAGCTGTGTTTATTACTTTAATGAACTGAATTAGGAAATATGGTTATTGGTTTCCTAACTAGGCTGAATTAAGTTTCATTAAAAAATAAAATCCAGGATCCTACCAAGTTTATACTTGGTATAAATGCACTTAAAATGTTAGAATGACCATACTCCTTTTCCTTTTTCTTTTAATACATGGATTAAAAAAAAAAAATCCTTCCTGCATTAAACCCAGAGCTAGTCTCAACGTTTCAAATGGACTAAAATATCATAAATAAAAATTTTAATTAAAGCACCTAGTGTATAATATTTCCGGACTTCTTATATGTACTATTTATTTTCTGTTTGCTGTAGATCACAGAATAAGGTCTGTGAAACAGATGTGAAACACCCTTATTAAACCAGCAGGGTGATGCTCCAAAGGTGCAATTCCACCTGGTCTGGTGGCATTCCATGATCCCTTGTCTGGAATCAGGGCAGTGACAGGGACAAGGCTGCAGCATCCCAGCAAAGGGAGAACCAGGATGGAGGTGGTACCACATCCTGAGCTGGAATAACCCAGCCTGACACATCCACCCCTGGGATCATCCCTCCTCACCTGCAGAGCAGCAAAGCTGGTGGAACAAAGCATTTTTGGCAGAAATCTCACAGTAATGGAGAGTTTCTCCATCAGCTGCGGCCCTCCTGTGACGTGGCTTTGCTCCTGCTGAACTTGGAAAGGCAAAGTTCCTACCCAGTGAAGAGCTCTCAGCTCCTCACCTCCCTCACAGGCCAATTCCAGCTGCATTCATGAATGAAGGATCACCAGAACACGAGCTAAGTCTTTCAGCTTTTGTCCCTGCAAATTGGTGTTTAATTTTCTGAATGAAAAAAAAAAGTGGGTGGCCACTGCCCCAAAGTTAAAACCCCATCAATTCCCATCACAGAAAGAGTTTAAATGCTGTTTATTTCCACACAGGAGCCTGTTCAGTGTATTTTAAAAGCCACGGAGCTGCTTTGGACTGTGGGTGCGTTTTTGTGGACTAATTTCCACTTTCAAATGACAGATTATCTCCAATGGAAATGACTGAGCTGAAAAGGTTCCCTGAGCTGAAAACTGATGTTTTCCTCTGAAGAGAATGGCAGATTCACTAATGTTCGACTTGTGCCATGAAAATTACTGTCTGCGAGTCAGAGGGAAGTTCTGCAAACTTTTTTTCCACATTCATAATTAAATCCCTGCTCTTTCCACTTGCCTCATTTGAATATCTCAGTGTTATAATACGGGAAAAGAGAGGAAGCATTAAAAACACTTTGTGTGACAGAAGGCGACAAAAGAAAAAATCCTGAAAAAGCTCTGAGGGCTTTAATAAGGAACTAAATGACCAAAAGCAGACGAAGTGCTTAGCACGGGGAAGTCAAGCTGTGCCAAAGCTCTCTTTGCAAATGCTGAAGGCTTAATGACACAACCGTTTAATTCTTTGTTTAATTCTTTGTCTCCTCGCAGCCTTTTCTCCTTCCAGCCCTGTCGAAGGGAACACACAATGCAGCTTTAGCTAAGCCACCCTCCTGCCAGCCAGGAGAGCCAGGAAGCAGGCATGGGATTTCTGCCAGAGTGCACTTGCAGACAGCAGGATGGAGGAAAATTGGTGTTGCTTATATTCCACAGCAAATCTCACCACCTTCCTGCACCCCAATCCAGCCCGAAGCATGTGCTTTCCTCTGGTGGTTTATCAATAGTTAAAAAGGGCAATTTATATATCCAAAGTTAATAATCTGTTCGAGAGTGTAGGTTCAGAAATCACAGTGTCTTAAAAAGCTGATTTTCCTGAGTCTTTGAGTGTCTCCAAGTTGCACTTGAGTGGGGAACAGCTCAATCCACATTCCCAAGTCATGTGTGGCACAAACAGAAATGCAGCAAACCCCGAGGTTTGCCGAAATGAGAAGACATTTGAAAAAATAAAAAGCTTTTTTGAGGGATGCTTCACGTGGGACCATCCCATGTGGGGTTGTTTCCTCCTCCTGGAGGAGGGCAGGACAAAAGCTCTCCCTCCTGGGTTGGGGGCAAGCATTTCTGCCTCTCACCTGCTGCTGCCACTGCTCTGTGCCTTTTCACATTCCTGGAAGGGCATTAATTGAAGTGATCAATAATGCTGAGAGGAGCAGCAGTGAAGACTCAAATTCCAGTCTCGGGTTTTGGTTTCACATCTGTTTTTCGTGGAAGCAACAAGAGAACAGAGCAGGCACCACCAGACAAGAAATGAACAGTAAATTATGAATTAAACCAGAAATAAACCAGGACTGCTCTCTTGCCTCAAACCACCATTAATCTTCATGAAGACAATAACTCAGTGGAACATGGAATATTGGCCATTGAGGCTCAGTTTTAGAAACAACTCAAGCTCCGTTGGAGACAATTCAGCTGCGCTCTCCCCACCTCCTCACTGCAGACGTTCCCTACAGAAAGTGTGTCCTCATCTAATCTACTGGCAAATCCTGCTAAAACCAACAGGGACTTGGCATGAGGAAATATTACAGCATCTCACATCATCATGTTTAGATGGGATATTGGGAAGGAATTCCTGGCTGTGAGGGTGGGCAGGCCCTGGCACAGGGTGCCCAGAGCAGCTGTGGCTGCCCCTGGATCCCTGGCAGTGCCCAAGGCCAGGCTGGACATTGGGGCTGGGAGCAGCCTGGCACAGTGGGAGGTGTCCCTGCCATGGCAGAGGGGGCACTGGATGGGCTTTAATCTCCTTTCCCATTCCATTCCATCCCAAACCATTCTGGGATTCCTCACAGAACTGCAATAAATGGTCAGTTACAATAAATACTTTGAGCACAGCTGATTATCAGCTCCATACAAACAGAAGGGTAATTAAATGGGCCAAGATGCAGCTCACAGAAGCAAAGTCAAGATCCCAGGAAAGAGAACTGAGGAAGAACTGCCAGGTTTTGTGTTTCCCATGGTTTGGAGAAGCAGAGCTGCTGATGATCTGATGTGTTTCCCAAGACTTGCTGTGAGCAGCACGGCACAGAGAGTCAGGCAAACCTTGTAATGAGGAGATGTAGGATGTAAAAATAATTAGTCAGGGTTTATGGAGCCTACCAGCGAAACACAGGGAGCTGTGAAGTTATCAAAGGCTCTGTGCAGGGTATGATAATAGGAAAATGTGGCGTGGAAGATTCAGAGAGAGAAGTACAGGCCCTTGTAGCAGAGCTAATACAACCTCCTTGCAGGTCCTCTTGGGCTTAGTCATTGTGAGCCCAGCGAAACATGGATAAAACAGCCTTTTTGCACTGGATCAGCTACTGCTTTATTGATCCTACAAACTGCTCCTCCATCTTCGTTCTTAACACGTTTTGAAACAAAGAATCCTTGAAAGCCACGGATGGCACTCAGACACCAAACTCACAGAAGTGCCTTTGGAAGTGTCCACCTTCATCTTGCCCTTCCCTCGTCGTTAAAAATACTCTCCTGCACTGCCAGTGGTTTTCATCAGCCAGGATCAGAGAATCCTGGATGCTAGGGAGGACTTTTGGAGTCGCCTAAGCCACAGCAGCCACCAGGAGCTCGAGCATTTGTGTCACCTCCAGGTAACGCAGTGGCAGAGCACAGCACAGCAGCTGCAGAAAGCTTTGGAGCACTCAGCCACCCCGAGGGAAGGTGCAGACTAATTAAAACCAGTGCTACAAAAAGATGCTGCTGTTCTAACACGTGTTAATGCGAGCTGGTGCACGGGAGAGCAATAAAGGAAATGTCAAAGGAAGAGAGAAATCGTGGAGGAGCCTGAACTGGGAGAGGCACAAATGAGAGTCTGGGGAAGCAGGGCACAGACTGTGGAAAACAGAGCTCTCTAAAAATGTAAATATGGGGGAAGGAAGGTGCAGATGAGTCTCTGCCATGGCACCAAGGCCTGAGCATCTTGGACACAGATGCTCACATCAAAAAGGGTGACACTGCCAAATGTGGCCTTTGATTCATGTATAATCATAATTTAGGACATGAACTCACCTGTGTGCATCCCAAGATAACCATTTCTCCAAGATCCTTGTGGTTGTGCTGGAATAGGAAAGAGGAGACTTAGATCTCCAGCTCCTTCTGCAATCCCCAGCTCCTCAGCATTGCTGGTCAGCTCTGTGTCCATCTGTATCACAGAGGTGCCCTGGAATGCACAATGGACTCCAGGGTCAGCTTGGGAGAAAGGATTTGTTTCCTTGTGCCTTTCCCCTCTGGCTCTGAGATCAGCAGGACTTCATTCCCAGTTCCCATCCACAATGCCAGAGAGCAGAGCTGAATCTCTGGTGAGACACAAAGGCACCTGGGCTCCATCAGTGTCCTACAAGCTGAAGCCTAAGGAGAACCCAACCCTCCTCATAAAGGAACAAAGGATTGGGAGTCCAATTTCCCTTCCTGTGGTCAGCCTCCTGGAAAAAAAAAAGAATAAAAAATTAAAATCCCAAGTGCTTGAAACTGGGCAACAAGAAGTGCCTCTGACAGCTCTGTGAGAAATCCTTCCCCATCTGGTGAGTCTTCAGCTAATTAACTGACATGGCTGCAAATGAGCAGCAGCTAATTGGAGCTCTCTGTTCTGCCTTTCCCTGGCAGGAATGAGATGGAGTCCAGACGACCAAAGGTTCAACATTTTCCAAATAATCTCCATTCGGTGCCGGGGTGGCTTCCCAACAACTCATCCATGTCCTCACCTTGGGCTGTGATTCCAAAGAGCATCACTGGAGCTGTTATGGGGAAGCATCAGGCAGATGTGTGCAGGCTCCAATCCCAGGAATATTTTGGAAAACCAGGCACCTGCAGGCAGCCAGGGCCAGCTGAGTCCCAGCCATGCCTTTTCCCTGCAGCCAAGGGGACTCTCCGAGCCAGCCCACGGAAGCTGGAGGCACACAGGCCATGCCTGGTGCACTTTGCAGGAGGTTTGCAGTGTGGAAGGGATGGTTCTGAGGGTCTCCAGCAGCTGATGGGTGCCAGATCTCCAAATGTGAGGTCCTAAAAAGGAAAAAAAAATAAAAGCACTGTGTTTTCCTGCTCCAGCCTTTGCTAGCATTCCTTCCCTGAGCTCCCAGCCTCTTTTCCAGTGACATTATTCACTCCCAAATACAAGGCACGGCTTTACAAAAGGAAGAAATCCCTGTTTTCTTCTTTTTTCCCCTTCTAAACTCATTCAAAACATCAAAACTTCCCTAAAAAATTTCTTCATCAACCAAAAAAATAAAACCACACCCACAAAACCTCCTACTTTTTACCCAAAATTTTCTTCTCCCTCTCTCTCTACAACAATCAATTTTTGTTATTATTTAGAATTATTGTTCTTGTTATTATTTCTTGTTTTTATTGTTCTTTTATTATTTTTGTTATTATTTAGAATTATTGTTCTCGTCCTGTATGTTTTGTTGTTTTATCAAATAAATACTTTTTTTTTCTTTTTCTCTTCACTTTCCTCCAAAAATATTTTCTTCCCCAAACCTAATAAAAAAAAAAAAAGTACACAAACACCTACAACCTACTTTCCATCAAAAGATATCCTCCTCTAAATTTGTCTCAAACCAAAACAATCCCTTAAATACTCTTCATGTATGAATGGTTTGGGTTGGGAAGGACCTTAAAGATCATCTAATTCCAACTCCCTGCCAGGGACAGGGACTCCTTCCACTATACAAAACCCAGTCTTGAACACTTTTCCACATGGATAGGAGCAGTGGAATAGATTAAACTGGGACCAGGGATGTCCCTGTCCAGTTGTGGTCATTGCCCACACAAAGTACAAACAAACAAACCAAACTCCCCTCCCCAAACACCCAGGTGAGCAAAATTATTTGTAAAAATAGTGGGAGTAACTGGAGCACCTCAGCACTCCAAAGACCAGCCTGGATGTTGTGCTCAGGCTGGGAATAACATTCCCTAGGATTTCCCTGGAAACCAGGAATGAATATTATGTCCAAGATATCATAGACAGAGATGTCCTTTACAATAAGAGCACATCCAGTGATGGATGCCAGCCACAGATATTTTCGTGTTTTTCTCTTAATTGCAATATGGTAAAGCAGGGTTAAGCCCACCGAGATTTTCAGCTGGGCTGCAAGAACTCAAAATCTTTCATTTCTAATGAAAGTTTTCCCCCTTTCTCTGCAATATGAAATTTAAAAAATTCTCCTGGCCTGTCCAGTTGTCTGGTCTTTAGTGGATGCTAAAAATCCCCACAGGTTTCCAGTCCCAAACCATGGTAAATTCGAGGATTTGGGCTTTTTTTCCCTATTTTCATCTTAAATTATTAAATTCCAGCAAAATTACATTAGAAGCTGGATTAACTAAGAGGAGTTCTGTATTTCTGAGTTTGGTGTCTGTGTTTATCCAGTTTGAAAATAAGAAAACATAAATAAAACATCTCCATGGGATGCAAATTCACTTCTCTTGTCTCGAATACAAGAAATGGTGCTGTGGAATACAAATCACCTTCTAGCTAGAAACACCACTTAATATTTACTACTGCACACTTGGCTCTGTGGATTTAGGGAGAATGTGAGATAAGTGTCCCCCACTTCTTATCTGTCACCTTTTGGGGTCCTGACCTCACACTGTGGCACCACTAAAAGGTGCTGGAGCAATATTTATTTCATCCCATTTAAAACTACATCACTTTGGATGCTCCTCACCCTCAGACTTTTAGAAACACTGATGTAAAGTTCTTTTTTTTACTGTAGGACAAGTGGGAAACCAGTTTAAGGATATTCTTTCACTGTGAAAAGAGGAGAACGATCCAATTGGAAGAAATCTCATGAGTGAGGGCAGAGCTGAGGCTGCATGGAGGTTCTGGTTTTTTTTGCTTCCCAAAGGGCTGCAGTCATCAAGATCCTTCCAAGATCTTCCAGGAAAAAAGCAAATTACTCATGTTGATAAAAAAGGCAAACTCAAGTTTCGGGGAAAATGTGAATCTATATAAAAATTAATAGAGTGTGAGGTACTTGCAGGAGAAGGCTGATCTCAGGCAGTGATCCAGGCTGATCACCTTTGGCTCTTATTTATCACACACGTGAAAATAATTTTTTCCCGCTTTGGCATGAATTATTTTGTAGCATCTCTTGGAGCACTGACTCTGCAGCTGGTGAGGTGAATCCCAGAATGGTTTGGGTTGGAAGGGACTTTAAATCCCATCCAGTGCCACCTCTGCCACAGACAGGGACACCTCCCACTGTCCCAGGCTGCTCCAAGCCCTGTCCAACCTGGCCTTGGACACTTCCTGGGATGTGCTTTAGATTATTTTCCTGTAGACATAAAGGCTTCTGTGCTTTTCTCTGTGGTATCACTTTTTGTGGCCCTTGTCCAGCTGTTTTCTCCCCTTTTTTATGCTGAAATTCCGCATAAAAAAAAGAACTCTGGGACAAGGCCACGTGCATCTCCAAACTCCCATTTTCCTGTGAAATGTTCCCTCACAGGTGCCACTTGCTCCCAAGCAGATTAGGATCACTGGAAAATGCTCAAATCCTTTAGGAGCTCTTGCATTCCCACTGTTCCATAATTAACTCTCCTTGCCACCTGCATTTGTCTAATTCCAGCAAAAACAACATCCGTGCCAGAGCCCTCACTTTTGGAAGAGTGAAGAACACCATGGCTCAGCCTGGGGGTGGGTGAGAGCAGCCACTGCAGCCCCAAACTGCTCTGCTTTGTGATATTTATTAGGAATTTGATTGCCTCAAAAAAATTATCCACCGCAGCAGCAAATAATTTAGAAAAAAACTATTTTGGCTTATTGCTGGCTCGCTCCTTTCCAGCAAATGTAGGGAATTATTCCGGGTGCCAAATGCCTCCTCCCCACCACGTGCATGTTCAAAGCTCTCCGTGAGCTGTTTGTTTTTCGTTGTGGTTGCCTGGAGAAGGAGCATCCTTTGGGAAGCCTGCAGGGAAGGCACGGAACAAATCCTTATCTCACTCTAAAAAAACCTCTCCTGGTTTTAATTAAGCTGAGCAGAGGGTGGCAATCTGGGAAGCACCGGGGAAAAAAGACTGGGAAAAGGTAAAATAAGAGATCAGATTCCCTGTTTTCCATCAGCACAGCCCCTACACAAACCAAAGGTCAGGGATCCAGTTGGGCAGGGGGTGAAATGAGCCTCAAATGTTGAATTTGCCCCAGAATTCACTGATAAAGTCTCTGCGGCTGCTCCAAGCCCTGTCCAACCTGGCTTCATTTTTTTTGTCGTTGTTTTGTTTTTTTGTTTTTTTTTTTTTGTTTTCCAGAGGTGCCACAGTGTTTGTGGCACAGCTGAGGAGATTTTTCTGGAAGGATATTTGAAGCTCCCAGGTATGGAAGTTGCTCAAAGTCTACCATTATTGTTGCCCTTCAGGAAAAACACCTGTGAGAACTCCGATTGTGCTCCCTTTCAGGCTTGCTGTTATATTGATAAACAGAGCTGCTGCTGACTTGGGGCTTTCAAAAGCCAATTTTGCCGTTTATCTGCAGGAAAAAAACACACAGAAAAAGTGCATTCCGCAGGGATGTCTTCAACAGCACAACTTGGAAAAGTTTCCCATCTGCTACGAGTCCATTAAATGCTAAAATGTGGAATTTTCAAGCCTGTGATTTGGGTGTGAAGGTTTAAGTTCTCTTCGCAGCCACAGTTTGCAGCCATTGGGGCAGATGGGGATTGTTTATAGATGCCTGCAAAAAGCCTGAATTTGTACACATGGACAAGATAATTTTTATTAATGAATCATTTTGACACATCAACCTCCACTTGTGTGTCACAGACGTTGAGTACACAAACATTTTCTGAGAGGGGAATGTGCCATTATTAACCAGAAATTCACTTTAAAAGATGTTCTAAAAATAGACACCTTGTGTTACTGCTCTAAACCCCAGAATTTTCAGCCTTTACCTATCTTTCATAATAATGTTCAATGAGTTTGAACAATATTTCTTCATGGACTAGCTCAGTAGAAAAACTGAAAATAAAATCTTTAAGAAATTTGCTCTTTTTTTAATTCCAGTCTGGAATGTTTTTTTTTTCTTCACGAATAAAGTGTTTTAAGCTCAGTCCTACTCAACACTTCTCCACCTTGCTTCTCTGCAGTGCTAATTACACAACATGAGCTGTGTGTTGGATAATTATGTTGAAATTTCAAGCCAATAATTACTTTCAGCAGAAAAATAAGGTATTTTACACCCTCCCTGTTCAAAGAGATGAGCTCAGGGATGCGATGGATGCAGCAAATACACCTGGAATAGTAAATTTTAAGTGCAATTTGCATCTGGCCATGGTTTTTTTGATAATCTCAGCTTTGTTTTGCATTATTTTAAGATGACAAATAAAATGCCATATTCTATGTAAAAGGGGAAAAATCCCAACTCAGTCCTGCCTCAGATTCTGAAGAACAGTCAAAGTTTAGTGATGATAATGACAGAAACAACTCCAAGAATTTCTAATGGTCAGCTCAATAAATGAGTTTCAATCAGAACATAAATCCCTTCAGGTCTTCCTGCTAATGAAACATAAAAATTAAATTTCCATCTTAATCCCCTTCTCCTCCTTTTATTTTTTTAATATTCTTAAATTTTAGTGGTTTCTTTTCCTAAGTTTTGGGATTTGACAGTTCTGCAGCTGTACTTTAAATAAAAATTGCTTCACCTTCTTTAGCATCAAGCTTTAGTATTCTTGCTTTGCCTCATGAAAAATCCTAATTGTTTTAATTATCCCATGAGTTAGTTATTTAGGTGGTTTTTCCAACAACGTGGGAATGCTCACAATGGAATTCTGTTTTGATTTTACTGCTGCATAAAATTAGGAAATTGGATATATATATATCAGGATGGGTACTGTTACTGCTGAAACTCAAAACCAAAATAAAAAGCCTCTTAAAAAATATTTTAGGGTTTAAAACCACACAAACCCTGTGATGTTCCCCCCTTTAATAAAAATATTTCAATCACAAACGCAATTTTTAAAGCAAATATCAGTGTTCAGTGCCACAGCCACCACTGGAAGGTGTTTCTGCCTCCCTGCTCCCTGAGTTTTCTTGGAAAATAGCATTGCACACTCTGCTGTCCATCAGAGGTGTTGGAGGATGTGCTGGAAAGATGAGATATCCCGAAGAAGAAGAAGAAGACGAAGAAGAAGACGAAGAAGAAGACGAAGACGAAGAAGAAGACGAAGATGAAGACGAAGAAGACGAAGACGAAGACGAAGACGAAGACGAAGACGAAGAAGAAGAAGAAGAAGACGAAGAAGAAGAAGACGAAGAAGAAGAAGAAGAAGAAGAAGACGAAGAAGAAGAAGAAGAAGACGACAAAGAAGAAGAAGAAGAAGACGACAAAGAAGAAGAAGAAGAAGAAGAAGAAGAAGAAGAAGAAGAAGAAGAAGAAGAAGAAGGTGGTCCCAGTGGTCCCACTGTAAGGTAGATATGGGGTAGATATGGGGTATTTATAATATCAAAACCAGAGCACATGGTAACAAAATTGCTTTATCTCTGCTGAGGCCACCCTGGAAAGGCATATCCTGCATTTAACTGTAAAGTGGAAATCTCCTCCCCTTCCTCCTCCTTTGGGTATCAACATCTCCTTCTTCCATAAAACATACAAGATACCAACATTTGATTATTCCAAAATCCCAATAACACCAAAATTTGTCTCCCATTGGTTCCTGAGGGCAAGCAGCACCTGCAGCACGAACAGGTTTGGGGCAAGTGCTGTTCCCTCTCCTACAGCACATGCTGGATCAAATCCAAATAGCCTTTTAAAGTTATAATTGAAGTTTTATATATGCAATAACCTGAGTACTGAAATGCAAATTAAAAATCATTACTATTGCTGCCATTCAGATATATCTTCTCTGGGCAGGAGCTGTCCTACAGCACTAAAAACTGGGGACCTGGGGGATCATTTCTGCTTTGATGCCTTGTTTTTACAGGAGAGGAGAGCAGGGGGGAAAGCAGCTGAAGGAACATTTACCCCCTATTTTCATTTGGCCATTCAAGCTTAAAATCCTCTTCCTGGTTTTTCAGGAGCCCTCAGACACACAAGCACAGATTCTCCCAGGACTGAGCAGTGTTCTTGTTTCCTCTCCAACTGCTGTGCCACCAACCCTATTTCCCAGTTTATGCTTCCTGTCCAGTTTATTATTCTGTTGTTGCTGCAATGTGCCCGAGGAGGGATTTCCAGCTGTGTCACACATCCCATGGAATTACCTCAGAACTTAATGGAAAACCCAATTGAATAGATCAATTTCTCCTCAGACGCTTGCACAGGCTCTGTGTGCGGAGCTGGGGCTGCAGAACCCAAGAGCAAATTACACCTGGTGATCCAAAAGAGTTGGGCGAAGGCTGAAAATGATGGATTTGTGGGTGGCTCTGCAGAGATCCCACCTGAAAGAAGAGGTAAAACTTATCTTGAGTGTGTTTATCCAACTGGGTGCCACCTAATTCTCCAGAATCCTTCAGAGCAGCAGAGCCTGGGCGCTGCTGTTTGGCTGATTGCTTAAAACACTTCACCTCCCTCAACATCATCACTCCCATCTGTCCCAAATCCAGCCTGTGGCAGCTGTCCCCAATCCAGCAGCTCCTCTCCTCCAGGCCCTGTAAACCTGATGGAAGAGGGTGAGGAGTTTGCAGAGTTGATACATAAACTCTGTAAATTATACATTCTCCTAAAAAATGCCATCTGGGTTACGTGCTAAAATTAACCAAGGTTGCCCCAAAAGGAGCAGGCTCTGCTCTGCTTGATGAAGGGACACATGGATTAGTGGATTTGGTGCTGTCCCATTACTCTCCATCAGGGAAAACTTGCTCCCCCTGTTAAACCCTGGGATCAGAGCTGGCTGTGCTGCACTGCAGGAAACCAGGAGCTGCTCCCACATCCTGGATCAGGAGACCCAGATCAGCCCCAAGAGTCACAGCCCAGAACTAACCACGAGGAAATGAACCTATTTAAAACACAAATTCTACCCTCCCGCATCTCTCATCTGCCCATAGAGCTTCACCTCTCCGAGTCTCACAGACAGCCAGGGAATGCTTCCTATGACAACATTCCTATTTTTCCTCAAATCCTCTGTGTAGAATGACCTCAGTTCACCATCAGAGCTGCAGAATTAGCTGAAATCCCTTTTTTTTTTTGGATAAAACAGGTAGAAAAGGAGAGAAAATGCAAAGAAAAGTTCACCCCTTCTGCATCCACAACACAAGGTTTGGAGCTGCTGGATCATCCCTAATCCCTCCAGCAACCCATGAAGCAATCAAAGCAAACATCTGCTTTTCCTAAAAGCCCCTTTCTCACAGAATCACAGCACCTCTGGTACAAAATAAGAGCTGAGATGTAGCATCTGTTACAGGAAAAAAAAAAATACGGCAGAACTTTTTAATATATTAAATTAGGCTATATTGGCTAAAATTCCATTTTAATTTGAAACTCGCTGGGTATTAAAGGCAAGTGTAAAAACTTATTATCTAGGGTTTAATTGCATACATTATGTTTGTAGCCTTAGGTACTGCAGGTATATCTTTAATATTCCCTGAAATATATCAAGAGCGTGGAGCAGCCCTTTAATTCTGCTCCAAGAAACTTCCAGAGGTAACCATGGGAAAGCAGATTGGAAAGTTCCAAACTTTTGGCTGTTGAGTGAAACTCCGATGGATTTGGGCCTGCTTACAGGGAATTTCCAAAGTTTGAGCTGCAGGAAGTACATTGGAAGCATATGGGCTGTCATGAAAGCATGATTGAGTCCACCCTTGACAGTCAGACACCACGGTAAAAATAGCAGGACTTTCAAGCTGCAATGTGGGTGCTTGAAACAATATCAGATATTTTCCTTCAAATACATTGAGAAAAGATCTATCAAATATGTCTGAACATTTAAATGGGACAGCACTTCCCTCTGCCTCACGTGGTGGAGGAGGTTGGCTGCGTGAGCACCTCCCTCCTCTGGTGGGATTAAGCAGAAAAATTGTAAAATTAAGCAAAAAATAATCAGAATTCCAGTTCTGTGCCAAAAGAGCTGGAAATTTGATGAGGTGCAAAGACTCCCCTTAGTCTCCTACACACCTGCCTTTCTGCAAACACCAAGGTATTCAAAATCTGGGTTTCAAAGACCAAAATTCTCCCGTGCTAAGGAACTGTGTAGAGCCAGAACCACATTCCCTATAACCCAGAAGTCATGTCAAGTTCCTCAGTCCCAGTTTGGGGACTCTGGTTCCCTTGGCTACCCCTGTAAATGCATTTTTGGGTCTCACTCAAGCAGGGGGGCACCTCTGTGCCCATCCTAACCCTGCTCCTGGGAGGCAAGGGGGGTCAGAGGTGGGAAAATGAGCAGTCGAGGAAATTGTTGGAAAATCCAACCACTCCTCCCTCCCACTGACACACACTGAGGCTTTCTGACCACAGACAAGATGGAGCATTTCTCCAGCCCAAATTCTTCTCACACCAATTGCTGCTAGAGTGCCACATAAATGATCTGGATCCTTCCACAAACAATTTCACCTTTCCACCCTCACCATGTTACCCAGGAGTATTTGACTTTCAGTGAGAATTATCCTCCTAAAACGTATTGCTTAATGATACAATTAATTTGCTAAATTGCTTAGGAACTTTTGAAAATACCAATATTTTTAATATGTACATGAATTCCTTTAAAGAAATCATCATCATCATCATCATCCAACCCAACTTCAGCTCTGAGGCATTTTTTAAATTATACAGAATTTCTACCCTGATTAGAATATTACTTCCTGCGTTTTTCCCTCATCTTTCAGCAGGAAGTCCAGAGAGAAGCACTCCAAACATCTTCCACACCTTATTTTGACACCCTCTGTAGGACAGAACTTGCCCAAACCCAGCCCTGATCAACACTGAAGGAGAATAAAACCCCAAGTAATGCACAAACCATTCCAATTCATGCAAACATCTTCCAGGAAAGGATTAGTTACAACAACAGGAAATACAGATCCTCATTTCCTTCAAAACCCATGGAAGGACTTCTGACCCAGAAGGACTTCTGCTGTTCCTAAAAAAACCCAAGCCCACGACAGCAGCTGGAATTCCAGCCTGTGGAGGATGAGCCAAGTATCTCTGCCTCCTTATTTTCAATTCCTCTGATTATCCGAGAGTGCTGCCTTCACCAAATGTTTGTTTAACTTGGAGTGTTTGCTTATTTAAAAGCAATCTCTGCAATGGGAATGTGCAGCCTGGTGTGTGGATGTGTTCTCAGCTCCTCCAGACACGCGAACAAAGCGATACAAAGAATCTTCCTCTTTTGTTCAGTCATTTTCAATGAACGCAAACTTTTTTTCCTTCTTCTTCTTCTTCCTTGCCGTTTAATTTTAAATTAGTCTAATCAGACATCTGCTGGGATGTGTCTGAATTGGCAGAACTGAACACAAATCTTCTGTGAGCGCTCAAGCACCGCTTCCCTCAAACAGCATTAACTCACATGGACACTCTGGAGCCAGCTGAGCATCCCCAGCACGATATTCCAGACTTTCTGATTTAACTTTATTACAGTCAGAAGAAATCACAGGATGGAAGGGAACATGTTATTAAGGACTCCGTCCCGAAGCTGTTCAATAAAAGCAGGCTGCTTATCCTACTTTATCATCGTTATTATTGCTGCTCGAAGATGAGAGGAGAATTTCCTCTCAAGACAGAAAAAGGAGAGTTTGTCTCAAAGCTCTTTGTTTTCTTTTCAATAGCAAGGTACAGTTTACTTCTTAGAATTTATGGGAAATTATTTTCTTGCCCATACAGAGAATTTTGATATTGTGGCATTCTGTTGTTCTTGTGACAAATTATGTGGCATGTGTCAGCATTTCCTAAATCTTTTGACATTACTCAACGATATTGAGGTGGATTCTGCTGACTCTGGACAAGTTCTGAACTAAACATCTTCTGCCAAACTCCTGAAATTGTCCAGGAGCTTCACACAGGTGCTCTGCTCAGGTCTGTGGTCCTGGCCCTTTCAGGGGTTAGGAACTCCAAAATCAGAATTATTAGTATTGAGGGACTGTTTTTAGCCTGTGTCAGTGGGGTTGATATTCACACCAATGCAATAACCATCTGAGAACCCCACTAATTTCAGGAGCCAGTTTAGATCTGCCTCAAGCCATACTTCAGTCTTTATTAAAATAAAAATCCTCAATGAAAAGACAAGACTCCTTATATATTTTTAACCAAAAGTTTGGTTTTTTAAATACAATTTTTTAAATACTTTTAAAGGTATCTAAGATTTCAACCCACAAATTCTACAGGTAAAATAACTGCAAAATTCTGTAAAAGAAGCATTTTCCTAAGAGTTTTAAGTTTTTGCCATGTTTATTGGTGTTCACGAGCTGTGGAGGATGACCTAGGAGAGAAGTTTTCATTCTTGGGGCAGTCCTGTCCCTCGAGGTTACTGCCAAAGCTCTGCAAGGAACACCAGGGAGGTTTCCATGAATTTTTCAGCTCCCTGTGTCTCTGTCATCTCTTAAATACAAATAAAATCAAGCCCAAATGTCCCTTTTTTTTTATGAGTAATGGGAAATGAGGCAGAATCAATCGTTGGCAAAGTAAAAGATGCTTAATATTGATTGTTCTTCTGAAGGATGAGGAAGCTTTTCTAATGCTCGTTGGGGGACACGGGGAGGGGACAGCTTATGGATTTGTTTTCCTTTCTGCATTCCCAAGGGAGTGAGGAAAAGATGAGGTTGTGATAGATGATAATTCTGCAAAGAATGACTAATGAGGAGCTGAGCTGCCTCTGTAGCAGCATTGAAGGCAGTAATAACCAGAGTAATTGGGTTTGTTGGGTTTCTGCTTAGCACACACCCAGCCCTCTCCAACATCCTGTCCCTCCAAAGCATTTTATGCTGTCCAGCCTTTTTATCGTGCCTGACTTGAGTTATTTCATGAAATTTGACCTTGTATTCTTAATCTCATCTACTTGTTCTGCATAGTTCATCTTTATTTTCCTCACTAGCTGTTCTGTCAAACAGTCCATGTCCCCATGAGGTCCCAGGCAGCAGTGCCAGCCCTGGCTCGGGGTGGGTTGACATTACTGTAGCCCCAACAGCTCCATTTCCTCCTCTCAGGGAATCTGCCTCAAGAAATAATACTGCAGGATAAATTTGGTAGAAACCTCTTTTATAAACCGCAATGGTAACTCTGTGCTATAAATAATTGCAACTTCCATTTTCAACTAAATGTTTTGGGGTTTTTTTTAACAGGCTGGAAACAGCAAGTTACATGCAAGTCAGAAAAAAAAATAGTTATTATTTGCTATGATTTTTTTTTTTTGGAAGGCTTTTACAGTCCTGCTGGGAAAATATCTCTGCAGAAATCCATTCTTGTAGGGGAAAGGGAAGGAAAAAACCGCCAATGTTTCGTATTTCCTGTCAGTGCCATTCCACTCCCAATCCCCCAAGAGCAAAGCAGAGGTTCCATTCCAGCAGCTGGCTGTTCCCTACAGCTGGGTGCTTCCCATGGTGAATTTATTCCTCTCGCAGGACTGTGTCATGCTGGAGCTCCCTTTGGGGAAGTTTCCAGCCCCTGCTGGTGCTCCCAGCCTCTCTGGTGCTGGTGCTCAGATGTTTCCCAGAGGTGCCTCAAGTCACAGGCACTGCAGAGCCTGGCTGCTGGCTCCTGGTGTCCCCTGCATATGCTCCAGTCCCAGCTGGCATCCTCCCCTCCAGAGGGAAAACTCCTCATCCACATGATGTTGGGTCTAACTATTGCCATGTCTTGCCCCAGCAATCATTTCAGTACCTCAGATCCTTTCAGGGCACGGGAGATGCATTTGTAGAGTGAGAACCTTCCTCAGTGTGAGAGGGAAAGGCATTGCTCAGCTCCTTTTGGAAGGCAGAGAGATGAACTGGTGGGAAATATTCCTAAGCTCCCTTTGGATGCTCTGTCTCCTCCAGGAATTTATTTTCCCCACACATTTGCACAAAGGAAGATGGATTATTATGAAATCTCCCCCAGACCTGACAACTGCCACTTGACCTTCTAGTTACAGACATGCACTTAAAGCAGACAACCTTTGATTTGGGGATGGGAGACAAAGCCAACAGAGGATCTCAGATCTGTTTGTGGTGGTCACATCTGCTCTTCACCCTTTTAAAGCCTTTTGGGATGAGCTCTGCTTCCACAGAACAATCTGCACAAGGCAAATAATCCTAAATAATTTCTGTGTAGTGGTTGTGGAAATCTTAGAGACCTGAGCTTCTTCAGTTCAACTCCAAAGCACCTTGCAGAAATGAGAATGCACATTTGATTTTCTTCATAAAGGCAGTTGAGGAGGCTCATCCTCACTGAAACCATACAATAAGCATGTCACTGGGCCAGTCAGCTATGGAAATTCAGAGGTTTTTGGGGATTAGCATTGGTCTGGCTGTGCCTGCCACGGTGATGGCAATCACGCTGTGACCCTGTGCCAGGCCTGATGTGCACCTTGGCCAAAATTCCCTGAAAATTAAGAATAATTATGAGTAGATAGCACAGTAAAAACTTGCAAGATAAAGGTATCCCTAGGAGCCTTAGCTCGCTCTAGAATACCAAACTGAAGTCAGTAGGTGCAAGGCAGGGCTCTGAGCAGGGCTGGCTGAGCCTGGAAGTCTCTGAGGGGCCTCATTAACATGGATTTCCCCATTAAGGCCTCTTCAGATGGAACATGGATTAACAGTGGTTCTGCAGGGTTTCAAATGGCTTGTGTTAAATTTCAAGTTACACGCACATCATTAGGCATGGAGCAGGAGGAGAAGTGTTACAAACAGAGGAAAATCATCTCCACTAAAAGAGATTAATTAAGCCTCAGGTAACACAGAGATTATTCAGGGTTTTGTACTTCCTACGCTCACTGAAGCTGCCCAATGAGTGCAGTGTTACAGTGGCCTCCCTCCTTTATCCACTAAATCTTGCACTGATCCTTTTGTTTTGTGCACCAACATCCTCCAGCTCTGCTAACAAAGAGTTCCTGGCACCTCTCAAATCCCTGGAATGAGGCTGCAGCACAAATGATACACACGAGGGTTTGTGCCTTCAATGGCAGGGACTCACCAGCAGAGCAGGAAGGGGAGAGATGATAACGAGTACAGCAGTGACTGCATTAGGCCAGCAGGGTCAGGGGCTGATCTCGCTGCAGTCTGAAGAGGTTATTTTAATTCCAGTAATTGGCCCCAGCCAGCAGCAGGAATTGATGCTCTGCCGCTTTTATCCGCTCGCCACGTCGAGATGCAGCAGCTCTGCACGATGAACACAAATTACCTGCTGGAGTCAATGAAAGCGATTGCTTTGCTCCTGTTATTGATCAGTTGTGGTGCTCAGACAAAGCCTCGGCCACTGTCCCATGCCCAGCTTATTGAAGATGAGTGGTCTGTGGGTACCACAGCGTTCAGGGAGCCAGGGAACAGCTAATTGTTATGATACAGCTGATCATTATTATGATTCTTTTGCTTAATGACCAACATTTATATGATGCTGATCATGCAGTTACCCTACAGCACTCTGCGAGCTTCACAAAAGGTTATACAAATTCCGTCTCCGAGCCTAAAAGCATTACTTTGACTTGGCCATTCCTGTTAACGGGGAAGGGAAAGATCAGGATTATCCTTAAAAAGTATTGTAACAAAACATTTTGTCTGTCTAAATACTCAGAATACCCAGTGGGACCTGCAGCTGTGCTGGGTGCCTGGGAGCTCCCAGAACTTGGCACGGATCTCAGGTTTACCAGCACGACGACTGAAAATCTGCAAAGTCACCCAAAAAGGGCTGGTGCAGGTCACGGGAGTTCACGTGGGTGGGTCACAGCCACACGAAAAATGACAAGGTCACCCTGCCAGGAGGCTCCCTCTAACTCCCAACTTTTTAGGGAGTATAAAGCTCCTGACACAATTCAGTAACTTTGTCAAACGGGGTGGACATAACACAGAGTTGTGCTTTGGTGCGAGTGCTTGCACTCCATGTCAGAGATATTGCTGTAATTCATATTTTAGATCATACCTTGGTTCCTCTGCAGAAAGGGCTGGACAAAGAGCCATGCACACACCACAGATTTGGTCCCTGAGCTGACTCAGTGCCCCACAGCCCCAGCCCTGCCATCCCAGGAGCGTTCTCAGGTACCTGCATCTGCCCCTGGGCTGCAGATATTAGCTCCTGTTCCAGGGAACACACTGGCTCTTACCTCACTTTTGTACTATTTAGCACTGAAAGGAAAAAATAAAACCAACCCTACAAGAGTTTAATAGCTTTTAAATTTAAGGCATCACCTCCTGAAATGAAGAGAGATAAACAGAGCCAGGAGTTGGACAATGTTCCTTGTGGGTCACTTCCAGCTCAGGATATTCTGTGACTTTCTAAATGACCATATCTAGCTCTACCCTATTGGGATAAACTTCCCAATAAAATACCCAAGAGAGAAAAATGTGATGCATAATCCTATGTTATAGGAGAATAAGAAAACAGAGTGTCTTAAAATTTGGGAGTGTTCACTTTGGCTGCCTGAATAGAGAGAGTCTCCAGTCCAGAGTCATGGGTTAGGTGCTGCCATAAATAATTTGAAATTTGACCACCCTTTGTCCCACAAACAGGGCACAGGGAGGCAGCAGCAGCCCGGTGGAGAATCCTGCCTTTCCCACAAGACCAGGACACCTCTAAATGTCTTTTCTTCCTGCTGCTTGAACTTCCCATCCCTGTACTGAGGTGGAAGGAATTAATTACAGAGATTTCAGAGGAGCAGAGAGCTCTTCACAGGAAGGCACCTTAATATCAGGTGTAAATAAAACAATCCAGGAGCCTTGGACCCACTCCAGGAGCAGTACTTGTCTCCTTTCTTTATGGATACTCAGAGAGCTTCCCCCATTCCCAAAAAATTATTTGAGGAAATTAGTTTTTCCACCCGATTTTTTGGCCTATTTCCCACAGCAGAGATAAGACCCACAGCATGTGCATTTACAGATTACTGCTCTCTGTTCTCCTTGTCCTTGGGAAAAGGGACTTGTTTCCTGCAGGAGTGTTTCACCCTAAACAGCCAGAGCACTTTTTTAAGAACATAAAGATAAATTAAATTAGAAAGTTTGCTCAGCAAGGAGAAACGCAGCTGTCTAGATCCAAGACACACATGAGATGAGAAAGCTTTTTAATTTTACTCGTTAAACTCCTTCTCATTGACTTAGCTAGGAAAAAAAGAAAAATAAAACACCAAGTGTGGCTTTGGGTAATTTTGCTGGATTTAAGAGAAACAAGCAAATAAAAGTGGCAACTGGCAAGGAATTCTGCCCTGAACCCCTGAAACTTAGTGGAAGTAAGATATTTATAATTTGGAGAGGAAATAGTAGATTTGTGATTTTTCATGCCATTTTCTAAGGTGTTTTGTTTAAAATACTGGGGAAAGAGAGAAGATTCTCACCAAATTTAAAAGTATTGATTTCTGTGCTCAGAAGATGGGTCTGATCTGGAAGAAAACCTGACTAATTCCTCCACAGATTCTGTATAAACCCCAGGACCTGCAACTACTCCCACACAGCAAAGACAAGAGAAGTTATTTCCAACTTTGGTATTTATCCAGTCCTTGGTGTTTCAGGGATTGGTGTCCACATATTAATTTTGAAGCTGGTTTCATCCTGAATCTCTTGCTTGGCCCAAAAATGATGTTTCTGTTACTTTGCAGTGGCAGCAGCTTTAGCTGTGGCTGCCCCTGGATCCCTGGCAGTGCCCAAGGCCAGGCTGGACGTTGGGGCTGGGAGCAGCCTGGCACAGTGGGAGGTGTCCCTGCCATGGCAGGGGTGGGATGGGATGGGCTTTGAGGTCCCTCCCACCCCAAACCATTCTATCATTTTATAATTTCAACTTTACCGTGAATTTCAGAATGATTCAGGTGAATCTGACACAAAAAAAAAGTACAAAAATCAAGGCAAAATCTCAAATTCTTACACGTTGTCAGGATAAATGGAATACTGGGAAGGAAAGGATAACACCTTTCTTTCATGTTTAGCTGTGGTTTATATGTTGTTCTCTGTCTAAGTGGATGCAGATTAAAAAGCAAAGTATGCTAGTAGCACTAACACCAATCAGTTGGGTAAATAAAGGTAACTAAATTACATGTATTTTTGCTAATTACTACCCTAACTACATGGGGATTTGTCAGCAATCCTGTTCTTTATTCAGATAAAGGCAAGTACATTCCAAACAGCAGTGGCTGAATTTCTGTATTTCAGTCACATAAAGTGTGGTTTCAATGTGGCTGTTTTATAGATCAAAAGCTTAATACATAAATAAAATTAAATGGTTTATATGTTAGAGGGTGTGCTCAGTCTTGCAGCTCTTTACAAATGAACTGTGACTGCAGTGCCTGTTACAGGTTTTATATCGAAATGTTTCAGGCCTGTTTTCCTGTCCTTTTCCAGAGGAATCACAGAGTGCTTTGGGTTGGGAGGAACCTTAAAGATCATCGAGTTTCACTCCCCTTGCCACGGGCAGGGACATCTTCCCCTGGAAAGGAAGATATTTTATAATTCCATTCGGTTTCCCAATTTTTGCTCTTTATGTACCACATCCTCAGCTCACATAAACTGGAATAGCTCCGATTTTACAAGCCAGACTAGAATAATTTTTGCTACCAGGAGCTTTGGACGATTGGTTTGTTCTGGGGGGGAAACACCAAACTCCTCATCACTGCCCACACATTTTCCATAGAATCAGGGAGTTCTGGGAGCTGAGTGGGACCTTACAGTCCCAAATCCTTGCCATGGGACTCCTTCCACTCTCCCAGGTTGCTCCAAACCCCAATGTCCAGCCTGTCCTTGGACACTTCCAGGGATGGGAAAGCCACAGCTGCTCTGGGAAATGATGCATTTGGCAATTAATTATTTGCTTTTGTGTGGATTATTTGCAGTGGGAGCCCTCTCTAGCAGCAGACAGGGAGGGTCACAGTAGCAGGCAAAACATGGAAGAGCTGCTCCAAGGATTCCTAGCTGTTGAATTTGCCCCAAGTCCCTCATGGAACCAGTCTAATGAAAAACTGAAGTGAAATAATGTTTGTCATTTCAAAAGGCAACTTGTGTGATGGACTGGGGAGTCTGATGGACTCTTATCTCCTCAGAGAAGTCTGATGGCTGACAGAGTGATGGACATGGTGATAACAGACACGAGGATCAGGGCAGGTTAACGAAGCAGGGCTGGCTCACTACAGCAGCAAAATTCATTATCGCCTCTTAGGCTGATCCATCTGCAGGCTGCAGAAACTCTAGGATTATTTGCCTTGTGCAGATTGTTCCGTGGAAGCAGAGCTCATCCCAAAAGGCTTTAGAAGGGTGAAGAGCAGATGTGACCACCACAAACCCTCTGAGATCCTCTGTTGGCTTTGTCTCCCATCCCCAAATCAAAGGTTGTCTGCTTTAAGTGCAACTCTCCTCACAGGCTGCATTTACAGAGTTTATTTTTGCAAGTGAAAAAAATGCTTGAAAATGATTACAAGTTTCATCTGGCTACTCTTTCAATATTCCTGCAAATCATCCCAAAACTTTCCTGCTGATCTGTAACTGAGCTGATCAAAAGCTTCCACTTTTTCTCATGTATCCACCACCTCAAAACAACCCCCGACGCCAGGGAATGGTTTGTCACGTCCATCTCACTGCTGCTACAACAAAAGCATGCCCCAACTGTAGGAAAAACCTCCATCAAAAGGCAGGGGAAGCAACTCAAAGAGCTGGGAGAGGCCAAGGAACAGCCTTAGGACAGGAGAGCTTGGGACATGGGGTTATGGCCCATCTCTGATTGCATCACATAAAAAAAATAGTCACATTTGCTAAGCTGAACTTAACTGCAAATAAAGAACAAATTAAAGAACTGCTTCAGCTCTTGAGGCTGCTCAGTTTATTTAACCTTGGCTAAAAGGTTTTATGCACAAGATCTTAGAATTGTTAAGGTTGGGAAGAGCCTCCAAGATCATCAAGCCCAACGTTTGAGATAACACCCCCACTAAACCATAGCCTGAAGTGCCACATCTATCCTGTTTCGGAACACTTCCAGGGTCGCTGACTCCATCACTTCCCCAGGCACCCTGTTCCAGTGCTTGACCACCCTTTCTGTGAAGAAATTTTTCGTGATTTCCAGCTAAGATGCGCAGTTTTTCCTTCAGAAATTATCTCAATATGTGCTTCAAAGTGATCTAAACTGGAGTTTTGTGCTGTTCCAAGGCTCCCTTCAGGTTGTACCATGACTAATATCTAAATAGACGAGAACCCACAGAATTTATTAAGTGAAATTAGGATGAGGCAGCTTATGACAGTCCAAAACAACAATTTCAGGAAGCACTGACAATAAAGTGAGGCAGTTACAGCCATATAAAGCAGTCAGTGATTAAAGTTTTAACATGTTGTCCTGGACTCACAATACAGCCATTCTGCAAACCAGGAACGTGCCTGTGGGATTTATAATTCCTTACAGAAAGCATTCTCATTTACTTGGAAGAAATTAAGCCCATTTGATGGTGATATCATTTCAAAGAATGTACTGAAGCTTATTAAGAGAAGCAGATTTTGGTTTTTTTTCGATTGAGTCAATGATAAATCTTATGAGAAACAATGAAAAAGTTTTGGGGTTTGTTTTTTCAAAAAAAAACCTAACCAGAACCACTGTGAATTTAACTGGAATTTATCAAAGTATCTTTGGAATGTGCTTTATCAATCAATGTGCTGCTAAACCAACCATGGTTGTAGGAGATGGCCTCAAGGCCAGGCTGGATGGGGCTGGGAGCAATTTGGGACAATGGGAGGTGTCCCTGCCCATGGCAGGGGTGGCCCTGGATGGGCTTTGAGGTCCCTTCCAACCCAAACCATTCTGGGATTCTACAATTCCATGATATAAACAACAAAAATTCCATTATATAGACAACGCCTTAATCCACGGCCTAGAAACATTCCCCTTAACATCACTGCACCTCTCCATTTTCCATTAGCTATTTTTTTTTGTCTGAGATAATTTCGGACTTTGATGGGGGAAAATAAAAAAAAATCTGTGCCTTAATTGTGACATAAAGCACATCAAACATTCAAATGCAGCTCTGCACGGGAGCTGAATTCCTTCCACGCATTACAACAAGCTTGATTCTGTCACCTCTGTTCAGAGTAATCGTCTGAGCCTAATCTTCCAAGGAATCCTGGCACCAGAAATGCAAAAAGGCCCTTTCAAAGGAGCTCCCCGAGTAACTCATTTTAGCATCGGTGCTTTTATTTAAGTAATAAAACTTAAATTATTAAAGACGCACACGCAACCACATATGCAAATAAATGCCATTGCAGGGCTCCAGACAGGTGTCGTGCACCAGAGCTCCTTTGAAATTTCCAGCTGACAGCTCTTTATGGTCAGCTCAATGATTCTTTTGAAAATGTAGCCCTTAGGTGTTTTCATGGACTTCTCTGCAAAACAAGGATAATCCCTGACTATTGTAAAAATCAATACATTTAAAGACTGTGCCATGTTCAGACAGCAGAGTAAAAGGTGTGTTCTGAAGGGATCAGAAACAAGACACCAGAAATGAACACTTAAATATGTATTTTTAGGAAATTAGGAATTGATACATCACAGACTTCAGAAAACTGGGAAGAATTGGAAGGTTTTCCTGCATGGGAAGAGACTAATTCTGTTCCTCCACCAAATCTGGCATATTGCAAGGTAAAATACTTAAATCTAAGTAAGATTTTTTATTTTTTTTAATAAAATTGATTTCTGTCAGGCCCTTTCTTCTCCTAATATCAGTAAAATCATTATTTTCACCACTTGTGTCCTTCCTCCCCTCCACTGCTGACACAGCTCCAGCTAATGGAGCAGCTTTGCCCCCTCGTATTTTCCGAGTGAACCAGTGAACAAATTTCCAAGGTGTTCTGTTGGCCACAAGAGCATGAACTGAAGATGTCGAAGCCTTTGGGACAAGGGCAAACCAGCAGTACACCTTGGATCCACCCCAGATTTCCCACAGACCTTGCTTTGAGAGGGAGAAAGAGATTAGGGATAACAGAAATTATGGTTATGAAGGATTAATCCCTCTGGACTTTTGCCTTCCCGAAGCTTAAATCCCCCTCTGCCTCCCCCTCCAGCCTCAAATCGCTGAGGGCTGGTTCAGCAGCAGCTCCTGTAAATAAATGTCATGGGGTGGAAGAAGCAAATCCTTCATTACCTTTGGGGAGTCACTCGTTTGGTGACCTTGGAGTGTTACACAACCTGGTTTCGCAATCCAGGGTGAAACGAGGACCACGCTCGGAGCCATCTGCTGCGATTCCTCTCGGCCTTCCCCTCCAGAATGATTGCAGTGCATGTTGCAAATAGATTAGTTTGCCCGGCAGCAGTCTATTTTCGGGTCCCAGCTTGTAATCCCAAATTACAAACCCCCTGTTGTTGGAGGGGAAGGGAAGTGGCCAGCACGGGCTGCCCAAGGGGGATGTGAATGTCACCCTGGTCCCAGTCTCTCATTTTCCACGGTGAGGGGTCTCCCAGGCTTTGGAGAAATGATCCTGTCGCAGTAGAGTCTGAGAAATGGCAACTAAAGCAGCATGGACTTTTTCAGAGAAAAGCCATTTATTGAAAGAAATCCTCTATTCTTATAACCCAGGTCGCTTGAGGCAGGACTGGTACTGGTCCTTGCATTAACACCTCTCTCAGACCACTGGTTAATTACACAGAAACTCATTAGGATAACAAAAGTAAAAACACCCCCTGTGAGATAGATGTTCCAAAACCACTTTCAGATAGTTTCCAAAAACTTCCCTCGGGTTTCCCATGCTCTGACCCTGAGAAGGTCCCTGACTCTCACAGCTCAGACTCTCACAGCTCTGTCTGTGGAAATTTTCCACAACCAGAGCTAAAAGCCGAGAATTTCCCTTTGACTAATTCAGTCAGAGCTCACATGATCCATGGGGACGAGTCAGGGGCAGACTCAAGAGCTTTGGGGGTGATTCTGTGCTTGCTGCAGAGCAGGAGTGGTGGATACAGATTTGTCAGGTCTCTCTGGAGCTCCTGCATCTCTCACAACCTTACGTGAACAGCCTGTGGCTCCCCACCCTTCCCACCATGGCTTCCTGGGGGGATCTCACTGTCTCAAAACCCTGACCACCCTTTCAGTGAGGAGGTTTTTTTCCTAGATTAGATATTAGGAAGGATTTTCTGGCTGAAAGGGTGGTCAGGCACTGGAACAGGTTCCAGGGAAATGGTGGAGTCACCCTCCCTGAACATGGTTTAGGGGTGAACATGGTGCTCTGGGGTTCAAGGTTAGACTCAGTGATCTTCTTTTTCCAGCTCCAACGGTTCTGTGAATCCATGAAAGTGGTTTGAAACTAAAGCATCTTGTCATAACCAGGGAGCAATGATGTGTGAATGCCATCACTGCCAAAATAAAACACCTGAATATTTTGAATAGGGGAAATTCAATCCAATCACAGGCAGTGTCTGTCACCTGAATTTTCATTTGTTCTGGCATTCTCAAGCACCAAGAATAGTCAAATCTGAGCTATTATCTCCATTTTGCTGCTATTTTAATTTGGGGTGTTTTGTGCTGCAGTGAATACTGAGACATCACAATATTTTTAGACTCTGAATAATATCATCACTCTCAGGCAATGGCACGAACATTTGCATTTGGAAAATAGGACAGGTGCAGCTAAAGCATCAGCTGCAGGCAGAAAAAAATGTGCCATCCATACCTGGAGAAATACTTTAAAATGTTTTGCTAGACCTGGCTCGTTGTAACTTTTCCTTGTTGAATAGTCTCATAAAAGTCCTTTTCTAAGGTACTGTGCTTAATCCAAACCTTACAGAGGTAAATCCTGTGGTTTAAACTAAATTCACCAAATCTCCCAAGACAATTTTGCCAAAATACACCTGAATATTCACGGTGCAAAGGCCCCCTTGGCTCACCAGAAGGATGTGAGGAGCTGCCAGTCCAGTCCCACTACTCAGCTCTCTCTACAACTTTGCTTAAAACCCAGCAAGAGTGAGACAGCAAACAGCTGGAGCTTTTCAGCTTTTTTTTTTATTATTTTTTTTCCCCTCTGGTTTTCTTGACCTTTTTCATATCTGGCTGAACATCATGAGAAAGCTCAACAAGGGATCTGCATGGGGGTACAACTGATGGAAGATCCACGGCCTGAAGCCTGTCCCCACTGGATGCATTCTGTGCTGTCAATACACTTTACTCTACCCTATTCATTATAAACACTTCCCCGAAGTCCCCAGGTTTTAAATACCATGTGTTTTCACTTCAAAACCCAGAATAAATCTCAATTGATTCTTAAGTATGGAGCTTTTAGGCTCCAATTTTTGCCCTAAGTGAATAAATCAATTTCTATTTAAGTAGTAGTGTCTTTCTCTCGCTGTTTGAAGCTGCAATAGTTACACTTATTCTACACAGAAAAAATCACCTCGTTGGGGACTTTATAGACTTTGGTGCCAACTGAGTCACTAATTTACTCTGTCTAATCAAATTAATCTTGTCTCAGAATTCACTCTGTTATGGTCAATGGATCAGAGATGGACTGCAAGGAATTCACTGGAAGGCCACGCTCAGATTAAACAGTGTATTACAGAAAAACACTTGAAGAAATTAATAGAATTACTTTAGCTACAGGGAAAGATTCCCATTCAGAGAAAGGTCTGGAGTTTTTCAGCTTTACTACACAAACATCCCAAGTTTAGAAACCTTCAGTCATGCAGTTTAGCTTTAATTATAAAATGAAACTGAGACATCATGATACTGCTGATTCAAAAGTCATCCTGCCTTAATCGTACAGAAATCAAGACACTGTTTGGAAACGCCAGAATTAGCTAAGCCAAAGCTAAATCCTTTGCACAAATCCTCTCCTCCACACACTCATCTACACCACTTTGGATGCAGCAGAGTGATTTCGGTTCCAAACAGCTCTGGTGCTCTCTGATTGTTTTCTCTGCAGCTCAGTAAAAGGCACCAGAACAAACAGAGGAGGTAAAGGAGCTCAGCGAGGCAGGCGCTGAATCATCTGCTGATGCAAACAACACCTCGGTGTTGTTTTACCACACTGCCCCTAAGCTTAACCTCTTCAAAATTCCAGTGAGATCTTCAAAAAAAAAAAAAAAAAAAGCAGTTTTCTAGGTCTCAGGTTATCTAATTAAAAAGTTTGCTCCTTCCTTTTTGAGGGATGAGGCACAAACCCAACATGCACCGATGCCAGGATGATTTTTTACCTTTTCTTTTACACCCCTCTCACACACTCTTTTATAGTTTGATGTATTCTCAGTGCTTTTAGCCCACACACTGTGACTTCCCAAGGCTGATAACTCAGCTCAGCCCCACGGCACCGTTAAACCAGGAGAGCAAACATCCTGGGAGCCCCAGACACCAAGGGCCTCTCCAGAACACATTTTGGAACCTCAGACAGGCCCAGCCAGGGGGAAGGTTCCTCACAACGAGGGCTTCACTCCAGCCTCTCATTGGGGAATCTTTGATAGATGTGTTAATTTTGCAAATCCTCTAATTGTGTGTATTTCAGTGTGACAAGGTGGTGCATGCATTTTCAGGGCATTCCACCTGGACCAAGTGCTGCACCCAAGGATCCTGAAATAAACACCGAGGTAAAAACCCCTTTTCCCATAAACCATGTTTTGGTTTTGATTTTCAGACCAGGGAAAGGCATCAGCACGATTAAAACTTTCCCCACCCTGGTGAGCCCACGCTGTCACCCAACAGAGCTGGCAGGATGCAGATAAATGGCAAAGCAACGCTGGGCACAACACTCTTCATGTTCCTTTTATTAGCAACATTTACTGGCCTTTCCACTATTTTGCCATGAATTAGAGGCGCTCATGTCTGACACTTAAGAAATTAGCACGACACAAATCATCTGTAAAAGACTTTTTAACACGGTGACAACTGATTTCAGCTTGCAAGGGAGAAAATTAGTCTTTTGTGAGCAGCCCTGAGAGCACTGAGCGAGAACCATCCTTTTACAAGGGAGCTGGGAATTTAGCAGGAGCACTCAACCCTCCGCAGAATCGGAGCTTTAATTTTTTATTCTGCAAAGGGAACGCGGAAGAATTTGCTTTAGGAGAATTTATAGAGATGTACTTTATACACCCAGTCCATAATACAGATGAATAGCTCTAGATGTTTACGATATATTTAAGTACACTCAGGGGATCCATCCCAACTTGATTCTGTAATATCAATTTTGTTATATATTTGCTGTGGGGAAGATGTTAATAGGCTGTTAAAACAGTCACTAGGAAAAAAAAAAAATTTGAATCAACCTCATAAATCCTAAAGCATCTGATTTCAGTTTTATGTTTATTCCTTTCACTAGGATATCGAAAAGAAGACTTAGATTCTCAGTAAATCTTTTATAGGTTACACTGGTTTATAGTCTTAAAAGGATGGTACTTGGTAGTTAAAAAAAAAAGGCAACATTATCCCTATATCACATCTTCAGCTTAACATTCTGCACCCAATGCTCTTTAAAGAATCATAACTTAAAGCCAGGATTTTTATTTTCCTCCCTCTTTCAAGTTTCCTTGAGGAAAACACTTGCTCATTATGAAGCAGGTTGTTATTTATAAAGGAGATCAGGCCTGAGGGTGAGGTGCCCTGCCCAGGTCAGCAGCAGAATCACTTTTACCAAGCTCACAGGGACAGGACAGCAAAAACACAGGAAACCCAAACCCGACACAAACCAGGCCACAAGAACCTGCTCAATCCTTTCCCCTGTGAAGTCCCAAAATCTCCCAAAGCCTCCCCAAAATACTTCCAAAATTCCCCCTTAAGCCCGTAAGGACTCCCACCCAAACCCCACAAACTTTGGGCCAGCCCCAAATTCAGGGTGTTTCCCCCCAAATTCAGGGTGTTTCTCCCCAAATTCAGGGTGGTTTTCCCTCCTCCCTGAAAACCTGCCTGTGCAAGGCAAACACAACAGCTTTGCTGTGACAAGGCTCGTGGCACCTGCTGAAGCCAGGGGTGACTGGAAGAAAGGATTACCCAATTCCCAGTTTCAGGAGCCACCTCAGGAAATCCGAGTTCTGTCCATTTGTGTGAGGTTGAAAGCTTAGCTTTTAGCTCAGGGATTTGGCTCAGGGTGAAGAAGTTGAGGGAAATAATATAAATGCACATTGCAGGTTGACATGCTCACAAAATAAACGAGAGGGAAGGCTTTTGGCCGTGCTGGAATGTTCCTTTTTTAAACGATTTCAGGTTTCTTTCACAGCAATACTTACAGGTAACACCTGACACCACATGCATGGCACATTTTAAGTCACAGGTTTAGCAATGGAAGGATCCCTTGAGGCAAAGACCTCTGCTCCCTCCAAATTTAACGTGCCATTCTCCCCTTTCTCTGCACACTCCCCTGTCGCTAGAGAGCACAAAAGGAACACATGCACACACGTAGTGAGGCGAAAGGAAAAAGAGAGGGAAGTCTTTAATTTTCTGTTTTATATACAATTTTGTGGAACTTTGTGGATTGGACAGTGAGGTCTTCTCTAACTCTACTGGTTCAGGTAAAAGTCTATCAAAACTTCTTCTAACAAGAATGGAATGAAAACAAAGAAAGATAGTTACAAAAACACTACTTTGTTTATGTGAAATGCGTGAGAAACTCTATAGCAAAAATGCAATCAGAAGGCTGAAAAACAGGGCGACACTCCCCTGGGAAGTCTGATGGATTTAATCCCTTCGTTGGGAGAGCACAGCACGCAGTGCAAGCCCAAGTGAGCTCTGCAAAGCCTCCAAGCTCAGGGATGGCCTCACACCCCTCTGCTCCCCGTGGCAAACAAGTGACAACAAAAAAGAAAGGAACCAAAGCAATTCCAGAGCCAAGTGCCAATAAAACTGACTGAATGTGTTGAATAAGAGATCAGTGCTGCTGGAGGAGAGGGAAGTTTGCAATCAGACACACCCAGCCCATGGCCTGGTCTCTCCTGGGGTACCAGCTCCCTCTGAGTGGAGAGGAACTGCCATTATCCAAGAAAACAAGATCTCTAACAGCTTCCCTCCCAGTTCCAGAAGCATCTCAGAGCACGTTTAACAAGCTTGTGTGGTTTCTGAGTTCACTGGAGGACTTGGTGTGCGAGAAGGTAACTCCAGGGAGAGGGAGTAAATAGCCAAAGGTGGAAGCGTCCTGCCTTTACTTCTTCTGCACAGAACCCTGCAAAGCTCCATTTTCTCTATTTCTCTGCCCAGGCTCTTCCTCTTCTGTCTCATCCCAAGGCAGCAGCTCCAGTTCTTCGGCCAAAAGGATGCTGAGGGCACTGCTGCATTTTCTACATGTTTTTAGTTCTTTCTGCCTTCCACTGGGCTCTGGCTGTGGCTGTCAGGGGATGACAAATTCAAATGATGATTCAGGCTCACTTCCATTCTGAGACCCAATTTGTCTGGCTGGTTTTGGGGTTTTTCTTTACAGCCTGTCACCTGTTTCCTTTCCCAGTCCCAGCACAGGAAGGTTGCACCACCACCCTCAGTGCCTCAGGTAATGCCAGGCTGCTGTGTGTGCAAGATCCCCAACCTGGGCACTTCTGTTCTGCAAGTTCTTGCTCTCTTGGGAGGCTCCACTCAAGAGAAATTATTGGTGTTTTGGGATAACCTTCCCTCCTGAGCACCAAACTTCTTGGCTACCTCTCTAAAGAGAGATTTAAATATTTTCGGACAAGTTCATTCCTTGAACCTGTATTCTGTTCCTACTTCTCTCATTTTACATCAGGGATAATCCTGAGTTAATTCCAAGAGAAAGAAGCATAGTCTCCTCAAATTCAGGTTGTGCTCTCTCTGCTGTTGTAGGAAAACACCCAACGTGGTTGGCATCGATGTTTATTTCCAAGGAAAGCAACAACAACTTCAGAGCCATCAAGGCCCTCATGCAGTATTCATTATTAATAAGTATTCAGGTCAGCAGTGACAGAAGAAAACACCACCTCCTTTGAAGCTCCCAACTTCAGTCCCCCAAGCCAATATAAAAATCTCATTTAGCAGTGTTTGGCTGTGTGACGAATTGGGGGGACTTGTCTAACCATGATTTATGAATTCCATTGTGCTTTTATGAACTACCTATACTCTTATATCTTGTGACTCCCTTTTATTGTATTGGGTCTCCTAGTTCTTATGCTAAGGACACCAGAGAATGGTTTTGGTGCATCAACTCTTAAATAATTGATAGTTAAGGACTATAAGTTGCTGAATAGACCTGTCTGGGGAGAACAAACGACCTGTGGCACTCAAGAAAAAACAGTTTTCTCCAATTTCCTTGCAGAGCCCTGGGGTTTAAAAGGTTGTGCCTTAGCCAGAAGCAAAACAAACATGAGATATTAGTGAAGATTCTTAAAAACACAGAGTCTGAGTCACTCACTGAAGGGACTTGGAAAGCCAGCCCACTCAGCAAAGAGTGGTTTTAGTGCTCAGGTCTGATTGCTCACTTAGAGAAAAGCTGGGCTTCACCCACACCAGCTCCAGCTGAACTGTCCTACCTTGGTTTCATCAGCAAGGTCAGGAGTGAAAAAGTGTTTTTAGAGCAAAGCCAGAGCAGCAAAATTCCTCACAATAATTAGGAACTCAATCTGACCACCTGCAATCAAGAACATGTTCATCTTTCATTTCCAAACTCGTTGGAGATGCAGCCAAAGCAAGGCCAGGAAGGTCCAACCACTACATCTGACAGAGGGTACAGGGCTTTAAAAACTGCTGGAGTGTGGTTCAGCTGGGCTGGCTGTGTCAGAGGACTTCTCATGGTTAAATAAACAAATAATATTTCCTTGCTGCCAATTTATTCAGGATTTTATGTTCCCGACAAGATTTCCGAGCCCTCCAGTCAGCTCCTGGAAGAGGCTGAGCTGACAGTACAAAGGCAGAGCAGCAGCAGAAAACAGAGCATAAATGATAAAACAGAGCTTGAAGCTAAAGAGCGCTGGATGGGTTTGGCACAAGCATCTCCTCTGTGAGGGAACGTTCTGAGTGAAAACTTAGCCAAGAGCCTTTTTATTTCAGCAAAGTGGGCCTGTCTCTAACATCTCTATTTTCTCCTCTGTAATGCAATCGTAGAGCCTCTCAAAACAACAACAGAAAAAAAAAACAAACCAAAACCTCTTCTTACAGTTTAACTGGTTCCACAAACGTAATTTTGCTTTGTAAACAGGAGGATTTGCCATGTTGAAGGAAAATAAAGAATCCTGAGGTTTAAGAGATATCCATGCTGAGGTTTTGTGTAAGCTGTGCAGACGTAAGAGAGACCCAGAGGTGTAATCCCAAGAAAAATATTCTCAGTGCAGGAGCTGCTGCTGATCTCAGCCCCACACAGAGTAGATAAAGGGTTTTGGCAGACTCCCAGGACCTAAAAGTGTGCTTGGTCAGAGAACAGAACAGTTGAGCTCTTGAAATGGATACTCCTGTCCACCAGGGAAATGTGTTCCCACTGCAGAGAGATTGGATCCATCACTGCCACGCTGGAGAATCTTGGAATCCCAGACTGGTTTGGGTTGGGAGGGACCTCAAAGCCCATCCAGTGCCACCCCTGCCATGGCAGGGACACCTCCCACTGTCCCAGGCTGCTCCCAGCCCCAATGTCCAGCCTGGCCTTGGACACTGCCAGGGATCCAGGGGCAGCCACAGCTGCTCTGTTGGAAGTGTTGTAGCAGGACAAAAGTTTATCAGCTTTCACAGACTCCTTACCCTGTCCTGCCTGAACGTTGCAAATATTCCAATAAAAAGCCCAAGCAAACAGGGCTGGGCCTTGTTATCCCAGCTGATAACCTGAGCTAAATAAAACGTTTGAAATACATAATTCTGGGAGGTTTTCTTAGATCTGCTGCAGCATTCCCGTGGGAAGGCTGTAGGCAAGACAGAATTACATTTGTGTTTGTAATCCTGTCTTGTGTAACAGATAAACAAGAAAGGTTCACCCAAAAAATAAACCTTGTTTTCTTGTAACAGCATGTTAATAACTAAAGCAGCCAGCACTTCGTGAGGAAAACAGCTAAGAGATGTTATTTAAATAATCTCAAAAGTAGAAGATTTGGAGTGGGTTAAAGCCCATAAGATTTAAAAAAAAAATGAACTCTAATAAAACAAGAATCTAAAACTATTCCTGCAAACACCTTTTAGATCATTTTATGAGTTCCACAAACAGGATTAATTTAGGATGCTTATTTTTAACAGTTCCTTTGTGTAGCAAAATTCAGATGATGAAGTGGTGGAAAACTGAATATGAATAGCAAATAACGATTGGGAAAGGACATAAAGATGCATTTAATAGTGAGGGAACATTTAAAAATAGTAAGTTAAGACAGACATCTGCACAAAACTCTGTGCAGGGTGACATCAGCTGCCACTAGAAAGGGTGAGATAATCTGAAGTTATTTATACTCCATAAAATGATTGCTATTTTGAGACAATTTTAGGAGAAATATATGCCAACGTTAGTTTACAGTAACTTTGTTTTGCCTGTGTCAGATAATTCCTGCAGATATAGCAACATCTGCTGGAAACATTCCTGTTCCTGTTGCTGAACACCTGAGCTGTGACTTAGGGAGCAAATGGGATCTGTCAGAACTGAAAAATAGTTCTTCCTAAGAGAAGTAGGAATAGCTGAATATAATGATGGACTACTGAAGAGTTTGATCATCCTGTTTCACTGGGATATGATTGACTTCTGGACTCCTAGCCATTATTCCTCCAGCCTCTGTAACAGAGAACTCACATCCCACGTGGAGCTGTGGGTGAGTTTAGCACTTATTTACCACAAGGGGTGATTTTACTGCCACGTTCCAACACCCAGCTAGCCCAGCAGAGTAAGTTTCCCCTTTCAACTAAGATCCCATGGCAGCAATTAGTAAATAACCCATCCTTTCACACCCAAACGTGAGCAGAGACACCGAGGTCACGGCAGAGATCCCTCCTGTTCCTCTCAATTTGAGCAATTATCAGAGCCAGCACAAGCAGGGCTGTTCTGGCCTCGGGAAAGTGAATGGAGTTTTGATCCTGACTTGCAGCTCGCTGCAGAGCTGTGCCTCGAGCTCTGTGCGCTGAGCTTTGCCTCCCAGTACAAAGGGAAGCAAACAGCGCCTGGCTCTGCGCTGCCATGAGTGGAATTCCTGCTGCCCAGCTGAGCTTTTCTTCAGCCTGGAAATGCAGACTTTGTCCTAATGAGAGCTGGTACGGCCACAGACAAAATATCTCCCATTTATCCCGTCCCATCCAGGGTCTGGCTGTGATTTTTGTGGCTGTAACTCGTGCCCAGCAAGCTGGTTCCGTTCAGGAGCCACGGAGCTGGCAATCAATTTCCAGCTGTGATTTGGGTTGAGAGCCAAGTCCAAAAAGGAAAGCACTAATATATTACACACACATCCTAAATCTGTTCAGAAGGGCTGACAGACCACGTTAAAACATGTGCCCTTAAGCTCTGGGTGATGTGGCAAGTGACTTGTGATACACGATACCACTATTGACCTTTGAACTGGACCATTTATAAGAGAAAAAAACAGGCTCTTTTTGCCTTGTGTGTAAGCTGATCCAAAGGGGGGAAAGCTTCATGCTGACACCATCAGGAAAATTCTCTGTGAAACTAAATGTTCAAATTAATGTCAGGGAAGTCGCACACAATATTGAAACAAATTCTATAATTCTTGTGTCACTTGTGATTTTAATTTCTGTGTATTCCATGCAGATGAACTGCAGTGACTTTCCAAGAATCACAGAATATACACGTCAATGCTGCAGGATTTTCCTCATGGAATGGTCAATGATGGTTTGAAGCTTTTCCTCCAGAAGAAAACATTATCTGTGAATTTCGAGAATATAAGAATTTCGTTCCCTGCGACGAATATTTAATGTTAAGTGAAAGAAAGAAGAGTCAGGAATGAACTCTTGGGAAGTTCTTATCCTGCAGGTGAACTTCTTCCTGGTGGACTTTTTAATGCTGGGTTTATGGCTGAATTTGATGATTTTAAAGGCCTTTCCCAACCATAAAAATTTTACGATTCAGTCCCTCACAGCTTGTTTGGGGAAATACTGCACAGAAAAAACAAACAAAATATTTACCACAATAAGCAATTTTATGGATCTTCTCATTCTTTCCATTTATTCTTCTCATTCTTTCCAAAACACGCCAAGGGCTGTGTTTTAATTCCCATTTCTGCACTAATCGAGGCAAACCATCTGCCTGGCAGAACAGATGAGCCATTTGGAGACTGCCTTGGGTGAGGGCACAGCTCTGTGGCCGTGGGGGGAACCTGGTGGCCTGACCACCTCCTGCAGGGCTCCAAGTGACCATCACCAGGCCTGCCCATTACCTGCCTCTCCTGGAGAAGAGAGGAGCCACACCTGAGGACACACAGATGGCACATTCACCGTGGTCCAGACCTGGAATTCCAACACCAGGAGCAGAGAAGAGACGTGGAGCAGGTCCAGAGACGTTCCAAGAGGCGCCAGCAGGACCAGCAGCATCAGCTGAGGAGTGGCCTCTGGATTAATCACTTTACAGAACATAATTGTGGCCTTGCTATGAGTCCAAGCAAACGGATGAGAAGCATTTACTGAGAAATGCTTTAGGACAAAGAGATCAATTTTAGCTTATTTTGAACCTCAGAACACCAAACACTGGGCAATTATCTCTGATCTAATTGCAGCCCTATGCCCAAAACCAGAATCCGAGTGATTAGTGATGCTGGACTTGCTTCTGTCCCAGTTCTCATGGATGTGAAGTGGGAACAGCAGCCCTGAGTTTCATCAGTGAAAGACTAACAGGGCATTATCAGAATCGAGTGGCTGACTCAGGGTGTATTTTGAAGGCTGTGCACACTTATCCTGCTCAGTTCCATTTTCAGCAGCAGTAAACTGGGACATATCCACTGAAATCAGGGAAGCCACAATAATTCTGCCCAGCTGAGCCCACGGCCTGTATTCTCAGAAAACATTGATTTGAGACCAGAGTCCGAGAAGTTAATCACACTTTGTTCTAGGGGGAAGCTCTGCTCCTGTCAAATCCCCTGTCTGAAGTGTTTTTACAGACCACTTTGAATTTTCTGTCTCAGTTTTCCTGGTTTTTAAAGCATAGTCTGTGGACCTCTCACAGATTTTTTCTGCCTGCGGAGCCAGAAAAAGAAAAGGATTGCAGTGAGACTTCTCCCAGATTGGTCTTCCCTGGATTTAAAAGCCTTCAGGAAACATTTGAGGTAATCCAGAAAGATTGAAGAGTACAGATGTACCTCCCAGGATGCGAGGACTAATGCATGTAATAACTGTATTTCTTTAAAATGACTTTCTCAGGCAGAGTTAAAGGCATAGATGCAACTAAGGGATTGGACTCAGGCCAACTTGTAATGGCTCTGCTGTTTATCTCTATTTTTTTTTCCTTATCCCCCTCAGCAGAAAGAGCAGAACAAGCATTTTACTCAGAGATTTAAGGTTTGCTTTCGGTCCCTCTCTTACTCAGCCCTCCTGCCCCAAACCTTGCTGGGTCACACAAATCAAAGCCTAAATTGCCTGAACCACTGCAGAACCAGAAAACCCACCACTCCAGCTATTTTTATTTTCTCTGTCTGCTAGGAAGAAAGGGAAGATAGATAAGACAAAGTATTCATCAATATTTTAGTATTAATATATCAGAGTAGGAAGAGTAAAAAATTGTAGGTTATAGAGGGTGCAATTTAGCAGTGGCCACTCTGTCACCAAGGTGACTGAGTTTTGTCTTATAGAGAAGTTATTTTCTTAACATTTTTATCAAGAGACTGTGGAGCAGACCTTGAAAAGAGTGGGGATTTTGAGATTTTTTTCACTGTTTTTTGTATAAACACAGGTTTTGCTGCGTATCCTTCTGCTGCCCTTACCTGTGCTCACAACTAGGGGATTAAAGGCTGCCCTACAACACTTTTCAGTCCTTATTAAACCCACAGGGAGTAAAGTTTCTCATACAAACAGCGCAATACCTACACACGGCTCAGAAGAAAGTTTGGAACCCTGTTATGGATGTTTTAAATTGCTCAAAGATGGCATCACCTGCTCCTGCCCCTCTCCTGGAAAACACTGAGAGACAACCCCCAAGCAAAGCACCTCTGGCATCCCGTGGAAAGGGAAAATGTCTCACTTGGCAAAAAACAAGAGTGTGGCTTTCATATCTCTGTATTTTATCCATTTCTGATTTTCAGGGCTTTTCCAGCCAGCAAACTGCTATACCAACATTTAGGACACTAATTCACACGGTATTTTAGATACACATTTCAGATATGTGCCTAAAGAGCCTCAAATGCCAAGCACAGAAGAGATTCCATTCTATTCTTCCTACTGTTCTCATTCCAGTCTCCACTAGGACAGTACAGCAGCAGCCCCTGAGCCTTGGCTATTTTTCTCCTACTCTCTTTATCCATGTGATCCCAGCTCATTTCCCAGTCCCTGCCCCTCAGTTAAGTTCTACTTTTAGAAATCCACGCTGCAGAAAGCAAAGTCTGGCCTCTTTCCATCACCTCCCGAAGTAATTTTCAAGGTTAACCACAGGGAAGGCAGGTGAATTATGTGGAAACCATCACCTGCAGATCCCTTTCTTCAGGTGCTCCCCCCTACCCTGGCCATTTGCTCAGCGTGTGTTGTGTCACTGGGCACTCACAACACACTCCTGACCAGAAAATTGGTCAAAGAATTCCGATTTATGCAGTGCAATAATAACCAGCTTCACAGCAAGGCTTGCGAGGAGCAAAATAAAGATGAAAACTCTCCTTGGTTCCTGCCAAAATCTCTGACAAACAAAACAATTCTGTAATAGAATCCTGCTTGTAAAAATGCTTCAGGGTGCCCGTGTTCCAGAGCTGGGAGCATAATAAATTAAGCAGTGGATGCCTAGGACAAAACCCTGTGGGATACCTGGGCCAGCCCAACAGGTGGAGAAATTGAAAACAAATTGATAGCCTTGGGAGAGGAAATATTAGAGCCAAGCAATTATAGTGCCAGGCTGTCTGGGATGAAAGGCAGGGAGAGCCAGCAACGATTTGCATTGATGCAGCACCAGGAGTGGAGCGAGTCAGGTGATATCCCAGAGCTTTTCACAGCAGAGCACATGCAACAGCTGAGGGTAAAGAGGGAAAAAAAAACCAACCAGCATCAAAATCCAGACCCAAACAACAAAAGCTGGAGTGTGTCTGAATCCAGGAGAGAGTGGTTTGGTCATGTGGGGGCAAAGAGGAGGCATGGCTATCCCAGCTTTACTCCTGGCTCATTGTGGCAAAGAGGGATGTAAACCATTCATTTTCATTTTTATTCCAGATTTCCTGATGCAAACAGGCACTTGAGCCACTCTGCCTCCCCCTGAAAGCTACACCTGATGTAAAGATTCTGCACAATCAACCACTGACAGCTTGAAATTGTGACCTTTGGTTGAATACACCTTCCTGGGACAAATCTATAATTAACTGCAGCTCCAGCCCCACTGCCAGCTCCGTGCTGTTCTCTCTCAGTGGTATGTGCATCACTAAGGTTCAGAAAATGCCACACTCCATAACTGGCTCATCAAGGGTCTATTACATCAGAGAAAAGTGAGCCCATCACAAATTTTCTTTAATTTTCCTGCTTTTCTTCCNATGTGCATCACTAAGGTTCAGAAAATGCCACACTCCATAACTGGCTCATCAAGGGTCTATTACATCGGAGAAAAGTGAGCCTATGACAAATTTTCCGTAATTTTCCAGCTTTTCTCTGTGAACTTGAGCAATCCCAGGGCCTGGCTGTGGAATACCAGAGGTGTCACCTCAGCTCTGAGCTCCTGGCACAGCCCATCCCTCAAAGGGAAGGGTGGCCTTATGGGGGGAATGGGAGGAAATGAGGTAAGAACACCCCTCTTCAAGGCACAGAGAATCACTAAAACTGGAAAAGAACTCCAAGATCATCAATTCCAACCCCTGACCATCTCTCCTAAGGAGTCAGGAGCTTGGCACAGGAAGCATGAACGCCAAGTTTCCCCAGGAAAATCCTCCTCACAGACGCATTCCGAGGGCTTCGTATTCTGCAAGCAGCTATCCCATGGAAAATGCCAGAGAAGCACTCTCTATAATTACAATTTCACCACTTGAAAAGCTTGGCTGTGCCAGAGCAGTGGCTCAATTAAGTTGAAATGCAGGACTGCTCCTGATGGCGCAACGGTTGTGAATAAAACCATAAACCATTTGCTAGGCTGCTGGAAACATGCTGATGATGGGCACAAAGTGCACTCTGTTTTCCTTCTGTGCTCACCTGGGGAATCAGGACAGCTCCTGCCTTTTTTAATACAACTTTATGTTGTTTGAGCTTCACACCCAAAGAGCTCCGCTCCGGGCAGGGCAGGAATGGGAATTTTGGGGAGCCTGCCCAAAGAGTTCCTGGGAAAAACATCTCAGGTAGAACAGTCACAGCTTTCCCCTGCTGCTGGGAGAGTCAAGACACCTTGTGGGACAGCAGAGAATGGAAATGAGGGAGCCAGGAAACTCTTGGGGTCCTGCTGATCAGGCTGCAGTAATTAAAAAAGGTTTGGGATTCGAGTGATTCCACATGAAATGTGAGCGCAGACAGGATCTGATGGAACAGGAAACTTCTGCAAGGACTTCAAGGCCTTCTCCTCTGCAGCTCCATGCAGGAGTGCAGGCAAAGAGCAGATAAACACTTCTGGATAAAATCTAGATGTAAGAGCAGTCACCTCATCAGCTGAGACAGGTGAATCAGGGCACGGCAGTGATTTAGAAATTAATTAGCATTACAGAGCTCCTGTGGAAGGATCAGATTCACCCTCTGCTGCTCTAGAAGCAGAAGCCAAAGACAACAGAAAGAAGGAAGCTTTCCTCTACTTGCTTGCCCATGGAAGACGAGGTTGCTTCCCTGTCTCCTTCCCTTTCTCCAAAGGAAACATTGGTCAGGTGATTTTGTCAAAATTCAGATCCAGAAAAAGAAATCTAAAATATTTTTTTAGTGGCTCTTTTTTTCCAGGATGGAGTTGCTACGTACCCATAAAAAATTAGAGGCTTTGACTGAAGAATGTTTCCATTATAAATAAGGATGATTCTCTCATTGTAAAGAATGTAAAAATAAGAGACTTTCAGAGTGGAGCTTTAAGAAAATGTTGTCTCTGGCTGATTTCTTTGCCCACACTCACTTTAGCTGCATTATTTGCCATGCTTTGTAGCTGTGATGCTCAGCTATTACCTCTGGACTTAGACTCCAAATATTGTGAAATTATACTTAGCATAGAATAACAAAAATTTCACATCCTTACACTCAATGCCGACATTATTCTTCAGCTCAAATGCTCAGTGCTCTGAATCTGGGCTTCACACAAGGACACCTGAAGGCTTTATATTAAATATCTCCTAACCCTAAGTGAGGACAGCGAGCGCTGCCTCAGTAACACCCCAAAGCCAGAATTTGACAGAGGTCTGCTTCATTTTGTCCCCAAATGTTAACCCAGCGTCACACAGAGCTCTGCACAGCAGAGCCACCAGTTCTGACAGCTCAGGGCAGCCTCTGAAAGAGTTTCTGGCAGGCAGGACCCTGCACAAGATTTGCTGGTGCAGCTCAGTTTGGCATTGGCGTTACCCTTGACAAGATAAATCAGATTAAAATGTGCAAGTAGCCACTGGGTCTGGAGTTTGCTGAGAGTAAGAGAGTTCTGAACGTGTTCATTTTGGCCACTCAGCTGGACAAGGGACCCTGGGGGAGCATAAGTCCACATTAAGCTGTTGTAAGGAGATATAAATCTCCTCTGACTGGATGGCCACTGGCCATTAAGTGGCTCTGTAATAAATGTTAATCATTCTGGACCTGGTGGAGGATTTAAAGAGTCAGAGTTACTTTTGTGTTTGAAGTTGGGTAAGGCTGAGGATGCCCTGACATTGATCTGTGCAGGAGCCAAGCGGGTGCTGGGGTTTGAGGCAGGATTTACTCAGCCAGGAGCAGCTCCAAGAAACCAAGACTCCAACGATTCCTAAACCCTTCCTGAAACACATTCCTCAGTTTTCCACATTCCAGCACCACGGGTGAAATTTTAGCTCCCTTTACGAATTTTCTTTTTGGTCCATTCAGCACTGGAAAGTTCCCTTCAAGGCACGTTATGAGCTCCTTCTGGGACAATAGTGTGGGAGAAATACGAGGTGGAGGTGATGTAATGCCCTTCAAGCATTAGATTCCATTCATTAGATTCCATTCATAATTATTCCATTATTCCAACAGATTCCATTCCTGCCATAATTATCCCAAAATTCTATGAAGCAGCAAATGGCTGAGCACAAAAAAAAAATATCATCCTCCTTGTCTTTTATACTTGTAAAAATATGTAATTAAGGTGATGTTTTCACTCACTTCATTATTTGTCTTGTTTATGGAATGTAAACTCTCAGACCCTCCTTTGGATGGGACTTAACATTTCTGCAGTGACGATCGCCCAAAGTCTGGCACTCCCAAAAATCTCCCTTCCCACCTGTGAGCAGCAATTCTGCTGTTCTTGGCCGCTTGGTTTCTCCATTTCAATTATTTCCAAGCCTTTATGCACAGTGTACCCACAAGGAAGTGGGATGTTAATGTGAGCCGAGTATTTATAACCACTTTGCTTCAGCTTGCAAGTGACAAATACTCCTTGTTTCTAACATTCCCTCGAGCCTTCTGCAGAGTGTGATTTCTTATTTTACATGTAAAAACCTCAATCTCTGTTCTTCAACAGCTCCCAATGAATCTCTCTAGATTATTACACAGACATGAACACACATAAAATTGCCAGACAAATTGCTGGAGGCAAAAAAATTGAATTTATTGATAAATGATGCTAACTAGATTTGACATTTGACCAAAGTTGTTAAAACAATCAGAATATCTGATATCATTAAACCTAATAAAGATGAAATACCCAGGATTATAAATTATACCATACACCCCAAGATTTATCTTCAGCACAATGGTACTAAACTAAGCTGCCTTTAGAACTCTAAGCATGGTCTTGTGTGCAGACTAACAGCTACTGCAAACACATTAAAGGCTAAAAATTAATTGAAGTTTCATGAACTCATATTTTTACTAATTATGGAATCTTGTACCAATAAAAATAATAGGTTAGAATCAGTCAAGGATCCAGAGTCTTATTTTTTAGTAAGATACTCTTGTCTTAAAAATCCCTGAGAAGAATCCATGAACAAGCAGATTTCTGTAATACAGGACCACATGGATATGAAGAGAATTCCCACTTCCTGCTAAAATTCAAGAGCAGTTTGTTTGTTTTGTTAGGGGAAAAGAAGTTTGTCCCACCTGAACCAGGCAGGATCTCAAGGAAAGGGAGAACAACTCTTTAATTCTGGTTCAGCATTCCTGGAGCTGTCTGCAAGGAATCCAGGGAATAATGGAAGGTCTTGCTGGTAAAACTCCTCAGGCAGCAGGCAAAGGTCCCTCAGGACTCAACAATTTGAAGAATAACTTCCCTGAGTGCCCCACAGAACTCCACACATCAACTCCTCTGAAACAGAGATGAGGATCCAGACCTGGAATAACCGGAATGGGACTGAATCATAAAATCTGCCCAGGTCTGAGTGAAAAGCAGAAGGGCTGAGCTGGACACTGGAAGGGAGCCACTGGAAGGGTGCTGGGGGAGTCCACAGCTCTGAGGACATATAATATGTATAATAAATACATATTATAATATTGGCTTTTCGCAAACATTAAAATGGATGCTATGTGTGTAGCGTTAAAAGTAGCTTTGTTATAGAGATACAGTTTTTATTTCTGCTGCTAACTAAATTTAGACACAGCAGTGAAATCGCTGATGCAGATTTTGGTAACTTTTGCCTGCTGGGTTGGATGACATCCAATGAACAAAGGATGGAGATCTCTGCTACTGCCATGCCAGCATCAGCACCAACCCTCTGAGGAACCCATGGACCAAAGCTCCAGCTGGAGGTGACAATAAAAACTGGCTAAAAACCCCAGACAAGAACTGTGCACGCTCTAAAAAGGCAGACCTGAGGAGGAGCTGTGCTAAATAATTCTTGGGATATGGAAATTGGTTCTTAGAGAAGTTTGAATATGCATAATGGTCTATGAATATGTATTTAGCTGAGGCAATGGGGAAGGTGTTTAAAGAATGTCTCCAGAGCAGTAAAGTGTGCTCTTGGCAGCGTGCCAAGCACCCAACACTTTTAACCCTTTGCTTTATTTCTGTCTCTCATCATCCTTTTATTAAACCTTTTATTAAACCTTTTAAATTTTACCAAGAGAGTGAACCTTGTTTTTCACACGGGACAAACTTCCCAGTGCAGGAGGAGGTCGGAATGAGGGAGGCTGGAAAAGCTGAGTGGGTGGCAAGGACCCACCAGGCAGCTGAGAGGTTTTTGGAGGCCCTGCTCAGCTCTGTTCTCTCCACACCACCTCTTAGCTCTGGTTTCATTCCTCTCACCTTTTATGTGAAATTTCCCATTAGAGAACAAATCTGCATGGAATCAAGGCCTTTGTTTTACTGGAATGTCTCAGTGGCTTATCTCTTGCAGAAGTGATAATCCTGTTTTTGTCATCAGCCACTGTTCTGCCACAACCCAGTGCAAAGTCACAAATGAGATTACGATTTCCCATAGAAAACAAACATCCGGATCCAATGAATCCCTGCAGAACAAAGGCCCTGTTCTCATGCAGATCAGTTTAGTAATAAAAATTAAGAAAAAACCATAAATCCTCCGGAAATACACTGTAATGGATGAGCAGAATTCCCTCTGGATAAAGGGAATTGTCCTTGTACGTTCCCATGACGCATCAGCCAGGAGATTTCAAAAGAACAGATCTATTTTCATTGAAAAGTATCCATTTTAAATGAATATAAGCCTTTTATTTTTGACTGTTGCCAAAAGCTTTGTGTCCTGTGGCAGCCATTTCCACTGAGCTTGACCAATTTGCATATAAAACTAATTGAAAAGAAAATATTTGGGGGGTTTCGTTTTTTTAAAAAATAATAATCTTTTAAAATTACCATGGAATAGAAATATTCTGATGAAAATCCAAAATGTGAATTTTAAGAATTTTTGGGGGGATTTCTACTGAACAGATATCCCTAAAAGAAATCGTATTTTTTGATTTTTAAAAAGGATTAAGAAATATTTCCTTGGTATTTTCAGGGTATTTTTGTTTAGTGTACCACAGAGTGTGCATTTGTAGTTTTAGGTTTTGCTCTATGTATTATATAGAGGCAACATGGAGGAACCAGGGTGTCAGCTCTGGCTTCCTCTTCCTTCTTCTTCTTCTTCCTTCTTCTTCCTTCTTCTTCCTTCTTCTTCTTCTTCTTCTTCTTCTTCTTCTTCTTCTTCTTCTTC
>VZRF01008279.1:94299-180968 GCA_013396875.1 Vireo altiloquus | reverse complement strand
TTTTTGGTTGTTGTTATTGACCTCAAATTTATCTTCTCTGCTTCTGCAAACACAGTGAGGCCATTCCCATTATTTCCTGCCACGGAGCACGGCAAGGAAAATGTAACATTCCAAGCAGAACGTGGGCTTCAATTGATTCATCACTTCCCTTTGCTTAGAATAAAATGGACACATTTGTTCTCACCAGGGGAACAGGAAGGTTCCTGCCAGTCCCCCTGGCAGCAATAGCTTAAGGACTTTTCCCTCCTTAATCATGAAAATTCCTGGCAATTTGGGAAAACCTCAGCAGAAAGGTTCCACTCTGATCAAGTGCTTGATCACTTGAAGAACAGAGATTTTACAGTCATGAGCATTCAGTATTTGTTGCCCTTAACCCAACAAGGGTTAACCAAGAACCCAGTCCTGCATCTCGACTCCTTTTATTTTCACAGAATCATTAAGGGTTGAAAAGAGCTCCAAGATCATGAGTCCAACCTTCCACCAGTACTACCATTCCCACCAAACAGCATCATTCTCCTTTTAAATAGCCTTTAAATAGCTTTTAAATAACAAAAAAAACCCAGTCTGATCAATGCTTTACCTGAGTTTATAGGACAGTAAAGTTCTGAGCTATTTTAAATTCCTGACCCATGCCAGCACTTGTCTATTTGTCCCTTATTTCTCCTCTAAATCCAAATAATCTGCTTTGGCAAGGGAGTTTGGGATTGTTTAAAAGGGCTAAAACTCTGCTAAGTTGCTTGTGTGTTTTGTTAAAAAGCAAAACCCAGAGGTACAAAATGTCAGTCCTACACCCAAAATTCAGAAGTTTCAAGACAGATATGAGAGCCTGAGAAATGTAGCTTGTAATTAGAACTAGCAGAGACTCTTTCATCCCATTAAACATCACCTCCATCCTATTTTTCCGATATCATGTGATTATGTACTTCATTAAAGCAATTAGAGCATATTTATGAGCAGTCCCCCATCTCTCTAAGCACGGCTGCTGACTGGGGGGTAGGGGGAAATCTTATTTCCAGCTCTTCCAAAGCTTTTTTTCCTCTTTCCGTATTTCAAAATATTTTAATTAAATCCCTGGGCACAAGTGGATGTGATTTAGAAGGCAATTCAGGTCTTTAGGCCTACACAGATGTCAGTTAAAATCATCTTTGAAGGATGATTTCAGAAACAACTAAAGCGCCATTAACGAGAGTAAATTGGAGGTGCAGGAGTAACAACCTCGATTATTTTGACAGCATTCAAGTCCAACAGCAGCTACAAGGAATGTCTGCCCATTAATGCCGATCAGCATGCAGCAGAAGAGCTCATTAGAATATCAGTCAAGCTTTTTTTGAACCCTTTTTTTTCAATGAAAAAGCCTCAACACAATGAAGAATTTGCGAGATGCAGATAAAAACATGAATTTTCATAAAGCACTAAACATGTAGGAAATGAAACTGATTCACAAGGTTAAATTCGTGTGCTGGATCTTTTCGCATGTGGCTCTGCTCTATTGAATTATTTGCAAGAGGTGTTTGATGGTTCTTTCAAAACTGAATGGTGCAGCAAGCAGAATCTTGAAGTTAAGATGAAATCAAATATAAAACAAGATAAAATTCAGCTGCTGTCAGGTTTCCTTGCAAATTGAAACTTGATTTAGTGGCATGGAGAGGACAGAGTTTTTCACTGAGGTTTGAGCAAATCGAGACCCAGTTTAGAGCAGGCGACTGTGGTGTTGCCTTTCCCTGGTCTTAAAATTAAAACTAAAACATGGTTTATGAGGAAAAGGGGTTTTTACCTCGGGATTTATTTCAGTATCTTTGGGTACAGCACTTCATCCAGGTGGAATGCCCCAAAAATTCATGCACACTGTTACACTGAAATACACACAATTATAGGCTTTGCAAAATTAGCATATATATCAAAGATTTTCTAATGAGAGGTTCGAGTGAACTCTCCATTCTGAGGAAATTTTTGCTGGGTGGACTTATTTTAGTTTACAAATATATGTTCTGGAGAGGCCCTTGGTGTCTGTGGCTTTCAGACTGTTTGGTCTCTTGGTTTAACAGTGCTGTGGATTTCAGCTGAGTTATCAAACTTGGAAAGTTACAGTGTGTGGGCTAAAAACACTAAGAATACATAAAACTATAAAAGAATATGTTAGAGGGGTGTAAAAGAAAAAGCAAAAAATCATTCTGGCATCAGTGGGAGGCAGCAGGGCTCAGTCCCTCCTACAAACCCTGCACTGGGGCAGCTCCTGACAGCTCAGACAGGATTTGGGATTTATCCCAGTGACCCATCTCGACAGAAACCCTCTAACCCAGCGCTGGGGGCTTGCTGCAGGCTCAGCTCCATCTCCAGCACTTTCACCCAGCAGAGGCTCCACGAGGAGCTCACCATTTCAGAGCAACAGGGACCTGTCTCCTCACATCACCATTTCCTCGCAGGATCACCTCTGAGCTCTCCTACAGACAGGGGTAAAGTTAAACCCCTTCTGATCATTTCTGCTTCCCAGCTTCAGGCACCACAGGGAAGGAAACAATACCACGGCAGAAAGCAAAAAGTGCAAGTTCTCATGGCAAAATAAACAGCCCTAGAGCACCACAGCTGCCTTTCCTGCACTGGGCTGAACACAGCTCTGAATGCACACAAATCCCCAAGGTTTGCAGTGCTTTGAGAGAGCCACACACACAGAGAATTATTTTCAACCTTTTGGGATTCAAAGTGAATGCTCTTTAGCCAGCACCCCATTTTTTTCAGTAGATGCTTCCCGTAATCTTTTATGCCTGTGCCAGCTGGGTCAAGTGACATTATCCCTGATTTCTGGGACTGCTTAAACAACTTACTGCACCCTCCTTAAACATGCAAAGGCTAAGGCAGTACAGAATCTGCATAATTGTGGCATTTTGTGGCTGTGAACGTGCTACTGACAAAACTTGGAGTAGATAATGAAAGTTTTAGGGATTATACACAAGGAGGCAGTTCCAGGGAAGGCAGGAATTCAAAGGTAAAGGTAACCTAAGTCTTCATTGCTTATACAGTTCTAATTCCTACTTGCCCTGCCTTCCCAGATATTGTCATGGAGGTCATTAATCCCAAAAGAAAATAACCAGGATACTGCTTCCTCTGGCTACATTCCCCCATTATAAAGGGGAATTGGCAGAGTTTTTAACCTCGGGGGAATTAATAATTGTTACCCACTGGCTTTGAGAGCAGCGGAGGAGAAGCACATGGGAGCACAGAGCACTGCACAGCCTCCAATTTAACAGCGACCAGGTCTACGAGTTCAAAACTGAAACTTAATTCTTAAAACAGGTGCCCAAAAGTCAAACAAAACCTCAGTCAAGCTGCTCGCCCTCAGCGCCGCTGTTCCCAGCAGGGGAACCCAAACCAAACCAAACCCTTCACGGGACACTTTGAGCTGTAACACAGGTAATTAAATCCCTAAGGAACCTGACCCCACCGCCCACCCTCTTTCTCAGCTCCTAATGGGGTTGAACTTTTCTTTTTGCCCTTTAATTGGCAGCTGCACTGAGGCTGTGTGATGAAGCCAGGGGTCTCTACCCAAGGGGTTGGATAGTCCTGCCTTTCCCCACGGAGATCCCAACCTGCAGGTGGTTACAAACCCCCTGGGTTCAGTTGCAGGAGCTCTCCCATCACTGCCAGCACCTGCTGGAGCCAAAGGACCCTGTTGGAGTCCAGGAAAAACCTGGGAACCTTTCCTGCTCCTCTGGGTGAGCTGAGAGCACCAAAGAAATGAGGAGATGTTGTTTAGTGCACCACAGAGTGTGGAATTGGAGTTTTTAGGTTTTGCTATATATATTATATAGAGACAACATGGAGATTCTAGGGTGTTGGCTTCTTCTTCTTCATCTTCTTTCTTCTCTTTCTCTTCCTTTTTCTCTCTGACATGAGTTCCTGTGATTTGTTAATTGGTAGATAGAATTTAGTGTAGAGGAGACATGTCAATAAGGTTGATATTCACTGGTTTTGGGGACAAAATAAGATAGGTAAAGTTTTCTAACAGGTTGATAATAGATATAAAAGCTACCTGCTTTGGGTAGCCATTGCCATTTTGCCCTCGTTCCTGAAGGTCACAGCACAGTCTGTGCCTCCCAAACTTTGATAAGATAAAATAAACAAGCTTTGAAACAGCAGAAAGAAGCCTCATTTCATCTTTTTGGGACATGGGACACTGAAATAAGGAACACAGCTGGGCCAGGAGCCAGCAGGGTCCAAAAGAACAGCCTGACAGGATCCTTCCTCTCCCCAGTTCCCACACTGCTTGAGGAAGTTTTGTCTGTAAGAGAGCAAGCTGTGGAAGATTTTGAAGGTTTCTTTTCCTGCTTGGAGCTAATAGTAAAACAATCTCCTTTTTCATTTGTTGATGAAGTCTTGGGGCCATGCTGAGGCAGATTCCTTGAGCAGCAAGGCGTGAGCTGGGAGGGGAAGTGATAACACAGAGAGCTGAGCTGCAGGGAACTGCTAGAAATGCTCAGGACTGGTTCCTTGAGCAGAGCTGGGATGGTGGAGTGGCTGCTCACAGCAGCTTGGACAGGGCTTGGAGCAGCCTGGGACAGTGGAAGGTGTCCCTGCCCATGGTATGAGGCTGGAGGGGCTTTAAGGTCCTTTCTGACCCAACCCACTCTGTGATTCTATGATTCTGTGATTCTAAAAGCAATTTAACAGGTTTATGGAGGTGCTGTTAGTTGTATTTTTACTGCTCTGCTGTCGAAACTGCTTTATGGAAAGGAACAGAAACGTCAGAGGATCAGGAGAGGAAAATGCCCATTGCCCACAGCCAGGATGCTTCAGCTCACTGTGGATTATTTCTGAACCTGAGCCTGGCAGTCGGTGCTGAAAATGAACATTGCTCTGTACAGTTTCTCAGGTAATCAGAGGAGACAAACTTCTCCCATTCCTTGCTGTTCCTTCAGCAACAGCAGAGCATGTGTCTGCCTTTATCAGCTCAGCCCACGGAGACCCAGCAGGGCCCGAGGTGACACTTTTGGGGGAGGCTGGCACCAACTCACATTTCCTTTCCTATTGAGCTCTTCATTCTCAGCATCTTCTCCTTCATCTGATCTGCCTTCTTAGGCTTTCATACTCTAACTGTTGTGACAAACGAAAAAAATACAGGAAAATCAGGTTTTCGGGCTCATCTAAGTGCACGTTCAAGTGTCAGCCTGTTTGCTGAGTGCTCCTTGTTGTTATTGAATCTCTGAATTGATTTTGGTCTGCAGCTGAGTTAAACTTCCAGGGAGTCAGATGAGACAGGCAAGAAAATTTCTCTGGAAGGGAAAACGAAAAGAATTCCCAGAGGGAAGACTCGGGGGTGGAGGGTTGAGGCAGGGTCAGGGCTCAGGGCTCACAGCTCACCCTGGGGCTCATCGCTGCAGCTGGAGATTCCTGAGAAGGACAGGTCTGGTGATCACTCTCAGCCCCAACGTCACCACAGGTCAGGATGGAAGTGACATATCTCGTGCAACCCAAAAAAGAGAGAAAAAAACCCAACCAAATAGACATAAAACTACTTTTTTCCCTAGATCTTTACAAAATCTATCAAGAAACAATAATAACTTTTTCTGCTAGAAAAGCTAGAGCAGCTTAACTCTCACTTAAGCAGTAAATTTCCTAAATACCTTAAAACAGAGAATGGCACCAAGATTGCCTGCAAATCAGCTGGCACTTTGTGGAATTTGTGTTTTTCCAAGAGCTCAGGCTATTAATCTGCTGGGTAGTTAGCAGCTTATCTCATTCTTATCTCCAAAACCCTCTCCAAACCTGTCTGTAACGCTAACTTCTCCAATCACTGAGGTGAAATCCGGGCAGAGATAACAGCTGCCAAGCTCCACGTCACACCACAATTCAAGGTGAAAACAGCTTCCTCTGGCAAAGGAGAGATGGAGCAAGGACAAAAAAAGAGAAGGTGGCTGATGCAGAGGTGGTGAGGCTTTGGGTCCCTCGAAGTGTCCAAGGCCAGGCTGGATGGGGCTTGGAGCAACCTGGGATGATGGAAAGTGTCCCTGCCCATGGCAGGGGGTGGGATGGGATGAACCTCAAGTTCCTTCCACCCAAACCATTCTCTAATTTTATGGCCAGGGTTAATAACTCACAACTCCCGTGGCTTAGGCCAGTCAAGACCTCAATTAAGTTTTTAATTGCTACAAGCCCTTAGAAATCAGTCTTCATTCTTAATGGGCTTTAAAATGGGTTTTTTTTGGGTATGCTGCACTGAGGGACCACCTTGACTGAGGCTTCCCAGCTGTGTCTGACCCAAGTTGCTGAGCAGTGCTGACAGTGAGTGATCAACACTAAACACAGGAACCACAGAACGTCTCTGAAGGATGCTGCTCCTGTGAGAGTTTTCGGGCTCAAAATAGCATTTTTCCCAGAGTTACTCAAACCTGAAAGTTGTTTCGAGGTAAGCAAGACTTGTCGGCTGTGGTTATAAAGTGTTGGTAGCTTTGAAGTGCACCCCTTTTTCCGACAAAATGAGAAGTTCTTTTGCACATGTTCTTAAAATACAGGACAAAGATGAAGAAGAGGAATAGGGAGGTTATTATCAGCAAGGCCTGTGGTTGAATTGTTTGCTTTTTTCTCTCTCTTTGGATGCCCAGAGGACCCTGAAAACCTGATGTTTTTCTTTCCTGAGATAGAGGTTATTCAAGGTCAAATCTCTTCCACCATTAACAAAGCCTGGATCTGAACCTGGTTCTCCTGTAACCTTTTGTTCCTGAGGATTTGGGGAGGACTCTCTCTCTTTGGCCAGAGGTTCTCCTCCAGGAGGATGAATGCCCAGAAAAATAGATGCAAGAAGGGTCTTCTGCCTTCAGAAAGAGCATTCACACAAGAGAATCTGTGTCTTTCTTTTTACTTCTTGCTTCCTCTAACAAGGTGAATAAGGGATAACAAAAGGTTTAAGTACCTGGAGATCAGCCTCTGATGTTCTCATTTTATTTTCACAATATTCTTTGACTTAAAAAAAAAAAGAAGCAAAAAGGTGAATAAAAGGCTGGAAAACTTCAGTTCTTCATTTTCTGCGTATTAATGGGAGCACCACAGAAGATTTTTCATTTTCAAAAAATACAAATTAATGTTCAAATCTTTCCTTGCCTTTGTTGGGACAGATGAAATGACATTTTGTCAGTTACATATGCAAATAGGTGCAGTGAATTGTTTGAATTCTCAATCATCTGGAGAGTAAATGCTGCTGACATTGAACTTTCAATACTGTGTTATTAAAAACCCACACTTTAGGGTAGCAAAAAAAGATTTTTTTTTTCCCACTTCATGTACAAGCTGTGCTTTTGTTCCCAGCAGACAAGCTAATAGTGTGGGGGGAGGGAAAAAAGGGGAAAAATAAAATCTTGAGATTTTTTTCCCTCAGACCAAGGTAGAAAGAATAAGGCTGGCTTAGAAACTTATATATTAAATTCTGAGGTCTAAAGGCAAACATGCCTTTAACTTCACACTGAGCAGAACGTGCTCTTGCTGCTTTGGCATTTATCACATGTTTGACAGTGAAGGAACTGCTGAATCCCAATTAGGGATGGGAAGATTTCCCAGGGTCCAGGCATTTTGAGGATTTTTTGCAAACTTGATGCTTATTCAAACTTTATTAAGAATTTTAGGTAGGACTTTCCCTCTAAAATTGGTCATGGAACGCCTGAAGGTGTAAAAACCTCTTGGTACCAGAACACCAAAGGTTAGAGCCAGCGTTTCTCTTTCCCTGAACAGTTCTGTTGTCCTCTAATCATAAACCTGTCATTCAACACAGAAATAAGAGAAGCTGGAAAAACAGACTCTAAAGGTCAGATTCAGCTGATGAAAGGTCTGCTAGGAAGGTGCCTTGGGGGAATTGAGTTCCTTCTGCTGGGTCTGGATGTAGGTAAGGAGTAAACTCCTGAAATCAAGGGAGTTACAGCAGCATCCTGCTGGGAGTGAGTGTCCATCCCTGGAGGTGTCCCAAGAAGGGATGGAGGTGGCACTCAGGGCTCTGGGCTGGGGACAAGGTGGGCATCAGGCACAGCTGAGACTCAATGGTCTGGGAGGGCTTTTCCAACATCTGTGATCCTGGGATCCTTTGGAACTCCAAAGGGGTGGTCACAGCTTGGACCTGATGATCCTGGAGCTGTTTTCCAAACTCAGTGATCCTTTGGAACTCCAGAGGGGTGGTCACAGCTTGGACCCGATGATCCTGGAGCTCTTTTCCAACCTCGGCGATCCTTTGGAACTCCAGAGGGGTGGTCACAGCTTGGACCCAATGATCCTGGAGCTGTTTTCTGACGTTGGTGATCCTGTGATCCTTTGGAACTCCAAAGGGGTGGTCACAGCTTGGACCTGATGATCCTGGAGCTCTTTTCCAACCTCGGTGATCCTGTGATCCTTTGGAACTCCAAGAGTCTATTGCTGAAACAAGGCAAAGGTAGATTTTGGGCTAAAGATGATGACTTGGATTCATCTCACCTGACTTCACTCAATTACAAGTTTGGAGCTTAAACTCCTCATGTGCTTCTCCACGGCGTGAAAGCCTTTTGTTCTGGGTGAAGACAGGATTTGTTCCACCCTAAGATGATCTGTTCTGTTCAATGCTTCTCTCTCTACTCAACAGGGCAGGGCTTGGAGTGTAACTCCCCATCTGGAGAATTCAGCCTCTTACATCCTTCTACAAAGATTTTCCTGGTTCCTCTTTCACCTTCATTGGCATAAATCTCGATTAAGCCCACTTAAATCCTTGACATAAAACCAATTTCGAAAATTGAGTGCATTTTTGTAGTGAATAGATCCTTTTTTTTTAAAGGAAATTACCTCAAAAGGCACCAAATCCAACACATGAAAGCTGAAAAATGTATACCTTGAATATTTAACCATTTTACCTGGGAAAGAAATCCCTACACATCTCTTTCAGATAAATTTAAGAAGGATTTTGAAAAAATGCAAACATTGATCAGAGCTGAAAATCAGAATTTCTGTTCAGCAGGGAATTATGAAATGCTAATTTTTTTTTTAACATTCCAGTACAAACTGCTGAAGCATCAGCATATTTCCACATATGCCACATTTTTTATTAAGGATTTAATTAACAGTTTTAATTAAAAACACCAGTGTTTGGCTGGCTAAATGTGAAATAACTGGGATGATGAAAAATGATACCAATAAATAATTTTAAAACTCAATAAACAGCTCTCCAAACTGCACTGAGGAATGCTTAGATGATCTCTGCAATCAGGACACTCTTTTCCAATGCTTTATAGGGATTCCTTTGCTACAGGGTTTTATATAATGTTTTCCATAGAATCCCAGAACGGTTTGGGTTGAACAGGACTTTAAAGCCCATCCAGTTCCACCTCCTGCCATGGGCAGGGACACCTTCCACTCAAAGCCCCATCCAGCCTGGGATTGAACAATTCCAGCAAAATTAATAGCATAAAGGATTGATGAAAGTCAAAGAAAACTGGACAAAAATAAAACCTTTTAAAGTACAAATTCACAGAGAAATAATAAATACAATTTTAAAGGCATTTAGACAACTATAGCAGTAGGGAGAATCAGGAAGCAAGTCCCTGCCTAAGTCTATAAAACTGGACACAGAATGCCAATGACGACCCACAGGATTTACCTGCAAATTTCTCTGAAGCATTACATCACCTGATGTATTTCTAGGAGTATTTTTCCCAGGAATATTATTCTTGCACCAGCTTCTCCATGCATAAAATTCCTTTCCTGCTAACACGCTCATTAGGCTTCCAGCAAACGCAGGAAGAGAAGTTGTTGCTGCTCTCAGCATCACATTCCCATCTCACTTCCCAGGCTTTAGCTCCTGCCCTGACCTGACTGCTAATATATTTTCACACTATTCAGAGTCTTACTTTTCTCAATGAAACGTGACCTACTTGCTTCCACTTGTGTGTCCCAACCAAGGCTTGTTGCTCTTCAGAGCTGTCAGTCACACGTGGAGTGGGAGAGGGAATTCTGGAGCAAAGCCTCCACCTGCACTTACCAGTGGTGAGACTTAAAAGTGCTTACGGAGACACGAGTTTGATCACAGCCTTTCCTCTGGGCCCAGTTCCACCACCTGGATTCACAGATAATTCCTCTGCAAGGAGCTCCTGTGAGCTCAAATTGGGTCTTTTATTCTTGATATTACGAGGCTGGATGTAACTGGATCTTTGAGGTAATGCAGGAGGGTAAAAGGCAGCACCTTTCCCTAGGCAGGTACCTTCCAGGATGGGAAGAAAAGAGTTGTTCTACCTTTACTGCCATTGCCAGACCTGGATGGAGACCAGAGGAAGGAGGGATGAATGGAGGGATCTCCAGTGTTGCCAAGTCCTTGAATACAGGATTCTCTGAAATTAGCTTAAGGCTGAAAGACAGTAGGTTTAGATGAGATATTAGGGAAAAAACCTTCCCTGTGAGGGAGGGCAGGCCCCGGCACAGGGTGCCCAGAGCAGCTGTGGCTGCCCCTGGATCCCTGGCAGTGCCCAAGGCCAGGCTGGACATTGGGGCTGGGAGCAGCCTGGCACAGTGGGAGGTGTCCCTGCCATGGCAGGGCTGGCACTGGATGGGATTTAAGGTCCCTCCCAACCCAAACCATTCCATGATTCTGTGAAATCATGAGAAGCATTTCAAAGCAGCACATGCTGATTTCAGCATTGCAGTTCAAGTTCATTTGCTTTACTCATTGAAGTTGTTGTTTGTGGGCTAAGATTAAAACCCCACTGGTTTTAAACAGCTCCAAATTGTTCTCTGTGTTATCTCCAGCACATGCTGCAAGAGCTGTCCAACCGCACGGAAAGAGTGAGGAACAGAAACTGGCAGGATGAAGCAGTGAGTGAGAATTAGTCCATCCTGCAGGGTCATTCTCTCCAGTTAATATCTGTTATTATGCCAGGAGAGTGACTCTGTCGGGCTCTGCTCCTGTTGGAGCTGGGTAATCCACACTGTCACACTGCAGGGTTTGGATTTTTGTCGAAACCAAACCCTGGCTCTCTCCAAAAGGAGCTGCATCCTTGGAAAGTTTGGCTGTGTTGGTCCTGAGACCACAGGAGATAAGAATTCCAACTGCAGAGGAGCCAGGAGCCTGCAGGGCTTTAATATAGTTTAGAGGAGCTTTAATAAAAATGTGTCTGGATAAAATAGTTAAACTTTGATGAACAAAAAGATCTTTAACTCACTTAATGTGTGCTGATCTCTACTCTCTGATTGAGAATATGTACCTTAAATGTCCTGTAAAGATCCTTTTCTCCACAGTGGGAAACAAAAGCAGGATGCAATTAACCCTGTTTTGAATAGACCTTGAAGACCCTTAATATAAATAAAATGAAAGTCCTGGCTTTGAAAGCTCCAGAAACCTGAAAGTTTTCAGAACTAAATTTAGCAGCATTGCTTTGAGAAAATGAGGGAAAGCTACTCTTACTTCTCTTTCAAAAGTAAATTTGTTTTCCTCACGTAAATGAATCCCTCGTGCCCAGATTCTTGGAAAACTACCTGCTTCCCAAAATAGTTGTTTGCTTTCTTTTCTACAGTGAAAAAAAACACATGCATCATCAAAGAAAATTGCCTTTTCAATTGAATGAGAACAAGCAAAATGAGGCACCATAATGATGAATTCCATTAAAACAAAGACTGCTGACGTACAAGGTCAAGGAAAATTTCCATAGCAAAAGTCAGCTCCTTTATGGGACATGAGAAGCAAGTTCTCTTCTCCTGTCACTCTTACAGTCACTTGTATCCACCTGGATGAATGGATTTGTCTCAAAAAATAATCCCTGTGGTTTGGAATTTAAAATTGGTCTGAAAGGAAAAATTAATGTGTCAATAGAGCGTTCAATTTCTGGTTAATTTTTCAGAGAAATGCTGTTAAAACTCTACTGTGGTAACAAAATAATGCAGGTTCTAGGGAGAAGATTTGTTTCTTATTAGCTGGACTAAAAATTAATAAAATAAGCAATAATTTCCTGTTCTTTTCAGCACTGCTCACTTTGAATGGAATTTGTCAAATTCTGGTGCAATATTCTCTGTCTTCTTCTTGTGTTTATCCACAAGAAATACACGAGGCTGCAGCACAACAAGGGTGACAGAAACTCTCTCCAAAGGCAATCTGTAACTTTGGAAGTTTGTGAAGTCTGGAAATGATGTTTGCCATAAATCTCCAGGATCTCTCAGGAGCCAGCAGCACACAAGGTATGTTATGGGAAGTCATTCTGGAAATGTATCTTCATTGATCAGGAGTTTTAAAGAACATGGGAATTCATTATACAAGGAACTCTGAACCTTTAGTAGATAAATCTTCTTGGGACTGAAAATTTATATCTAGACATCCAGGAAACCTAAAGGTGATTAAAGACTGACTAGAAACCATGTAAGGAGCCTTTCTTGAAAACAATTTTGTTCTGCTACCAATCATTTGTGGCAGAATGGAGAAGGTGGATTAGGAGAAATCCTGCCCTGAAAAGTCCCCCTGCTCTGCACACTGCTCTGTACAGAGAGAACACAGATCAAACAGCTCAATTAGTTCTCTTGTGAGCGCCTGAACTGCTTTGATTCAGGGGGTGGTGGAATCCTCCTCGGGTTCCTGATGGATCAATAGTTCCAGGCATGCCTGGTTTGATTCTGCATCAAACAGCTTCATGCCTTGGGTCCCAGAGAAGGGCTCAGAAAGGGTCAACACACAGGGCTGGGGTTGAAGGTTATAAATATGTAAAGCAACAGCAAAGCAGGTTGCAGTCCTGAAGCTTCAATATAAAGTTTTATATTTACTCAGTCACTGGCAGGGATTTGTCTCAAGGCTTTGCAAATAAAGAAGAGGGCAGGCTGTACTTTAATTTCACATCAAGATTTTTAAAACAGAGTAGACAACTGAAAGTTCAAGTGAGCAAAAGGCATGTCCATGACCCCTTCAGGAGCCAAACTCTGCCTCCACCATGAAGCCATTTGCTGTCATTCAAGGTCTTCAGTGTCACAACCCACAAAAGCTCAGGACAGAAGGTTTAACCTCATTTTTGCATCATTCACGATTAGAAATTGTCAGGATGATTGACACAGGTGGCTCCCTGAGCATCCCAACTCCCATCAGAGAACCACAGGATCACTAAGGCTCAAACAGACACCTCAAATCATCGAGTCCAACCTTTGACTGAACACCCTCATGGCCACCAAACCTCATCCTGAAGTGCCACATCCACTTGGGTTTTTTTAACTTGTCCAGGAAGGGTGATTCCACCTCTTCCCTCTTCCAATCTTTACCTGAGCTTCCAGTGAAGATTTCCTTCCTGATATCCAACCTGAACCTCCTGTGGTGTAACCTGAGGCTGTTTCCCCTCGTCCTGTCCTTGTTAAAAAAATCTTTTGTTCCAATGTCCTTGGGCTGACGAGGATTTAATTCATTCCATTTCCTTTATTACATGGTTTTCAGACTGGAACTGCCAGAGTTTAACCGGCTCAGAATGAGGAGCTGAGGTTTGCCTGCACCCACCTGTGATACACAAATATATCTGAATTTTTGCATCATCAGTCGTTTTATAGATATTGTTAGGTTTAGTTTCCCTTTACAGGAGGAAAAATGACATAAACAAGTGTCTTGTTTTGCCTTTGCATGACCAGAGAGCTCTCAGCAGCAAGCATCCAACTTTGCAAAAGTCATATCATCTGTAGTATTTATTTTATGTGTTTGTGTTCAGTTAATGGGAGCTGAAGATTTTCTTCCTGTTTGGACAGAACTGAGTAAATCCTGGTCCTGAAAGTCCATTTCAGACAAGCCCCAACAGATATAAATCAGGAGTCAATAGCATCAGGCTGCACTTTTTAAAATCCCTCTGAATTCTCAGTCAGAGCACTCAGGTTTCTGTCTCAAGTGCCATATTTTTAACTCTCCCTCCTCTTACCTCACATATTGACACCATTCATTTCACCACTTACTAATTAAATCAAATTAGACGAAGGCTTGATATTTGATCTACTCGTGGATTAGCAAGAAAATAAGGCTCCAGCTACGACAAGAATTTGCAAGAAAATTTTCAACCTGCAGGTAAGCCCACTTGAGTCAATCATGTTACTCATATGCTTAAAATCAGGTGCACATCCTGTCTCTGCAGATTTATGGCTTGGATTTGCTCACAGCTCCCATGCCAATGCTCAGTAAATTGGGAGCAGAACATGCCAATATAAATATAGACATAAGTATATTTATTTTTTCGGAAATATATGTCATTTTCCCTCTTGTCCTTTGTTGTTATGATAAGTGAAAGGAATGTTTTAATAATTTAGTGTTTGATTAGTGAACTTAGGGTTTTTCTCACTTGAAATACTGCATCAATTTATAGTCACTGTTGTTCTCTCTCCTTTTACTGGGAAGTTTGTATCACACGCTGAGAAATAAATACTGGGTGCTGTTAATCCATCCAGCAGCAGATGCCTGATAGAGACTCCCTTCGTAAATCAAAACATGAACAAAAGCAACTTTGAGCACTGCCAAAGACCCAATGAGGTAAATATTTCATTTTTCTGTTAGAAACTGAAGACTTCAGGCCAAATCTCAAACTTGCAGGAAATTCCTGTCTGGCTCCTGTGCCTTTGCACTCTTTGTGAAATTCCTGTTCGTCGTTTTCCAGTTCAGAGAAGCACAGAAAGATGGAATGGTTTGGGTTGGAATTGACCTTGAAGTTCCTCTAGTTCCACCCCCTGCCATGGGCAGGGATGCCTTTCACTAGACCAGAGCTCCATCCAGCCTGGTCTTGAAAATCCCCAGATCTTGAGAATTGCAGTGCAAATCTGAGTCACTTCAGCATTTTCCTCCCTACTGAAGCACCAGGGCTCAGTGTGAGATGTCCAAGGATGTTTTCAGCCTTCACACATTTCCAAAGTCGTTCCCCCAGAGGGTGCTGGGCACTGCCCAGGCTCCCCAGGGAATGGGCACAGCCCCAAGGCTGCCAGAGCTCCTGGAGAGTTGGGACAGCACTGCCAGGCATGGACAGGGTGGGGTTGTTGGGGTGTCTGTGCAGGGCCAGGGGTTGGATTTGATGATTCCTGTGGGTGCCTTCCCACTCAGGAGATTTTATTATTCTGTTGCAACTCAGGCCATGTCCTGGCCAGTGCAGCATAAGAAGGACTCCATCAGAAAGGCAAGATATCTTCTTTATTTCAGGGACAAACAAGCAGACAGGACAAAGAGACCTCCAAAGAGATCCAGCTGCTCTCTGACCTGGTGCTTCTCCTACAAGAGCAGCTACAATTGGTTTGCTACAGAGAGATCCATTAGGATAACAAAAGCAACAAATACCATTGAGATAAATATTCTCTAAACATCCCAGATGGTTTACAAAACTTTCTCTGCTTCTCATCCTCTAGCTGTGGGAAGTGATTCTCTTTCCAGAGCTGGAGAAAACTTTTCTCATGGTTGTCAGATCTGTGAGGAGGCACCTGATTCTCACAGATGATGAGCAAAAGCTGAGAATTCTCCTCTGACCAAGCTGTCAGTGTCCACAATGATTCTATTTGGACAGGACAGTACACTCAGACCAGCCCCTGGCAGCTCCCTGAGGCACTGATAGCCCAGAATGGTCAGATTTTCTCTTTTTTTACAGCTCCAGTTATATGGGAAACAATTACCTTTCACCACCATTTATTTCCTAATAAAATGAAACTTTATCTTTTTACCATCTCTTGCTCCGGTCAGTCTTTACTCCAGATTGTGTTGATTTATTAGCAACACCTTCTTTCACCTGCCAAAGAGAGACAAGGATTTACAGCACACTCATCACACCAAATAAAAGCAGCACCCAAGCTTATCTTTGTTTACTCATTAAAAACACAGATTGAGAGCTGACTGCAGCTGAGATTTGCTGTTGGTATAAGAGGGGTAGCAAAAAGGAAAGAGACCAGAAAAGGATTTGCTTCACATGCCAGAGATATCACCCACGTGAATCAGGGCTGGCTGTGACTGCACCTGAGGAAATTGTGCAGCACAGCCTTTGATCCCTTGATTCCAGAGCTTTCCTTTCCTTCAAGGATTCCCACGGAAAGCAAAACAAAACTCCAAAATTCACCAAAGGCCATTTTCTTTTATTATTCATAAGTGGTAGATATTACCAACGACTTCTCCATAAACTGGGGGGGGAAAAAAAAAGTTTTCTCAGTCCCATCTGTGTAGTAACATTTTACGAGAGATATATTACACACATTTATCCGTGAGTGAGGAAACGGCGACATAACTTTAAAATCCACTAATGGGAGGAGGAGGGGGAAAAAGGCATAATAAGCTGCATTTGGGAGGGAGGGAAAAGGGGAGGTTGGGAGGAAATGTGAATAAACATCCCTGTCCAGGGGATGCTTGTTTTGCAGGAGCTCCATCTTAATTCAAGTCACCTCGTGTGGCTCCATCACGTCTGTCCACAAGGGCCCAGGAATGTGTATCCTTCTCTCCCCGCTTTACATCCAGAACAAATCTATTTCACACAGCTAAATGTTGCTGCTGGTCTGGGAATATTTGTTAAATGGCTATAATGTGATACAGTTAAGTTATTTACTACTTGTGACTGGGGAGAAAATTGAGGTTTATGAAATGCTACATTCCTACAGCAAAAAAAAAATGCGCTTATGAAAAGAAATCATTCGGGCCTGCTTTGACATCCTGTGTTTTTCTCAGGGTAAAAACAATGCGTTAATATGCTTTCAATGTCATCTAGATGGGTGAGAATGCAAAGTTACTCATGCAGGAGGGGCAACACAAGCAGATAACTGCACTTAGTAGAACTCACCATTATTGCACACTGATTTTTTCCAGAAGTGCCAGGAAAATTGTGTTGGTGCAGCTTAAAACAAAATGCTGTGTCGATCCAATCTTTATAAAATCAAAAACTCTCTTTAGCTTCACCACTTGTTGGGCTCTAAATTTCACCAAATATGAAAAGGTAAAGAAGAGCCAGAGTTGAAATCCCTCAAGCCATGAGGATGCTACACTTCCTGCTGTTAATTCACAAGATTCCACAGAATCATGGAATGGTTTGGGTTGGAAGGGAGCTTAAAACCCACCCAGTGCCACCCCTGCCATGGCAGGGACACCTCCCACTGTGCCAGGCTGCTCCCAGCCCCAATGTCCAGCCTGGCCTTGGGCACTGCCAGGGATCCAGGGGCAGCCACAGCTGCTCTGGGCACCCTGTGCCAGGGCCTGCCCACCCTCACAGCCAGGAATTCCTTCCAAATACTTGCAAAACATTTAGCACCATTTTACCACATCAACATTCAAGTTCAGCAATATTTACTAGGCCTGATCTACGCTCAGTGCTTTAGTGACATTGTTCTGCCAACAGCACCAGGGATCAATGCAGCAGCATCACCTTAGGCCTTCCCATACCTATTTTATAATTTTCTAATGACTCCTCACAAAGTCTGTTTCAATTCACCAGTTCAGAATGGGCTGTAGCAGGTTAAACACTCATCTAACAAAATGGTTTAATCTCCATAGTGATTATTGTTGTCTCCAGCAATACTGCCACACTTACATGGCTTAACCCAGCCAACTGTTCAGTGGGTTTTATGCAAATGCCAAAGAAAAATCAAAAATCACACTTAATCCTGCAGCCGTCATGCCACGTTGGAAAACAGTTATCTTTTGTCTTCTTTTTTAATGAAAGCTTTAATAATGCTGAACATTTTATCTTCTTTATTTACTAATTCGTGCTTCATCCAGATATTATTTCATCCCGAGATGAAAACAGGGATATGTAATCAAATACAATGACATTTCCCTAATTTGTTCCATTTAGGAGAGCATTTCTCCCTCTCCCAACAGCTGCAGTGGCCACAGGAGTGTGGCAAGACCCCAGTGAAATCTCAGAGGCCACTTTGATCTGGATTTTTGGAGGTCCCAGGGTATGAAAGCTGAAGTTATTTATTGTGTATGGCTAAGCAAAGTTTATTAAAGTCTCAGCTGACCCCCAGTGCTGTCATGCTGTAGGGTCAGACACAAGTGTGAGGGCCCACAAAGGCAGGTGGGAGAGGAGAAATCACAGCTTTCACGTTTTGAGGCAAAAAAAAATCGATGTGGAACAGCAGCAGGCTTGGACTGTGATGTTGCTGAGGAGAAAGAGAGCTAAGCAAGCTTTTAATAGGAGTTCCTGGGATTTTTGATGAGGATCTCCCAGGCTGGCTTGCCTCTTGTAAAGCCTCACGTGATGGCCTCACACCAGCTCACCAAAGCAGGGGAGAAAAGGCAGCAAGTGAGAGAGTAAAGCAGGTCAAGTGTTCTGCCTTCACTAAAACCAGCACTTTAATGAGAGACAACCTCAGCAAAGCTTGTTTTCTTCACTGACACTGCAAACAGCAGCCTGGCAGGGCGGGGAGGCTTTGAGAGCCAGGGGGAGGAAGGTGAAGGGTCATTTCAAGTCTTCTCTGTGGGAAGTGCCAAAGGGGTGATTGAATCGAGTAAGTGGCTGAACTGTGATGAAAAAATAGAGCTTTTGATGAGGAATGTTTGCTGTTGGTTCCCCGAATAAAAGCTGTGCACTCCTCATTCTCCACTGAAAGTCATTGAGAAAAAAATTCAGGTTTATGTCACTAATACCCACAACCAAACTTCTTTTTTCCCCATAATTTGATGAGAATTTCAAGGGGTATAGCAACATAAAGAGCAACTTGCTGAGTTTTTTTCTGTTTTCATCAACATTGACCACAAGTAAGCACTTCAAAGGATCCATTTCTTATATGTGGGAGTAATCTACAAGTGAGCTAATCTTGAAGGCTTCTTAGAACAAGAATCTGTTTGCAAAATGGATAAAAGAGTATCTTTGCCTTCAGCTTCACCAGTTCACCCCATCTTAGAGCTGTGCCATCCTAAACCTCAGGCCCCTGAGAGTAGGGTGTAGAGGTAAAAGCACTTTTCCCCTACAGCTGTGGGTGCACAGCTGCTCTGATGTACCCCAGGGCACTTTAAATCACTGCCAAACACCAGGAGCTGTGTTTGAACAAACCCAATCACAGAAATGCACCAGCTTGGCCATGAGGCCTAAGAACAAACTCTCTCTCCTGAGAGCAGGCAGTTCTAGGAGGAGGAAGGTTGCCTCTGTGAGGCAGACAGCTGAAGGAACTCAGATTAACTCTGTGACGACAAGTAAATCACTGGAACTAAGTTTTGAAAGACGGCCTCTGAGTCTGTACCCTGTATTTTACGTGTTCCCAGCTTCACATCTGAGGTCGTATTTCAGGAGAACAGAGCAGCTGAAGCACACTAAAGTTATTCCCACAGCCCCGGGAAATGCTAAATACTCTGAAAAAAAAGATCATTCCGCAGACCTTCCACTGCTGGCAGTTGGAATGAGAGCAAGTTTTTTTGGTGTCAGTGCCAAAATCCTGCCTCAGTTTCTGAACCTGCACCCACTGCACCCTTCCCCAGCAAGGTCAACACCTGTGCTCCCCCAGACTGCTGCCAAGCAGCCAGAAAGGTGATGAAAACCAAGCAGGTTTGCACTTGGGCTTCGATTACAACCTCCACAAGGTCTGGAGGCAGAGATTAAAGCAAGTAGCTGTTAATTTTATGGGCTCTGTCCCTCATGTTCACCGAGGGAAGCAGGAGCCCAGTGTGAAATACGGCGCAGGCACAGGGTGCTGTGTATATAGTGCTGACAGTAATGCTGACAGAAACGAGTCCTGAAACTTTTGCAGCCTCCCAGGGCTCCTCTGAAGCATTAAATTATTTTAATTTAAGTTATATATAATGTACCACCAGAAGTTTATCATTGGAAGAACACCGGTGACTCCACGTTTTTGTTTCAGCAAGGATGGTGGTTTTAAGCCAAACATAACCAGTAATTTGCTTGGGCTTTTTTACGTGAGAGATCATTGTTAAACCTTGCTTAATACTGACTGACTGAAGAGTATTAGCAGCTGACAGCTGAGATGCATGGCTATTAGAATTTGGGTATTTCTAGACTGCAACAGCTCAGGGGTTTATTATAAAACACTGAGAAAAGTTAGAAATGAAGTAGAAGATTGATAAGTGCGGTTTGGTAATTTTTTTTGTTAACTGAGCACTGTATTAGGCAAGAATTTAAAAAAAAAACAAAAAAAAAACCAAAAAAAGGAAACAAAAAAACCCAAGGTTCTAGAAAGGTATGGCTTTCACCTGATTTATTCCCGAATTTCCTTCAAGTTTTAGCCTGCTGATGGTATTTTCGTAGGTTAATTTTTCAGCTGTCAAACTCTGCTCAGGTTGGCAGCTCTGGCAGGGTGGGCAGCGAGCTGGGAAGTGGCACAGGTCCCCCCTGATGCCCTGCCCCGTGTCCCAGCAGCTGCTGGCACAGAACGACAGAAGCCTTGAATCACAGGCTCTGTGTCACTAGAGGGTGTCACAGCCATGGGAAGCAACACAAGGTTCTTACAAACGAGGCTCCAACCTAGCTCAGTGAGGAGCTGAAATAGCTTTTCCTCGCCCAACTCACACCCTTCGGACCCAGCCGTGGTGATTTCTCCATGTCCTGTGTCCCCATGCTGAGGCTCCAGTCACATATTGCACCTTTCCCTGCTCTGCCAGGCAGCACCAGGCACTGAAAGCTGGTGTTGATAATCCTATTAAGGGCTTCAGTGTTTATTACCTGTAATTAAATGTTGCCGTTTAGAGTGCAAAGTATACGAGACAATAAAAGAGTTAGAAAGTGCTTAAATCCTCTCTTAAACCACCAGCCTCTGACAAAAGGGAAAGCATTTGGGTTTTTCTCTCTCATATATTTCAGTCTTGTGAACATAAGACTCTTAAATGGATTTAACAAAGCCTAACATAAAACCAGGTAGCAAAGCCCTGAGCTCCTGGCCAGACAGCGATTGAAGATGATTTTCTTTCTTGCTTCCTTTGACTTCACAGGGGACATCAAGATGGATCCAAACAACACAGGCAGACACCACATCTATCAGAGAGCTCTCAATATTCATGAGCGTTTTCTTCCCCCGTTCCAGTTTGTGGATTGCTTATTAGCTTTGCTGACACAAACACAGTGGTGGAGGGGGGGTGTTTTTTGCTGTTTTGTTAAGTGAATAGCCTGGGTGGAAAAACAACACTATAATTAAAACAAAACAGGACATGTATGTGTTGTAAACAAAAGGACTGGTGATCTTCTTCACACCAATCTTCACTGAGCTGCCATCTGTTCATTATAACGAGCTTATATTTCTTGAGTGCTCGCCGTCGTTTTAATTTCTGGTTAAGTCTGAACAAAATGAAGGGAAATTAATTTCTACACACTCATGAAATTATTTACCCATGAAACAAATATCCTTCTAACCCTGTTCTGCTTGCCACAGCCACCCTGGGGTTCATAAAACCACAGAAGGTTTGGGTTGGAAGGGACATTAAAGATCATTCGGTGCCACCTGGATGATTAAAGATCATCCAGGGACACCTTCCACTATCCAAGGTTTCTCCAAGCCCCAGTGTCCAGTGTGGTCTTGGACACTTCCAGGGATCCAGGGGCAGCCACAGCTGCTCTGTGCCAGGGCCTCTCCACCTTCCCAGGGAAAAATTTCCTCCTAATATCCTCTCTAAACCTACTCTTTTTAGACAGACTTGTTCCATTTAATTAGGAACAGTTACCGCCAAAGGTACCTTTAAAGTGATCTTCAAGGAATTCTCGTTTTAATTATGCCGTTATTAGTAAATTCCTGATTTGCAGCCAAGCCTGCTGTGGTCTGCTTGTAGTGATGATGAGTGTCAGTGGAAGAGTGGGGAAAATGATGAGAAATGTCTTGGTCTCTGCTTTGGTGAAGGCATGTCCTGATTTCTCTGGAAAGCCCCAATTTCAAACCACCTGTAGAGCTGCACCCACTGAAAATCTTGGGAGTAAAACGAAGGTGGCATTTGTGCTTCTGCCTGAACCTCACCAAAAGGGAGACACCCGCCAAGAAAGAACACACAAACATTGTACAGCAAATGCATCCACAGCAAAAATCACGCTGCAAGTGCTGTTTGTCTCGTCACACTGAATTTAATTACAGTAAGGATTTAATTAGAATGTTTCTGTTATTCTACTATCTGTTTTTCCCACCTTTTTTTTTATTTTTTCCCCTTTTTCCACTTGACTGATCGTTTTGTTGCTGCACTGATGTTCTCTTTATACTCTGAACCTCGAGCAGCTCCATGCCCTGGGGATGACAAATACTTTTAGGCTTGATTACTTGTAATGATGGATGCCTGCGTTGCAGGCAGGGGTGGGAGAGTGATGCCTCACCCTGTCCCTTCTCCTGCTCTGCAGCCAGGCTCCTTGGAGGCAGCTGCCTGGCACCCTCACCTGCCTGCTCCGTGAGCGCCGAGGTGTTATTAATTAATGACTCGTTTTCTGATTGTGACTTGCACCATACATTTTGCACGCCACGGAGATCTGACAGGAGAGGAATAACTATCATTTCAGGAGAGACCCCGGTGCCATCTGTTTTTCCTGGTGCCAGCCTTCCTTGGGAGGTTACAAAGGTGGGGGGCCAAGTATTTTCTCCTCCACTTTTCTCTAAATCATTGTCAGAGAAAAGATGATAAGTTTTGAAACACTCTGTCACCTCCTTTCCCTCTTAGGTGACACACACAGAGGTTACACCTACTTTTCCACAACATGATCTTATGTATTTTTTTCCTGTTGTCTGACAAAATCCATATGTTCCCGGCTCAGACCATCTGTCACTCGTGATTCTTTTGCACAAAAGTTTTTGATGCATTTCTCTCCCGATTGATTTCTTTCTATAATTGCACAGGGGGGGCTTTTGACAGAAGGAATTTTCATCCCTCACCACCCCAGAGCAATCTACAGGCACAGGTGTCCTCTGTGACCAAAGGCTCCAGGAATAAATGGCTTTCAGCTCCCGAGCACAGCAGAGTTGGGTTTTGCTAAGTTGGCAGTTTTGGATGTTTTTTTCCCTCCAAGAAATCAAAATACCCCTAGAAACCAGCACAGCAGAGAAAGAGTTGTTTGCTCTTCCAGGATTAGTAGTTCCCTACCAAAGCCAAGTCCCAGAGAATTCAGCAGCTCCACTTATAACCATAACCATCTTCCCAGGCTTCGAAAGGACCTCATTCCAGTAAACTAATAATATATATGTAATTTATAAATTATTTTCTCATTGTTGTCTGTAGAAATGAAAGATCAGAGTGAGTTTCAAACAGGAATTAAATCAGACAGGTTTATTTTGCTTTCTATGGGAGTTTGCAAACAACTTTTCCATATTCCCTGTGTTTTTCAGTTCTCCTTTCAAGCAGTCACTCATGGAATTGAAAGGAACTTTTTTTTTTTTAAATTTTTCAAATATTATTTTTACCACCACAATTTCTCTGCAAATTTCATTTAGTCAAAATCTGATCTAACATAGAAATCTAATTTGGAATTAAAAAGTACATTTTAAAAATCCTTCCATCACAGCTTTATCATAAGAAACACATTCATATAAACAGCCAAGGGTGTCCATTCCCTTCCAGAGGCTACCAGGAGTGAAGGTAAACCTTGCCAGAACTGCTACAAAAATATACTGGGAGTGGTTTGGGAGTGATCCTAAATATTAGCCCAGCACAGAATTCTCCTGCCAGTCCCAATATTTCCCCACAGAGCCTGAGGCCTAGAACGAGTTCCTTTTTCAGTCAGGAGCATTTACAGAAGAGGAAATTAAACTTGTCTCAAGTTCCCAATCCAAGCTTTTCCCCAGTCGGGATTTAATGGAGTCAGCTGCATCACGCTGAGCAAGGGTGGGAAGGCAGGACTGGAGATGGGTCTGAAATGGCTGAGCTGGAAGCCAAGAGCAGGCACAGGGTGGTGTTTTTACTGCCTTCCCACCTCCAGTTTCCATGTGTTACAAGTGCACATTATATTGTTGGCTTTTCACAAATATTAAAATGAATGTCATATGTGTCATGTAAGAAAACAAAGTGGCATGGATATAGTTTGTTCAAAAAGTAGTGTGATTTCTTAGGATTATATCATATGTAGAATGCTTTTTTATGTAGTTAACTCAGGATAGCAAAGATAAGCAAGGAAGTTCCCCAAATTCCTGGACCATCTGGTTGAAGATAACAACGACAGAACTCAGACTCTGGAAGGAAGAATCTATCGATCAGAAGTGGGACACAGATTGACCAAAGGATGTGGTCAGCAGAACTGGACTACAATGGATTATCAAATTTTAAACAGACCTGCAAGAAGGAAATAGTGACAGGATAGGGGGGACTTGGAACCCAAAGAGATACCAAAAAAGGAATATTTGAATGATGCACAAAAATCTATGAATATGTCTGAGACTCGGGCATTTAACAGAAGAGGTTTATTAGCTAAGGTGTGCCTCTGGCATCGTGCCAAGCACCAGGCCCTATTAACTCTGCGCTTTATTTCTGTCCCCTATTGTCCCTTTTATTAAACCCATTATTAAACCTTTTAAAATTTTACCAGGAATGAACCTCGTTTTTCACACATGGGCACCAGTTCTGCAAACCCAGGCAAAGGAGAGCTTGGCTGCAGCTCTCCAGAGCAACCAGCTGAGCCTCCACCCAGGGTTTAGCCCTGATTTCCTGCAGCTGCTGTGTGAAAGGTGTTTCAGCACCAGGAGCGTCTGAAAAGCCTGGGCTGGTGCTGTGCTCACCACTTCTGACATCTCCTGCTCACAGCTTCTCGAATAAACAATGTCCAGCATCAGGAATTCCTGCACAAAGAGCTGGTCCTTGGCTTTTTAGTGGAAAACTCAAAACTAGCCCATAAATAAATAAATCTCTTATGCATTCTGCTTCGCATTGTGCAACACCCCAAGCCACGTTAACAGATAAGACATTTTAAGGAAATCCAATTCTGCAGCACTGCGTTTGTTTTTTTGAGCTGTTGCTTTCTTGGTGTGTCTCAAACTAAAATTCACATTCAGAGTCTCTCTGGGAAGCTCCAGCATTCACCATTGCTGAATATGCAGTTTAGGGAATGTAAGAACAACACTTTGTTCCATGTTTGTCTTTTTAGCACTTTCAAACAGTGGGAGTTTGTTTCTATTTTTTGGCATTTCTTGAAGATTTGTTCCTGTACAACTCTAATTCCACTCTGGGAGAGCTCAGTACCTGGCACTGGCTCAAGCAGCAGGGAAGAGATGGATGGACTGAAGGTTTAAAAGTATAACTTAGTGCTTTCCTCTCACCCAGGTTTGTTTTCTTGCCTTGAATTTCCAGTTGCTCACAGCATTTAACATGCACAGCCTGTAGAGTTTGTTGAGCACACCAGGAGCACCAGGGCAGAGTCCTGGCTGGCTGCAATTCCTGGTCCAGCATTAATTCAGCTTTTTTTTTTTTAATTTATATTTTTTTCAATTTTGCTTTTAATGAATGTGCTCAGCTTCTCTGTCAAGGTGAATTATGTTCAGATATTTGGGTTTAATGTGGGCTTGCCCTTGCTGTTGGCCATGTTCATGGAATCACAGAAGGTTTGGGTTGGAAGGGACATTAAAACTCATCCAGTGCCACCCCTGCCATGGGCAGAGACACCTTCCACTGTCCCAGGAAGTTCCAAGCCCCATCCAGCCTGGCCTTAGGCACTTCCAGGGATGAAAACTTGCATTGCTCTTAACCCAGCTTTATTCATCAGTTGAGCCTTGCTATTTTTTTGCAGTGAATTCACACAGGATTTTCATTCAATGCCAATAATCACATTATTGCTTTTTTTTTTTAAGACAAATCACAATGTATTTTTTCTTACTTTTGTTAGCTTCAGTCCCTGTGGAAGTCAGAGAAATTCTTGCCTTTGAAAGATGATTTCCACAGAAGAATTAATTCTGTCCCTAAATCTTTGGGTTTGACCTTCTAGCTCTGATTTATGGAGATGAAGAGTCTGTAACACAAACACAGCAGCTGAAAAAGAAACAGCACGTGACTAATTAAGAGTCACTAAAGATGATGTTAGCAACCTGTCAAAATTTACAGTCCATTAATTTCAGTTATACAGTAGAGCTACGTATTGCCATGCTCATAATAAATGAAATCCTCATAATTAACATTATTTCAGTACAGAGGAATTTATAATAGATCATACATGATTCTATGTCTGATTAGTTCTGTGTGACATTAACAGTCCGGGGGATAATTTATGATCTCCCCTACCAAAAGCAAAGCTGGGAATTGTTGAAAGTAAACTCACGACCTGCATTTGAAACAACCTGAATTATTTATTGGGAATAATGAAAGCTGGAATGAGGGGGTTGATTGGTTCTGTACTGTCAGGTGAATTTTCTTTAGTTTGTCTCCATGTTCTCAAACTAAAGCTGGCTCAGTCTCCCTGAACCTGTTTTACTCCTCTTACTCTTAAATTACTCCAACTCCTGTTCGTTTTAATGCAGAGGAATGCTGAATCCTCTCCATTTTTTTAAGGATGTTTTTGTACTGCTGTCACCCACAAAACATCCAAATTATCTGGTATTTTTAAGAGATGCTTCACCCTTGTGAGAGCTGTGCTGTCTCTCTCCCCTCGGTTGCTCCACACTCTCAGCTCTCCCATCTCATCCTTTAACACCAATTTCTGTTTTGGACAGACCCTCTCTAAGTTTCCAGCTCTGGTTCATTGTCTTTTATGTTCCTGTCCATTGAAATGAGGGGAAAAATGAGTTAACAATATCACCTTGGCTTTAGATGGGCCCTTTAGCCTTGCAGCCCTTGTTAGAGCTAATGGGATTTTAGTTCCTGTACTGGAGGGTCAAATAGCAGCATTTACCCAGGCAATTAAACACATTAATTAGCAAAGACAGAGGTATTTCTTCTGGAAAGGTAAAGCTGGAGCTTTTCCATCCCCATTAGCCACATCTCAGTATCTGCAGGTATCCCACAGCAGTGTGGAGGGAAGATGGGAGGAGGAGAATTAAGGGTAAATTGTTGGGGACCCACAATATTGTGTGTCCTAAAAGAGGCAAATTACACCTGTCCTTTGTGAAGGGTAAAGCAGCTTTCAGCCAGAAAGTTGATAAACTGCATCCATCAAAAGCGTCTGTGGAAAGCAGGGCTTGAGTTTCCCTCACATTTGTATTCTCTTATCAGGAACGGGGCCCAAGAGATGACATTGATTTTGTTGTAGACAAAATGAGGTGTTTTGACTCGTTAGCAAACAGCAAATTCTGCTGTTTGGTTTCACTCTGCCTCGGCACAAAGAGATAGAGACAATGCCCCTGCCTGATGGCTGTCCCAAAGATGGGAGTGATTTCCTCCTTCTTGCATGAGAAGGAGACAAAGAGAAGCCAATTTGTGTTTCAAACAGCAGCCAGGACTCAGCAGAGGCTCTGGGAAGGTGACCTGAGCTGGGGCTGTGAGACAGAAAGGCCTGGGACTGATCTTTTGGGATTTGCCAGTTGGGGGGGAAATGGTTTGAAAGAGGAGAATCATCGTTGTGGGAGACTGAAAGGTAAAGGACAGTGGCAGATTCTGCTCTCAGACAGTTCTGTTATTCCAATTTTTCCAATTCCTGCTGCAACGTGCTTGGCAATTACAGAATCACAGGATCATTTAGGTTGGAAAAGCCCCCCCAGATCCTCAAGTCCAGCTGTTATCCCAGCACTGCCAAGCCCAACTGATGCCAGAATGGTTTTTTGCTTTTTCTTTTATACCCCTCTTACATATTCTTTTTTAATTTTATGTATTCTTAGTACTTTTAGCCCACATACTTGTATCTTTCCAAGTCTGATAACTTAGCTAACACCCACTGTACCATTAAACCAAGAGACCAAACAAAACAGCCCCAGACACCAAAGTCCTCTCCAAAATATATTTTAATAAACTAAGATAAGCCCAAGGGGAAGGTTCCTCAGAACGAAGACTTCACTCGAGCCTCTCATTGGAAAATCTTTGATAAATATGTTCATTTTGCAAAGCCTATAAGTGTGTGTATTTCAGTGTGACTCTGTACATGCATTTTTGAAACATTCCACCTAAACAAAATGCTGTACCCCAAAATCCTAAAATAAATACTGAAGTAAAAACCCATTTCCCCATAAACCATGTTTTAGTTTTAATTTTAAGACCAGAGAAAGGTGACACAACAACAACACAAGTTTCACCTAGTCTCAGAAAGGCCACGAACACCTCGTGTCCCTGGTGACCTTGATGGTGCCCAGAGTTTAGATAATGAAAATAAATAAATAAAATTCAGTGCTGCAGTGCCACCCCTGTCATTTAATGGCACAGCTACTGGATAATCATGCTCTGCATGGCTCAACACGGTTTGGGGACAAAGATCTTCCTAAGACAGGAAAAAGAAGACTAAGCTGAAGCACAAACAGATTTTAATGATTTTAAACAAACGCGAATTACCAGAGAGTCACATTTTAAGTGCGTTGCTCAAACCAGAAGACAATTAGGTTTTTCTGACAGAATTTTCTAGCACTTTAAACAGAAGGATGGCCTAAAGCATCCCACAGATCCTGTCTGGGCAGAGGCAAAGCCCTGAAGTGAATTATTAGAGGCAGGACATTATGTACTGTAATAGTCACACCAGGTCTTGCTGAACTCCTAAAGGAGGGTGGGAGACTTCCTCTTAGTGGTTTTTGTTGAGCAGTCTTTGACATGAGCCCTTGCCACAGCCTGAGCATTTTTTATATCTCTAGGAGCCCATATGCAACAAAATAATGAGTCAGGAGCACCTTAAGAACCACCTTAAACTCCCCAAAAAGATTCTAATATTGGCCAAAATACCAGAACAAAAAGAGGACCACATCTTTTAGTACTGAATAAAAAGCAGCAACAAAATGAAACAAATCTGGAGGCTGCTAACGAGTACTGAGAGACACCTTACAGACACTGAATGGAAATATTGCCCTCACTCTGAGCCCCCAGATCTCTCCAAGCACAGAAACAAAAAGGCACAGGACAGCAGAGCATGAATAGGTTTTGCAGCTGGGAAGAGAGAATTCCATGGATTGCAGCTGCTGCCCACCTCATTCCCATTTGACCTCTCCATTAGGAAGGGTGGAGAGGGGATCTGTTTTTCTCCCTTTTAAGAAACAAAGTGGAAAACTGCCCTCTCAGTCCTTTAAAAGTCATTCTCTTTTGTTCAACCGTGTTTTTACAGTCTTTTTATGCTTGGGAATAACAATTATTGCTAAACTACACATTTAAAGCAACCCTTAAACTTCAGACAGACCTCGTCATCAAAATTCAGTGAGTGGTCTTCTGAACCTGCAGTAAAAGTATTTTCTATTAAACCAAATTGTGCTGTTGATGCCTTTGAAGTGACATTTCGGTGTGTTCACCACAGGCAGAGGCACTCAGGGCACATCACGGGAAGTGTTTGAAATGATGTCTGATTTTCCCATTACTTTTACCCACTAACTCTGTGAGCATTGCTCCTGCGTGCTGCAGGCTGGAGGGGTTTAAACACCTTGCAGAGGGGTTTATAGTGTTCCATGAGTGCTGAAGGTATAAGTTTGAGATCTTTTAATTCCCCTTCCTGTAACCAGGGCTCTGCAAATGAACGGAATTGCACTTTAGTATAAAATCCCTGAATATGCCTGGGATGCTGCTCCTTCCCTCCTTACAGGCACTGCTGCTCAGATCTCCCTCTGCTGCCATCAAGCTCCAGCCCAAACTCTAATCAGACCATCCAGCAGATATTAAATGAGACCATTCAGCTTTACAGCTTAGACCTAATTAGACTATTGGATGCTCAGAACATCCACACCATGTTCTTTTCCTCTCTCAGAACCCCACAGAGGCTGAAGACCCACAACACTCCAAAGCTTTATTCACTTCCCATAAAAATTGCATGGAGAAAGTGTACACTTGGTGGTTTTGCTCACTGCTGTCCTAAAGAAGAAGGTCACTCCTTATGGAGAAAATATTTCAGAAACTGTTGTTAAGCACACCCTGAAATAGGAGATAGAAGGACAAGAAGAGTTTTGCCACAAGATGACATTTTGGGAATGTGGAGAATGATGGAATATAGTAAAACCTTAAAAAAAAAAAATCAATTTTTATCCAGAGAGTCTGTGCTTCAAGTAACGTTCCAGGAATAATCATTGCATAATGGTTCAACCAGACCAGCAAAACATCTACAAGGTTTGAAATTGCAAACGCAGGAGAAAAAGATTTTAACCTCAAAGAGTTCGCATTTCTCCCTTTCCAAGTCAGCAGGAAGAACAAGAACTAATTTATGTTTACAATCACTCAGTTTGATTAAAAAGTCATACTTCAACAGCTCTGAAGATGCATTTTCTGAACATCCTCCTTTCCATCCAATTAATTCCAAATGATATTTGCCCAGAAAATGTAGAGCATGTTTAACAGCAATGGAGATAATGCTAAAGCAAGCAATCCCTGCTTAAAACTCAGGCTCCCTCCTGTCAGCATCCTTGCAAGAACATTACACCTTGATTCCCTCATTAATATCGTTCTGCATTAGCCTAATGGAAAGCTGAGGGCTGTGTGAGGCAGCAGAACCCAGCACACAAACAGCATTTTACATATGGCAGGTTTTCAGCGACCTTCTCCATTTTCCTCACCATAAAATCCACATTTTTCAGGGCTGCAGTTGAGTCCTTAAATGCTGAGCGTCCCTCTCCCTGAGTCTAAATAGTTTGGGATAGGGACAGGGCTGGGATTTAGGATGCTGATTCTATTTTGAGTCACACAAGGGGCTTTTTTCCATGGGTAAAATCCCATCAAATTGGACATGACTGACACAGACAGAGGAGTTACAGCTAATGCTGAGAGAACAGCTATGGATCTCCTTTTGCATCTGCTTCCCAGGCTGCCAAAACAGAGAAAATTAAACTTTATTAGCTTAAAAAATACAGGAGAAAATAAAGTTCTGTATGAAGTTACTGAGGCTTTGGCAATCACAGTACATACACGAGTCAGCATTTGACTCTGTTAATGGTTCACACACTCAAAATATTTTTTCTCTGTCCCTCTGACACAGTGTCAGAAATTAATGAGGCCATGAGCGACCTCAACAGGTGATTTTGGGCCAATTTTCTATATTTTCCCCGGGATATTCATTTGATCATGAGCCAAAATTTAAGGATTGTTCTCATCTCTTGAGAACTGCTTGGGCTGAGCAGCAGCATCGGGGAGCACTTCCCAGCTGAGCTTTCACTGCTGGGGAGCTCTGAGGGACAGCCCTGGAAGAGGGAGAGGCTGAGAAAGCACTTCAGGAGGAGAACAGGGAGAGCAAGAGGTGCCTGAAGCTGCTGGGAATGGTTCTGCCACCTCTCAACGAGTCAGAAGGCAAGCAGAGAGCTCAGCTGGTGGAGTGGCTCTTAACACCTCTTCATTCCAGTGCTTCCCCACTGAAAGGAAAGGTTTCCTTGGCACCCTGCAGAGCATCAGTGTCCTGCCAGCATTCCCTGGGTTTAGCTAAAAGCAGAGCACTGTAGAAAACACCCCTGATTTTATTCAGAATATTTCCNTCCCTCCTTTATTCCTTTATTTCTGTCTGCTCTCTGTTTCTAGGGAGCCATTTAAGGCATCACCTCAGAGCCTTTTTCCTGGGCAAGGGCTTTTACTGCCCACATGTGCAGCTTCCAAGTGTCCTGCAAGGCTAGGGGAAAAAAAAATCCCTGGAATAATGAAACTGGCACAACTGAGCAGTGAACACCACACCTGCAAAATTTGCAAGCCATAAAAGTTTATGGTGTCATAATGGAACGTGGGTTCAGTTTAATGGGTAAAATACAGCACTGCGAGGGAAACAACTGTAAATTTTCATGGCTAACAAACTTTACAGGTGTGAGTTTCATGCTCAGCTGCCCTGTTTAATTATTTCTAGGTTTGCAGAGATCCCAGCAGAAGATCATGAAACCAACCATCTTTGGAGATTGGATTCTTTTTTGGGAAATTGCAAATAAGGCTAGCTGAAGTGGCCCTTTGCAGGTCGAGTTGTGCTTCAGGTGTGTCAAAGGGAAATCCTGGTAAAATTAAAATAATTTACTTTGAGATTTTGGTGTGAAGAGAAAAATATGAATTCGTGAGATTGAGAAAGAGGGGAAAAGGACACTCAGATTTGATGTTCAGCCCGTTCTATATGATTACAGAATATAAATCACTCTGTCTACCTACTTCATCTTGTTAAGCATTGCTGCCTCTTTAATGTCGGTGAAATCTCTCCTTTTGATGTGGATCGTGGGGTTTCAGCTCTGGATGAACCTCAAACACAAACCCAATACGCCATAAAATGGGATATACGTGAAAAAAGCAATTGCTTCAACGGCCACCAGAATTAACAGAAACCTTTCCATTGCTTCGAATCCTTTTTGGACCAGATCTTCTTATTTTCAGCGACCTTCGCTCTTTTCCTCCCACAGCACGAACATTTATCAGAGCAATTTTTCATCTCTGTGCTCCAGCAGGGACTGGTCTGGAGCTGAACTTTGTCCCTGCTCCGCCAGCAGCTCAAGCTGTGCCAGCACCTTCGGTTTACAGATCACTGTCAAGCTGTCAAACCAATCAGCAATTCAAAGCACCCCAGACCTTTTAAACACCATCTTAAAAACACCGTTTTAAACTCTGCCATAAAATGTATTCAAATACTGGGAAGCTTTCAGAGCCAGTGTCGGTTTTTGCAGCGAAGGGCCAAGAGGAATTGTCAATTAGTGTATTCTATTATTGTTTTCGTTAGCTGAAATTGTAAACCCGGCATCTTTTAAAGCAAATTGTGGATTCAGAGTGCAGTGGGGCAGGAACACTTTTACCATGGTGGGTTTACAGACCTTCAGATAACACCTGATAACGAGGTTGCTCCTTGTAGATTAAAAGACTCACAAGCATTCTCGAGTGGGAGAGAATAATATTAAATTAGGGAAGGGAATATTGGCATGCTACAAAAAANTCTTTTCCTCCCACAGCACGAACATTTATCAGAGCAATTTTTCATCTCTGTGCTCCAGCAGGGACTGGTCTGGAGCTGAACTTTGTCCCTGCTCCGCCAGCAGCTCAAGCTGTGCCAGCACCTTCGGTTTACAGATCACTGTCAAGCTGTCAAACCAATCAGCAATTCAAAGCACCCCAGACCTTTTAAACACTGTCTTAAAAACACTGTTTTAAACTCTGCCATAAAATATATTCAAATACTGGGAAGCTTTCAGAGCCAGTGTCGGTTTTTGCAGCGAAGGGCCACGAGGAATTGTCAATTAGTGTATTCTATTATTTTTTTCATTCGCTGAAATTGTAAACCCAGCATCTTTTAAAGCAATTGCGGATTCAGAGTCCAATGGGGCAGGAACACTTTTATCAAGGTGGGTTTACAGACCTTCAGATAACACCTGATAACGAGGTTGCTCCTTGTAGATTAAAAGACTCACAAGCATTCTCGAGTGGGAGAGAATAATATTAAATTAGGGAAGGGAATATTGGCATGCTACAAAAAAATATATCTGAAGGCAAATAGGGTTGAGAGGAAATCCATGAAGCTTGGGATCAAGGATCCTGGAAAAGCAGCTTCTGAACTGGTGTAACCAGAGACTACCTACAGCTCTACAAGGGATCCAGAAACTTCTAAAAGCGGCCAAAAACACTTTTGGCCTAAAAACCTAATAAAAAATAAACCTAATAAACAGCAAGGTTCCTTGTCCTCCTTCCTCCCTGGAGGAAATGAAAGCTGTGCAGGTGTGGCTGGGGACGTGGCTTAGTGGTGGTCTTGGGAGTGCTGGGGGAGCAACTGGACTCAGTCCTAGGGAGCTTTTCCAACCTAAACAATTCCAATTCTGTCACTGCCAGAGCCTCAGGAGTGTCTCCACCTCAATCCTACTCCAGCACTTCCTTGTGTGAAATCCCTCCAGCCCAGCAGAGGAGGATTCAGGCAGAGTTTCTGGCAAATATTCCACATCCTCCTCGAATGGCAGCTCCAGAACAGACACCAAGGCCTCTCCGTGTTCCTTAGAGCCACCAGAAAGAGCTTTCTAACAAAAAAGGACTGAAAATCTTTATGGAATCTTTACAGAGAAGGGACCTACATTTAGGAGGAATTGGGGTTGGGCCCTCCAAGTGCAAAGGACACTTTGAACCCCTGACAGTGAGATACTCCTGTCTTATTTTATCAATCTGTGGTTTCCAGCGCACCAATTATTTTAGAAATTGGGTGAATGCTGAATTCTGGTGCCAGTAGATATGGACAGCTTCTAGAACACACTGTTCTAGGTGGACAGTGAGGATTTAGATAACCCAAGCAAACTTGATTTTAAGACAAATACCTTGAGGGTAAAACTGAAGTCGCAACTTGAATTTTACTTTTAGGAAGTCTGCTCCTATCAGCTTCAACATATTTGAACAGATATTTGTCTGAGCAACCACTAAAAATAACAAATGGAAAACAGAAAATAAAATGAATTGCCACAGTAAAGCCAAGGGGAATTTTTCCCTCCTCCAGCTGCCCACTGCATTCCCCCTGTCTGAAATACTGAACAGTGATATTTTATGTATTTTCTGCCACTTCCAGCCCCAGTGGTAATTCCTTTTCAGGATTTTGATGACATAATGTGATCCTGTGATGGAGAGAGTGGCAAATTAATCCCCCCTGGAGCAAAGCACTTCAGCAGGCGTTTAACTTTCCCACGTGGAAGTTGTTTCTCCAGGGTGCTGGGCTAGAGTTTGGAGGTGTTTATAACATGGGGACACAATAATCAGACACAGCCCTTGGTGAGCCTTGAGAAAGCCAGAGATAAATAACAAATGCAAGGCTCCAGGAATGAAATATTGGCACCACTGGAGTCACTTGATCCAAGATCCCACCCTGAATCTTGGGCAGCTTTTGGGGTTGTCACAAATAAGGGAGGTGCCTGATACTGCCAAAAGGGGTGAAGGAAACCTCAAAAGAAGTCAACAGAATCTCTTTTCCTGGAAATTTCTCTACTGCAACAATAAATCTTGTTTATATAGGAAAAGTGGCCTCTTCCCACTGTTCCAGGCATCACTGCAAGTCCAAAAAACAAAGAACCTTTGGAATTCCTGCTCTACAATCCCTACTGATGTCATTCCTTTGGAAAGTGTTGGAGGCGAGCACCTCACAGGCTCAGCCACAGTCACCACAGACATTTCTGAGGGCTGAATTTCTTTATTTTTTTAATAAAATGAGCAATTTCTTGGTTGTTCTCATTCCTTCTCGACCCTTTGAGCTTTGGAAGTTTTAGGAATTCGAAGTTTTCTGTAATTGTTATCACATCTGTGTTGATTCTGGGAAAGTTATCGAGAGCTGACAGTAAAGCTCTGAGCCAGTGGTTCCCACCAGCACCAGCCCAAGGTCTCCCAGCACTGTTTTCCTCTAATTTTGTCAGAATTCAGGTCTGTCAGTGCTTCCACTACTCTGTCCTGAGAAATAAAAACAAATATCCCTGCAAAAACTCCTTTATTCAGTGTCAGGATTGCAGAGAAAGACTTTATTTCCCTAGTTAAAATCTTCTCTCACTTCCCTGAAGAACAATTCCATAGGGCCACATTACATGAAGGGAATTATTCTGTATTAGCAAGAGGACAGACATTGTTTTAAACCCATCAAAACAGTTCCCCACAACTGTGTGAGATAAAATAAGGCCTCCTATTTATTTTTATTCCTTGAATCACAGGCTGAAAGTTTTCTTTCAGTTAAAGCATCCATTACCTCCTCCCTGCCTGTCCCTCCTGCTGTGTGTGTTGCTTCGCTCTTACTGGGGGTTTTCTCCGGAATAAAAATAATGGCATTATTTACAAAAATGTAAACCTTTTGTGGGAAATGCATTATTTGTAAAGCAGATTTTGCCTCAGCCATCAAAGAAGCAGCGGGAAGAGCTCACTTAAGCCAGACACAATCGTGTTTTCTTACTTGACAGAAACATTGTCTGAAAACACGTTTGGGGTTTTTTTGCTTGCTTTTGTGTTTGTTTGTTTGCTTGGTTTTTTGCCACAGATTAGTGGGAGTACTTTTATTTAAATAGAAAAATCAATAAGGGGCAGCTCCTACTTTCCAAGCTTGCACTTCTCATCTGCATTGTGATGGAACAGTTGGGCACAATAATTTGGAAAAAAGCAGCAGTAAACACTCAATGCAGTAATTAGAGAAGCAGCTCTGTCCAATATCTTTCCATTAGATTATTCCCTCTTTGTTGCTGAGCTTTATCCCATCCCTTCCTGCAAACACAGGCTGCTCGTCTTCCTTTTAGACAGGACTTCAGAAACTTCAAGCTGCTTCATTTTAATAAATGCTTAATAAATAAAGCAGCCCATCGGAGCTCTCCCAGGATCTCAGGGTGTGTGACAAAGGAAGGCAGGATAACGACTGAGCACAGCTGCCAAGAGCTGGACTGGATTTTGTAATCATTAGATTATTCACTTAGCTCCAAAAATGTCTATTTCTGAACAGCTTTTCAGGATCCTCAAAGTGTTGCTCAAGAAAAGCTCTGACTACTGCACTAGGCAGGTTTTTAGCTTTCTTTAATAAATTAACTATTTTCTCTAAGAAATATCAAAATAAGACATGTTTGAGTTAAAAGTCAGCAGCTGATTTTATCAGCTGTGCCTAAAGCAGTGAGCTGAACTCTGTGATTTTACTTGTGGGATACCAGGGAAAAAATGTCTTAATATGATGTGATCAGCTACAGCCTTCCTGAGTTATTCCAGTATCAAACACATCCTTAGAAACAAGGCTCCAGAGAACCTAATTAGAAATTAATCCAGTTTCCACCAGAGCTCCTCCATGGAAGTTGCCTTTCTGCAGGGACAGAATTCGAAGCCTGAGGGTGACTCTTGGTGCTAGTGGCATTGGATGGAGCCTCCCTCCCTCTTCCCAACAGGATGAGGCACAAGGAGTCAATCCTGGACTCATCTGGAACATGCCATGGGCACCTCCAGCTGTGTTGGAGACCAGCAAAGCTGCACAGCTTTGCCTGTTCTCCTGGGGACCAAATTTACCCCCAAAGCTCCACAAGAAGGCTTTGCCATCGAAATGAGCCCTTGGGAGAAACTGCCCTCACTCCTGGGTGAGCAGCAAGCACCAAAGAAATGAAAAGCTGNATAAACCTTATATAAACCCTCTGCACCGTGTATCCACGGCCATTTTGGCACCTGGAATCAGTGGTGACTCTGTGTTCCTGAACCTTTGATAACTTAGAATAAACAACCTGAAGCAGCACCGAAGTCGTTTGTTATTTTGTCCTGAGATGAGAGATTGAGAAGAAAAAGCATCCTGGGCACAAACCATCCTAGTGGGGCCCAACCAGGGCGTCCACACACCAGGCTGAGGAGTGTATCCTAAATAAAAGTGCCCCGTGGGATCCCCTATTCCCATTTTGTGTGGTGCCTTTTGTGCCTCTTATGGTTTGCAAACAAAATTGCCAACTAAACTGAGCCTACAGAGAGCTGGACTTGATTGGGCTTGAGATTAAAGGGGCAAGTCGTGCTCCCCTTCTCATATTTGCAACTGTACCTCAGAGCAGCTGAGTAGAAAGAAATGCAGGTGTGATGTAATTTTAATTATTTCCTGTAATTATGGGGAGAGAGCACAAACGAAGCTATTCAGCATCTTTTATTTAATGCCTTTGAAGGCAAAGATGGTACTTGTGGCTCCTTTCTGTTGCTGTAGCATCTGTGCTTCAGAGGAGAAACCCTTAAAATAATGTATTGTCTAATGTTTTGTTTGTTTGTTTTTAATTTGAAGTGATCAAAGTCATGATTTTTCTGTGTCCTTGCTGCAAAAATATGTGTTCAAAGACACATATACACAGATATACATGTATAGATTCTTTGAAATCAACAGAACAGAAATATCCCTGGGGTTCAGCCCCTTTGTCATCTCCTCCTTTGGGCTGCTGGAATTAGTCTTTCCTTGGATACTTTTCCAGATGAAGGGTTGAAATACTGATTACAATACTGCAACGTTCTCTCTATTATAAGATCTCCTATTGAAATATCTCATGCTATAAAAGAATCACACACTCATCTGTGGTAAAACTGGTTCCATCCCAATGAATTCCAAGGAAAACAATTAGTGGAAAACACAAAAATTACAAGTTAAAAACTTGTAATTGTCCCCAAACCTCCCAACTTCTACGAGTTTTTGGCAAAAGCGTCCTTGCTTTAGAGTTCCAGCAGTGACACCAGAGCTGGGGGAGGAGGTGCAGGTTGCCTTTTACTCGGATTAGGACGAGGGTTATTTACTTTAGATTAATGGTGTGAGTCATTGTCCTTCTTAGCGATTCAGGTTTGACTCTCCCGGGGTCACCCGAGGCAGCTGGGGAGCATTGAGCCCCCCCTGGCCAGCCCCTGTTTATGCAATAATTAATCTCACAAGTGACAGCCCAGCCTAACAGGCTTAACACAGAGATGACATTTTAATTTGCTAAAATATTTTTAAGCAGGATTTATTCAGCCGGCACCTCAGTATACAGCTAAAAATAAGGCGAGCGAGCAGCGGAGGAGGTTTTGCACCGCCGAGTTGGGGCCATGTGCCACCCGAGGAGATGGATTTGGGATGTCACAGAGGCCAGGGAAGCTCTGCCCTGCTCCTTCCAGGGCAGAAAAAACAAGGAACCTTTCAGAGCCATTCACCCTGAAAACTGATGGGAACCACAGAGCGGCTGAGTTCCTTAAGTCTGTCCTAAGTGCTGAATTAAGCAGGACTTGGCTGCCTCACCTGTACCTGGAACGTGCTTGATACAGGAGAGAATTTGGGTGAAAAGGGTGATATAAGACATAATGTCAGACTTGGCCCTGACTCTCCAGAAGTCAGTATACAGCTAAAAATAAGGCGAGCGAGCAGCGGAGGAGGTTTTGCACCGCCGAGTTGGGGCCATGTGCCACCCGAGGAGATGGATTTGGGATGTCACAGAGGCCAGGGAAGCTCTGCCCTGCTCCTTCCAGGGCAGAAAAAACAAGGAACCTTTCAGAGCCATTCACCCTGAAAACTGATGGGAACCACAGAGCGGCTGAGTTCCTTAAGTCTGTCCTAAGTGCTGAATTAAGCAGGACTTGGCTGCCTCACCTGTACCTGGAACGTGCTTGATACAGGAGAGAATTTGGGTGAAAAGGGTGATATAAGACATAATGTCAGACTTGTCCCTGACTCAGCCCCTCTCTAGAAGTGCTTTTGGAGCCAACAATAACAATTTTTGTCCATCAAAACCTCTTAAAGCAAACAAGCTCTGCACACACCGTCACCGACATCACAAAACTTCAGTAATCCAAACAACGCACCGACAGCAACTTAAAAAAAAAAGATAATAAAAAGACACTTGGTGCTATCTAATCTCATATTTTCTAATTAAATCCCTCAGTTATCAAAACTCTTGAACTAGTCTACAGAACACACTCAAACCCAGATTTCCAGCTCCTTTCCAATGCAGGTTCTGCATGGCTCTGGCTGTGGAGCACCTTCCATCCCCAAAAGATTCCCACTTAATCAGCCACTTAAGCATCCCCCAAATCTCAGGTGAAACAGAGCCAGAAAAGCAACCCAACAATTCACAGCCTGCTTCTCCAACAGATTTACACACAAACAAACCCAGGGGGATCTGCACGAGGAGAACCCAAGCTCCTCCAGATGATTTGGGAGCCTCGCAGCGTCTTTAAGTACACTTTAATATAAAATTCCTGCGAAACAAAACGCTGATTGTTTTTAACCTCTGCAGCTGAATAGATTAGAGGGGGCAGATGCATTATTGATTTAATCACAGCCACGAGAGTAAAAGCAGCTCGTATCTCGCTCCATTAGGATTTTATATTGCAACATTCGGCTGCAGTTTGCCATCTCGGGGTAAAAAAACACACTCGGCGCAAACAAAGGTCACATCCAGCCAACCTGGCGGAGTAATTACAGCCTGTGGAATCCCAAATGCTCCTTGGGGATGCTTCATTTAAGGAAAAGCTGAATTAGCTAGGAAATCCCAGCAGGATGTCCCTTGGAGGCAAAGCCTTTGGGCAGGACGCGTCCAGGATGGGAAATGAGGCAGCACCAGCTGGAAACTTTCCTTTAAACCAAATTAAAAGCACAGACCCCAAATGAATTCGATGCACTTTTGAGCCTGGATTACTTTTTTCTCCACGGCCGATTGTTCGTGGATTCCCAGGCTGGTCTTTCTTGAGTGATTTTTTCTTTAAACAAAGTTCTCAAGCATGCAGGGCCTGATTCCAGCGGTACAACTTTTCAAGGAAAAAGACAAAACAAAAACAAAACAAAACAAACAAACAAACAAACACAAACCAAACAAACAAAAAACCAAACCAAACCAAAAAAAAGCAACCAAAAACCCCCCAAAATCTGGAGCATTTAAACTCATCAGTGGGAAAGGAGCTGGAAGAGGAGCACAACCATCACTGCACTGTCAGGATGGGAAGCCCCAGGGGGAAACAAGGAATGAGGGAGAGGAAAAAAAACNAACCCTAACCCTAACCCTAACCCTAACCCTAACCCATCACTGCACCGTCAGGACGGGAAGCCCCAGGGGGAAAGAGGGAAAAAAACAACCCTTAAAGTTCTCTCAATTATGGGAGTATCAACCTAATGGTGTTAATTAATGTTTGCCCCATCTCAATCAATATCTGAAACAAAGCCGATAATGAAGGCGAGAGTTTTCCTTGTGGGGATTTTATGATTCCTGATCATTAAAACCAGGGATGGATTAGGGGTTGTTGGCAGCCGATGGGCCCTGCCTAAGGACATCCAGGACATCTATAACCAAACCTTAAACTGGGAACTTGGTTTTTTCCCACCAGGATGTGAGAAATTAATGAGAATTAAAGCCCTTTTTTTTTTTTGTGATTATAGACAAAATTACCTTCAGCCCGAGGAGTTTAGCAGGGGAGCAGGCAGGACCTGCCCAAGACCTGTCCCCACCCTGAGTGAAGAAGCAGCAAAGGGATGTTTGATCCCTCGTTAAACTCTGCTCAGGATGGTTTGCAGGCACTGTTTGTTAAACAAACACCCCTGAAGGGCTGCCCTCCAGAGAACACAGAATCCCTTCAGCTCTGATCCCTGCAGGGGCTGCGCTGGGGTGGGTGGCACAAACAGAAACCCCTCGAGCTGCTAGCAGAGAGGGATTTATCCACGAGCTCTGCAGAACCTGCTGCCCACAGTAAAACACTGAGTTGTTGGGATGGTGGAATGTAGTTATTTTCTTTGAACAGAATATCTATTTATTTTCTATCATGTGTTATTATAATAGCAGTAATTTCTATTTGCGGAGATGCTTTTTAATTCTCTGAACTCCTCAGAAATTGTTGGGTCACTGAGTTTGGACCTCTCCCAAAGTTCACACTTCATTTTTTATGGAATCCCAGAATGGTTTGAGTTGGGAGGGACCTCAAAGCCCATCCAGTGCCACCCCTGCCATGGCAGGGACACCTCCCACTGTCCCAGGCTGCTCCCAGCCCCAATGTCCAGCCTGGCCTTGGGCACTGCCAGGGATCCAGGGGCAGACACAGCTGCTCTGGGCACCCTGTGCCAGGGCCTGCCCACCCTCTGAGTAAAGATTTTATTCCCAATATCCCATCTAAACCTTCCCTCTGTCACTTTAAAACCACTGCCTTTGCCTTCTCTCTATCTGCTCACATAAAATATCAATTTCTCTCCTTTTTATTTCTTTTTACTTTATTATTTACTTTTGTATAGCTTTTGTTGCTTAAATACAGAGTGTTTAAATTCTTTGGGGTTGGGTTTTTTTGTTTGTGGTTTTGATTTGTTGGGGTTTTTTTGCTGGTTTTGTTCAGGGATTTTTTACTTAATTTAGTAAAAATAAATGGTGTAAAGTTTAAATGTCCTTCCACCTGCATACAGAGCCTGATGTTAACCTGGAACATGAGGATAATAAAGAAAGCAAACCTTTGGCTGCTTGTCCCCAGTAAGTCTGCCTAGGCCACATTTTTACCTCCCAAACCCAAGTGGCTCTGCAGGCAGGAGTTCCAGCCCTCCAAGGCCACCCTCAGGAGCACAGCTCAGCTGGAGGACACAAACCCTGCCCGAGGGTGGATTTTATCTCTCCAGAGTTGGTGCTTCTCCTTATCTCTGTTTGTGCAGCATCCAGAGGCTGGGGACACATTCCTGGGCAGGACACTGAAACGGAACAGAGATGTCCCAGCTGGAGGGCAGGGAGGGAGGAAGGAGAACACACTCAAACAGTGATTTTGGGGTTTTAAGTAAAGGTATATTCGTGAAAACCATTGGACGTCAAGGAAAAGTGGAATTGTGCAGCACAGAAGTGCTTTGTGTACATAAAAATAACGAATTTTAATAGCAAAAACTATGAGTATAAAAAACAATAAAAGCATAAAACTGAAAATTTTGAGCTATGACTGTATAAAAAACTCATTCTTGTAGCACCAATGACATCAGGACTCATTCCTATGGATGATGTTATCCACAGAGGAAGGTTTGGTGATGCATCATCCCACCAGGAGCCAGCAAATTGCTAAATAACCCCGACCTGGCTGCCCCCAGCACCTCTGGAAGGGAAGAGCCTGGATTTCCCTTCCAAAAGCTCCCTGCTCTTCACCTGGCGCTCCATTAAGTGATTAGGTTCAGATAATATCCCAAAGTGCTTCGCTTAGCAGTCACCTCATGGCACTTTAATTAAGACTTGTGGTCAGTTTTTCCCCTTTGAAGAGCCTGAGACAGGTGAATTAAACCCCCTGTGAAACTCAGATTCCCCTGACCTTTTCCTCCTGGCTCCCAGCCTCGTGTGCCACCTCGGTGACAGTGAAGAGCCAGTGACAGCTCCTGAGCCCCTGACTGAACATCTAGGGTTGGTGGAGCTGCAGTGACAGCCCTTGGAGTGCTGAGGGGTTCTGTGAGCAGCTCAGGGACCAGTGGGAATGGCAGCTTCCAGCTTTGGAAAGGGCTGGAGAGGAGGGGAAGGTCCACTGCTCATGGCAGGGTAATCACAGCCTTGGACAGAGCTTTTGCTCCCACAGCCAGAAATTCAGATTATCCAACTGCTCCCCAGCACTGGAGTGACCCTGGGAATGTGCAGGAGGCACATACGGACCCAGAACTGGCTCAGGACCCTGGACCCAGATGGCTCCTGCTGCTCTGCTCCTCAAATCACTCCTTTTTTCATTTCAGGGGTTGGCAAGTCTGGGTCTGTGTGTGCTCCCCAGGCACCACCCCCTGCACTGCAGCACCACACACAGAGGGCTGGAAAACACAACCAAAAACATCACAAAGCTCATTTCAGGGTCAATTTGGGTTTGGGGTTTGTTTGTCGCGGTTTTCTTTCTTGTAAAACCTCACTTGCTTGGTTGTACTGCATGAATCATTGATAAGCACCAAAATGTGGTCAGGTAATATTCAAATCTCTGAGTCTGCTGCAAATTTGGGCACCAGTGGAAGGCTGGGAATGGCCTGGCCAGGGCCACTGGCTCTTGGAAACCCTCACAGCTATGGCTCAGTTTGAATCTGAGTGTCCTCTGAATACCTCACTGGAGGAGTAAAAGCAAGGGTGCTGAAAAAAAAATGGAGTATTTCCAAATATATTTCAGGCTGTGTTTAAATTTTTTGAGTTTCTCAGTCCGTGGAGTGGTGAGTGAGAGGACAGGAGCAGGAAATCCACCTGGATGTGCTCTGCTGTGTCTGGAGCTGCTTTTCCAGGGTGGGATGAGCAGATCAGGGAGCCCTGGATCTCAGTCAGAGACTGCCTTGACAGGTCAGAAGTTAAAAACCTCCCAAAGTGAGAATTTGCCATTCAAGGAGCAGGTAAATGTTCCTGAATGGGAGCTGTGGATTCCAGAGGTGAAACTTGGTGGATTTGTGCATAGGGAGCCAAGCTGACACCTTGGAAAAATTGCTAACAGAATTCTTTGTACAAAAATCCCAGCTCCCCTAACAGGAATTGTGCCAGCAATGTTTCCAAGGTATCAGAGTTTGTCCCTGCTGCAGTGGCACCTCCACATGCACATCCTGTCCTCGTGATAAGAGGATCCCAGGGTCCCCATCCAGGCTGATTAATTACCCCACACTGGGAGAGGACAGCCATAAACTTTTGGGGAGCTGACAGTTCATACATTTCCTTGGTCCCAGGCACTCTTCCCCAGCCTGGGACACCAAATTAATCTGCACAAAACATGCCCTCTGATGGTCACAACTCCATCCCCCAGCCAAAGAAAGAGAACCCTAATAGAAAGCAGTTAATCCTCCAGCCTTTCCCCTCCCGAGGCCTCTCCCAGACAATTCCAGCACTATCCTTATTAATGCTCTATCCCTCTGCTGGGAAATGTCTCCATTTCCATATCAGCACTGCCACAAGGAGGGATATCATGTCAGGATTCCCCTCCCTCCCCTCCGTGGGAGGAAGCTCTAAATAAGTGTGGCAAAGAATTCCCTTCTCTTGTTTCCCTCTTGTCTTCTTCTTTATGGCCTCCGTGAGAATTGCTGCCTGCTACCCAGAAAATTGAAATATTTTACAAAAAAATAAAGACAGGATCCTCACTCTGTGTCTTTTTAGTCATTCTTTGGAATGTGTTTCTCTGGAATATCTGGCTGTAAAATCAGGTTTGAGCTCAGAGTAATAGCAAGAGCATCTCTCTGTGGTGGGCCGAGGTGCTGGATGCTGTTGTGACAAAAAGGATCAGGTAAAACGAGACATTGGGGGTTAATTACAACCTCCCTTTTGGCCTCCAGAGCTGCAAATTAAAAATATTTTAATTTTGAAGTGGTGCAGTGCCCACGCTCTGGGGATGTGGCTGAGCCTCTCCTGCCTCACAGTCACAGCATTAATTGAGTTCCCTAAATTGTCCCAATGGGTGCAAAGGGGTTTGTCTGTGCCTTCTGCTCCCCAGAACTGTCTTTATGTCACCCACAGTGTCCCCAGGACAGATTTATTGGGACACATCCCCATGTGGGACTGGGGGGGTTGAGTACACTTGTCCCTGCAATATGATTTTAAAGAAAACTGCTAAAAATACAGATTCATGAAAGGTAAATGCTTCCTGTGAAGGAAACAATAAGTCAAACATGACGTTTTTATATAATTTTGGGGGAATTGGGGGATGTAAAAGGGAGGGAACATCTAAAATGAGTTGTAGACTCCTCACAGAGTATCCAGCAGCTCCCTTGTGTCCCTTCACTTTCACTGAAATCCAGTGGTTTTTCTGGTGCCTGGCTCCGTGGTGATGTTCAGAACAATTCCTCATGTATGAACAGAACCCTCTGGATAAATCCTCACTTCAGACACAGAGGGCTATGAATGTGCTGCAGACCAAACATTCACGTTTCACTTGGGTTATTTAAATTTATATTCAATAGGGTCTAAAAACACTTGTCTGAAAGCAGGAAAAATGGTTAAAAATCGAATGCATTTCTGATAGAGTCCTAGCTAGGCATGTTTTAGTGACAGGAGAACATGCCAGTACACAATACATCAGAAATTTAGTAAAATAGGACAGGAAGAATGTGATAAAGCACTAAAAACACCAGTGCTTATATATATATCAGTATGTTTAAATCCATGGAATTCGTTGGTTGTGCAAAAATCCAAGTATTGCTCTGTGTTAATAATGTTTTCTCCCCCAAAGAGAGCAGTACCTGGAATTTCACCCACAGGCCATTTTCTGTGTTTTCTCCCCCAAAAATAGCAGTACCTGGAATTTCACCCCTAGGCCATTTTCTGTGTTTTCTCCCCCAAAGAGAGCAGTACCTGGAATTTCACCCATGGGCCATTTTCTGTGTTTTCTCCCCCAAAGAGAGCAGTACCTGGAATTTCACCATTCTCCCTCTGTGCATTTTATGAGACCAGTTCAGGTCAGACCTGCCGTCCCCAAACAATTGTGTTACCAGTTCTACATATGTTTATGTCTTAATTTCAAGTGTATTCTCTGACCCTTCACTACTTTGCAGCCCTCAGCAGCTCCAGGCAGGAGCAGGGAATGTTCAGCGCTGGAATTCAGTCACATTCAGGAGGATGGAGCTGAAACCTGCCCCAGGTAAGGAACTGCTGTGTCTTTAATCTGAATTGTGATCTGGGCTCTCTCGAAGCTGCTCAGCTCTTTAACCACATTGAAATTCACACTTATTTTATTTCATTGTGATGATTTCCCTTTCTGAGGAGATTGGGTCTGGACTAGGGATGGAAAGAGTGGCAGGAGAGCTGTGTTAGCACAGGCAGAGAAGAAGGCATCTCGATTCCCAGCTGCTTTTAGCCAGAGGTTTCCCATCTTCCTTTCCTTCCCCAGTTTCCCTATTAGCACATTCATTAACCATGAGGTGCTGGCTGTGCTGACTGCAGTGCTCCCGTGCTGGGCAGGAAATCGTGGAGCTGCAGTTCAGCTGAGCTAGGATTAGATTATAAATTAAAACCTGGGACCGCTCCTTGAAAAAATTCATGGGGTGGGGGTTGAACCTGAGCTAATTTGCTGTTATTTCGTGTTGTGGCTGTGACAGAGATCCCATTGCTCCAGAAATGATGTGCAGAATGAAGGACTTCTCTTTTTCCAATAAAACTGCAGCCTAAATCACAGGCAGGGGCATCCTGCTGATGTCCTCAGTGGCAGATGAGGGAGTGGAAGGTGATTTGGGAGGATCAGGTGGGACAATGAGATTCACAAGTCATGGAGAGCCAGAGCTGGCGAGCACCAGGCAGTGCTGTGTGCCCAGATCCGAACAGAACTCCTTACACTGGATCTTGTGTTCTGTTTGTTCACTCTTTGGCAATGTGAAGAGCTCCTGAAACTTTTGATCCTCGTGGCAAACACTGGAGAAGAAACCAGGATGATGGGGCAGAACAGGCACAGCTTCCCAAATCTCACTAATATCACTGATTTGGGATAGCATGAAGGGAATGAAATTATGTCAGTGGCCCCTCTGAGCCTGTCAGCCACCAGGATTATGCATTTCCTCCTAAACATGGGAGAAGGGAGATGCTGTGCTGTCTCAGGGCTGGGATGGTTTTCCCAGGGATATAAAATGAGGTGTAGCACAGCTACATGGTCCTTCAGGGTGTTATCCCAACTGGAGACCAGCACATCCTCCTGGAAGAGCTCCCAGGCTCAGCCTTGCCCTTGAGATGAAGGATTCAGCCTCTCTGCAGGGCATGGCCTGGCAAAATTAATTATGTTTGATGAGATGATTCGTTTGCTGGTTTGTCGGGGAATGAATGCAGTGGCTTTATGAAGAATCATAACCTAATTAATCCCGTTTTAAAGCCAAACAGGGCAATTTGAGATCACACTCGTTGCATGTGTAAACACTGACCACAATTAACAAGGCATTCTTCAGAGTTAGGGATAAATGGGGAGATATCCAGTGGTATAATCGTGGTGCTCAGTAACTTCCACCTTCCCAGTGATCCTGGGTTAGTGCCCTTTGGAGAACCGCTGGAGAAATTCAAATTAGACAACAATCAAGAGCCTGGGTAATGTGTACATATGGTAATATGGAATGTGTTACACAATTAAGTCAATGTTAGCTCAAGGAAAACCTTTGGAAATGATTCACTGCTAATGCAGTGCCAGATTTTGGGGCCACCCAGCCCCACATCCAGCCCTGGACCTTCATGGCACAAAATTCATTGGGATTTACACAACTTCCTGCTTGATATGAGGGGGAAAACTTCATTTTCCTTCACCTAATTTTCTCAATGTGTTTTTTAACCCAAAGCAGGTATAAATCCCCAGCTCTGAGGTGAATACCCACATAAAAGCTGGATAGACCCCCAGTAACACGTGGAGGGGAAGGCAGGACCCTGAGTGCAGGTTCTCACTGTGCCCCTGGGTGGGGAGAGGTGGCAGAGGGACACCAGGGATGGGTTGTGCATTCCTCAGGTTTGCATCTGCCTTTCTGACAGCCTGAGAGGGTGAAACACAGATTTTGGGGCAGAAAAAGCAGTTTTGCAGCAAGGATGGGAACAAACTCTGAGTGAAACAGTGCCATAGTACAGTGATCTTCCCCTGGGCCAAAGGCAAATATTCCATCACATCTTCAAATTTTCCTGGCTGATTTGAAAAATAAGTTTAATTCCAGAGCTGTGCTTTTATTTTTTTTTTTTCCCTCTCTTTCAGCTGCAGAGATTTTGTGATTTGTACTAACCTTGAAGATACAAAACAAAATATGTGCTAATGATATTCCTCTCTCCCAGCTGGTGTTGGCAACTCTTTTACTGCTCCACAGGACAAGTGCAAGTACAAATGCAAATACCAGAACCTTGTTGAGAGCAGAGTGTCCCACATTTCAGCGGAACCATTCGAACTACAAGACATGTAATAAAACAGTTTCTGCTCTGAATGAATAATTGAGCTGCTTCTGTGGGGAGGCCTCTAAAGAACCGTGTGGCAGAATGTTTTTTGAGGCACTTATGAAAGCTATCCCACCTGGAAACCATCCCACACACAGAGCCCACGTTGCTCTTCCTCTCAGCTTGCTTTAATTGCTCCTTCCACGGCTGTACCTCGGCTGAATGGGGAGGAAATGCAGCAGGAGACAGGAAAAAGCTGTAATTATTCTTAAGGTAGAGCAAGATTCCGAAATCAGAAAACTCCGCAGAAGTCACTGGGCAGGTTTCTTGTTTGAGAATTCCTTCCATATAGCAAAATTCCTTCCTGGGATATCAAAAAGAATCTAAGAACACTTTAATGCTTGGACCTCAAATTAAATTATGGAGCTCTTTGCAAGCTCCCTGACGCATCCCTCACCTCACAGGTGCTTTGGGCCCTTGCAGATGGGTCACACTGCTGGACACCCAGCCCAAAATACTCCTCCTCAGGCAGGAAACGTCCTTCAACCACCTGCTCCATGCCACAGAGACCACAGCAGAGAAGAGGTTTTACATCCAGAAAACGTTTTTAAATTGAACCCAAAATTCCAAAATCACTCTTTCTCCTTGGGATGTAGTAGAGAACAAACCCGCTGGCAGGAAACCCAATGAATAGTACTAATGCTAATAAAAATAATAATAATAATGGTGATTTTGAGAGTATTTGTGACGTGCCAACATTTCCCAGTGGGAGAGGTTTGTCAGGAAAATCCAACCAGCTGGGAATTCAGCACCCATCTCCTGGCAGGGGCTGAACACCCCTCGGTGGTGCATTGGGCACCCTGACTACCCATTACTACTACTACTAGTAATGACTACCCATTACTTACTACCCATTACTACTACTGGAGTGTAATTCCCATTCCAGGGTGTCACCTGGGAGTGAGGAAAAGGCTCCCTATTTCTGAGTGTTATTTATGCCAGAGGGAAGAAATAAAAACCTCCAAGGGTTTTCTTTCCTGAAATACAAACATTTAGGTGGAGAAGGATATTTCACTGGATCCTTGGACAATCTGTTTGCTTCCAAGGACTACCAGGGAATCTGGAGCAATCAAGTCAGGAGGACAAATTCCTGGATTTTTCTGGATAATATTCCCTAGAATAAGTCCTTCCCACAGCATGTAGCACTGCTTTTTAATTCCAGCAGTGCAGATGTTTACTTTTCATGGGACAAAATGATGTCAGTGCCGGATTTCTGTTCTTGGGGAGCTCCAGATGAGCGTACACAAAGTGCTTTGGGTTCCCACATTTCCTTTAGCTCATCCATTGCTTTATTACTCAATGCCTGATTAGCAATCCTTGTGCTTAATTGCCCTCTAGCTTGTAAGACTTGCAAGCTCTCTGGTTAACACCATGTTTCCCTTCTCAAAGTGACACAATGGCATGTTCTGGCATCTGTGGTTTACTTCATCATTATTTCTTTTTTATTTGTGGAGAAAAGGCTGCAGAGACTGGACCTGAAATTTGCTTTTTTTGCTAAAGCAAGCAGTGCAGAACAGAGCAAAAAGAAGAGCCAGGATATATAAAGAATCAGGATATAACATTGAAGTGTTGCAGAGATTCTTCTTCTATTATACCACACACAAAGTTTCGAGAGATTTCAGTGCTGGAAACTGAAAATATTCAGTTTTAGGAAAGGAAGAGTTTCATTCTGGGTTGCAAAAGTTTTGCAGCAGTTATTTGAAACAGAAAAGTTCTATTAATGCTCAGGAATTCAGCCCATCCATTAGGTTTTGTAAAGCCTACTGCTGATTTTTGGTGCTTTGTTTTTTTTGTTTGCTCTTTTGGAATAAGCGAAGCTTGAGGTCATTTGCAGCCAAGTGCAGCTGGATTTTTTTCCATCCACCCAGACCTGTTTTAGCCCTTTGGATCTTCTGCAGCCTGTGCTGTGATTCAATTTATTAGGGAGCACCAATTTAATTCCCAGCAGCAGCAGCAGCAGACAGTGCAGGTAGATCCTTCAGTGAGGCCCCATGCTGAGCATGGCCCTTCTCGATGTGAATAATGACACCAGGACTTGGGCTGCACTGGTACAGAAATCAGCCATTCTGCTGAACCTGGAGCAGGTTAATAATTCAATTACACCAGAGAAAAGTAGATCTGTAGCTGCAGAAACGTGTTCTGCAAAGTCTACATTAAAAACAAACAACAAACAACTCAATAAATGTGAAACAACAGAAAAATATAAACCCTTACACAGCAGCTCGAGAACAGCCTCGCTCTTAACAAGCCTTTTGTGCAGGATCCTTTCCTGCAGCACTGACACAAAAACAATAAAGATCTCATGGCTGGTTAACACTTCTGCCTTTAGGGGAGAGAAAAGAAAATTACCCAGACAAGAACAAGCCTCATGGCAAGTTCCTCTCGGGCTTATGGGCTCCGCAGATGGAAGTGGCTTTTGCCCTCAAATATTTTCTGAAGTATTTTACATAAAGGCTTGTCAGATCAGGTCTGTGCCCCATCGTTTAGAGGCAAAGAGAGTCCACCAAACACTGCCCCCAGCACTGAAGCTGTGCTCAGGGTGCTCAGGGCCCCTCTGCTCCTTCATCCATCTCCTGCATCCTTCCTTTTATTTATTTACCCACCTCCTCAGCACTTTTAGTGGCACCACTACAGCACATCTGCTCATTGACGCTGCTCCTCTCCGTGTCTGAAGGTGGGTGCAAGGATCTGTGTCCTCATCAGAGGAGAATAAATGTATCAGGTGACCAAATATCTCCTGAGTTGGCTGGAGGAAACTGATGCCTAAAATGGCTCCCTAGGAACAGAGACCGGACTGGGAGAAAGGAGGGATTGATTGGAAAGGCCTTCAGAGGTCACCCTCTGGGCTCCAGAGGCTCCTGCCTCAGTGCATCCCAACATGGACAATGACAGCTCCCGAGTTCTTCCCACTTTGATATCAGCATCAATTGCCCAAGCAGAAGCCAGGCAAGGATGGAATTTGCCCAAGCTTGCCCCCCTTTCTCTCCCCAAGATGAAGGTTTGCAGTTGTTGGGCCCAGGAGGGTCTGGGTGTCCTTGGAGAGCGAGCTGGAGAGGCTTTGTTATGTCAGTGTGAGCATGAGAGAACAGCACTGAACGAGCTTCAGGGAACTGCAGAGTTACACTGGGCACTGCAGGAGTGGGAAAACATAAAAGTTAAAACCTAAGGCATCAAAACCCAAACAAGCTTCCCCTAAGCTCACACCCAATGATGCTCCCAGGTTTATTCCAAGAGTGAAAAGAGCCACGACACAAAGGCTGGGATGGAGGGGGAGCTTTGTGTGACTCTGAGGATTTATAACACCCGTGGAAAAGGTTCCTTTGTTCCACTAATGAACTCATTACTGAAATAAATCTGTCACCAGGGCTGGCCAGAGAGGTTTTTTCCAAAGCTCCTGGACATCCTCCCCAGAGCAGCACAGAAGAACTGCCCTCACTGCCCCCAGTATTTCCTCACACAAAGAACATCTCAGAGACCATGTCTTCTGAGGAGAAATGTCCTTTTCCACACCACACCCCATAAAGTACCGAATCATGGACACTACTGCGTGGTGTGAAGGTGATTTATTCCCTGGTACGTTGTCACTTGGGGTCTGCAAAGGCATTTGGGAATTTACCTTTCCCCAGGTTTCTCTTTTACTGCTGTATTTCTGGGCAATAATGTGATAAATTAATAGCAAAGCAAAATGCTTTGTTTTCATGTCACAAGGTACATTAAAAAAAAAAAATACAAAAGGCTTTGATCTTGCCCCTCTAGAGCAAATAAACTTCAACTTTGTGAAGCTCATGGATAAAATTTGAAGTTTTCAGGGAAAACAGCAGAAAGAAATTGAAGAAAAAGAAATTTGTGCTTTTGCAGAAGCTGATCTGATCTTGGGCAAAGGATGAAAACACAAAGTAAAGTGGTTTGGGATGGTCAGGAAATGAAGAAAAGGAAGTTCCCCTCTCCATGGACCCCAGACCTGCTGTGCAGACTCGTTTGTGCTGCTCAGTCCCTCTGTACATCCACAGTCTGTAACATCCATTCAATATGGCACTGTGAAGGAAGCGACAGATTTAGGAGGTGCTGAGATGTTCAGGTAACAGGACCACAGGAGCATCTATCTTACATAAAAGAGAAATACAACCCATCCCTGCTGGCGTTGTGCTTCTGTGTGGGTGGATGTGAAGAACAAAAACATACCTTGAAAATAAAAACCTCTCTGCCCTCACTCCTTGGAGCTGTCCTCAGTCATGCACAGCTCCTTGTTCTACCTGGTGGTGGGGTTGGGTCCAGCACCAGTCCCAAAAGCTGCTCCCCCAGATCCTACAGAGAGGTGTCTTCCCCACTCCAGCCCTGGATATCAGTTTTGGAAAGTGCTTTCTCCAGCCTGGGACTTGATTTCTGTAAGAAAATGGTTCCCCAGGAGCCTCTGAATGTTCAGCACTGGTGGGAAGAACTCTGGGTCTGTTACTCCTGAGCTCTTGGGGCTGCCCTGGGAGCCCTGGGAATGGCTTCTACCATCCCAGGCTGCTCCGATCCCACCCAGCCCAGCCTTGGACACTGCCAGGGCCAGCCACAGCTTCTCTGGACACCCTCTGCCAGGTCTCACCACCCTCGTGGTCAAATACTTTTTGCTTGTAGCTGATCTAAATCAACCTTTTTTTTTAGTTTAAAACCATTTACCCTTCCCCTGTTGCAACAGGCCCTGCTAAAAAGTTTGTCCTCCCACCAACTGATGCTTAAAGAAAACCCCTCTTTCCAAAGGGGTGATTTCACAGCACCTTTTGGGATGGAAAAGGCCTTTAGGGCCATTTTTAAGCACTTCTGCTGCAGCCCTGAAGGAGCTGTCGCAGGGCCTGGAGCTCAAACTTTGCTTGTGCACTCAGATTTCTCCCTGGATCTGCTGAGCCTGAGTTTTTTAGGAATTTTCCTGCTCAGCAGTCAGGTGCAGGATCCTCTGAGGTGCAAGCACATGCACTTGTGTTCTTCCTGCCTAGAGACTGCACTTAATCCCTGACCTTCAGGTGCTCTTTTCTCCTTGTACAGTGAGAATTCTGTGGTGGTGGCGTTTTAGTGAGGCCCCTGGGGACAGAGCTTAGTGGTGGTGATACCTTAAATGTCTCCCTAAAAACAGAGAGCAGACAGGAATAAAGGAATCAAGGAGGGATTGATTGGAAAGGCCTTCAGAGGTCACACTCTGGGCTCCAGAGGCTCCTGCCTCAGTGCATCCCAACATGGACAATGACAGCTCCCGAGTTCTTCCCACTTTGATATCAGCATCAATTGCCCAAGCAGAAGCCAGGCAAGGATGGAATTTGCCCAAGCTTGCCCCCCTCTCCCCAAGATGAAGGTTTGCAGTTGTTGGGCCCAGGAGGGTCTGGGTGTCCTTGGAGAGCGAGCTGGAGAGGCTTTGTTATGTCAGTGTGAGCATGAGAGAACAGCACTGAACGAGCTCCAGGGAACTGCAGAGTTACACTGGGCAGTGCAGGGCTGGGAACTGAGAAAAGTTAAACCCTAAGGCATCATGGCCTTGGCAGTGCTGAGTTAATGGTTGGACATGATGATCTTAGAGGGCTTTTCCAACCTTAAACATTCCATGATTCCAGGGTGAACAGTGGTTCTGCAGTCTCCTGCCAGGCAGAGAAGGCAGCAATAACAGAATCTGCCATTTAGCAGCTACATTTTGTACCTGATCTTGTCCTTTCTGTGTGCACGAGTCATCTGCCTCCCCCTAGATGTAATCAAAATCCTTCCCTTTCCCCCAGCTGATTTTCTTGATAAAAACACCCACGCTTCTGCCTGCCCAAGGCTAAAAAGGTCTTATTAGGTTCACTCATAAAAAAAAAAAATACATATATACCACCTACAAATAATTGAAATCCTATTTCCAGCTTCCTGGATGCACAAATCACTGTCCTGCTCAGCAATCCAAACCACAGCCAGGAAAACTTCTGATCCTGAAGGACAACAAAGAAGGGAGCACATGTTCTTATACCTTACCTTGGTGCAGTGGGAAATATCAGGAGATGACACGAGAGGCCTTTGCAGTTTTAAATAAATGGGAATAAAGCACTTTGACCCAAGGAAAGAGTGGGAATGAAATTGAAATTGTTGGAGAGGAGACATTCTCTGGGCTCTTGAGATGTTGCCCAGTGAGATTTTTCCTTCAGAATCCTTCATAAGAGGGAAGTATTAGAAGATTTAAAAATATATCTGTAGTTTCAGGTAAGGAATTATCCATCTGAACTCTAACTGGGTCATAGCTCTTGCAAGGTAATGGAAGCTCCATCTTGGAAAATTATGTTTTCATTCTTATTTTTTTTGCTCCATGAAGTGAAGTGAGAATGAATTCTAAACCTGGATTTAAATGGTGCCTGTTTGCCAAGCCAGTGTGTCCCTGCTGAAAATCACCCTTCCTAATTAATATGCATTTATTCATTGCCTTATTTATTTATTTATTGCAGGGATAACTTTCTGGAAGCTCCAGGAAAACGTTGCAGCAAATATTGCTATACTCCCTACCTGGGCTGATGCAGAAAGAGAGACTGGAACGTAAATTCCATGCATTATTTATTATCCAAGGGTTAAGTCTAGCCCAGCTTAACAAAGAAAGAGATAAAGATATTTACATTTGCTAATTTGATACTGAAGCTGAGCTGATCACTGGGATTCTAAAATTGCCCAAGCTCTTATTTTTTGTGTTTCTGTGGAGTTGTCACTGACATTTCCTTCTTCCTCTGCTCTTTGCAGAGATCCCTCAGGAAGATTTGTCAGAGCTGGATTAGATCCTGGGAGCAGGGAGGTTATCCCAGCAAAGCCTGAAGGACAATTAGCGACTGTAGGCACAAATTATTGACACAGTTTGGGCTGGAGAACATCCTTGACCGGAATAAATTTTAGAGGTCTCTCTGGACTACCAAGGTCTCTTTGTGGGCTAAGAAGGATGTGAAACCACTGGCCAGCTTTATTCAGAAGTTTTAATATTGTATAACAAAGCTTTTTGAAGATATTTCTCCAGACTGAGGAAAGAATCTTTTGTGCTGCCTGAACTATTTTGGTATAAATAAATTACCTGGAAGATTAGGATGGTTCCTCCTGTTCAGCACTCACTTGTGCACTCACTGCTTTCTCTGGGCAGGGACTGCTCTTGCCTAAGCTCTCCATATTTCCACCTACACATTTCTCTCAAATTCTTCACCTTTTATTTTTCATGTGGCTGTAGCTCAGTTGAATTGTGATGTTTTGCTTTCTTAACTGGCATTTTCCATCCAGCTCTCTCCAGAGCACTTCTGCATCTTCTTCCTGAAAATTTTAAATATTTCTACTCGTGCAGGGTTCAATCTGGCCCAAATTCTGATGTGGATTTGTCTAAATCATCTACAGTGATGACCGTAAGAAAGAGGAGCACAGGAGGTCTGGGTTTTCCCAAATAAAGGCACCTGCCAGGGTGATGCTGCTCCTCCACGAGATGCTCCCTACTGGGAAGAAAGGAAAGAATGATGAGGAGAGGGCTCTGTTCCTCCACAAAAATCCCTCTGCTTTTACCTGAAAGAACTGGAAAACAGCTTTTGTCTTCTCTCAAACTGCAGGGGTTCCCCCTGACCTGAGTATTGGAGCTTTGGGGTATTTATCTAAGTTACTGCAGTAACTTTCATCCTTTCTTCCTTGTCGCAGTAAACCAAAGTTAAAATAGGGAGATACTGCTATGGAAAAAAATTATAACCTTAAAAAATTGTGGTTAATAATGTGTCCTGAATTGTCCTGATGGACCTCTGGGCTTTGGAGGGGACCTGACAGTGGATGGTGACTTGGTCACCACTCAGGTCTGGGTGAGAACTCCATCCTCAGGGGATGCTGCTGGACTCGCCTTTAAATGCAAATCAGATCCATTTTTCAGATCACCTGGGAACTCCATCAGGCTCTCTGGCTACATCAAAGGCAAGGCAAACCTTTATCTTCAGTGCTGCTGAACATCATCTGAAAAAACTTTGGTGGGCAAATGTGCAGAAATATCACTTTATGCTCTCGGGTTGTTTCAAAGAAGTTGAAATTTCTCCTTGCTGCAGTGCCTTCGTTTTCTGTTGTGAGTTAACTTTTCCCCAGCTAATTCCCACGAGGAGCTCTGGAAAATGGAGTTTTCCCTGTCACTCGATTTTGCAAACAGGTTCTGCTCAGACCAGTGGGGCTGCACTCGCTCTGTGACCCCACACGAGGATGGAAAAGGGATGAGAATTAACTCCTCTCACACTGCATCGCATTTCCAGCTGAAAAGAAGAATTGCAGGTACAGCCTGAGAAAAGGTTTTATAGTTTATTTTCAATTTATTAAAAAAAAAAATCCCCCAAACTCCATCTACATGACATGAAAATTTGTCTAAGCTTTTGACAGACTTAAAAATAATAATTAAGCTTTCTCTCTGAGTTGAACAGAATGTTCCTTTCAAATCCAAAATTAAACACCCTTTTTCACTTGTAAGCTTGCTTAAACATCTACAAATGAGAGAAAGATATATTTAGGAACGAAACATTGAATTAAAAAACACATTGCTTTTATAGCAGTAAGTATGAGCATACCTGGGGTTTGGGGTTTACTCTTTGGGGGATTTTTTTCCCCATAATTTCCTTTGACTGAATCAACCAGGCAAAAATGAGCAGTTTAATAAAAGTTTCAGCTTCTGAGATTTTCTGCAGTGGCCCATAAGAAAGGTTACACTGATCTTTGATGCGAGGAGTTAACACAAAAACTGACTTTTGAAAATCCCCTTAGAAATATAAAATGGTTGATAAAGCCTTGTGATTGCGGAAGACCTCCACTGAGTGTTCATGAGTTGTATCCCAAATTCTCGATGAAGAGGGGTCCATTTTCCTGTTCCACCTCTTGGAGGCAGAAATCCTGAACCTCCTGATGCCCCCCAAAACCCCCCAGGAGCTGCTGGTCATTGTGGAGTGTTGGGAGCAAGGAAACTCCTGGCAGGAAATGAAGACACCTGAATTTCTGATGAAAGGGAACATTACAACTCTCATGTTTTCATTGGAATCGAGGTGTTCTGAAGAGATCCTGAAACCTGAGAAATCTCCAGTCGTGGGCGGCAGGTTTAGCGGCCTTAGGAACAGGCAGTGGGGTTACAAAGGAAAGTGCAAACTGCTTCAGAAAGTCATTTGAAAATTTAAAATAAAACCAAAAAATCCAAAAAAAAAAAAAAACACCAAACCAAACCAAACCAAAAAAAAAACCACAAAAAAAAAGAAACAAAACAAAATCAAAGGAAAAAAAAAAAAAACAACAAAACCAACCCAAACCTGTCCCTTTTCCAGGAGGTTCGAAAAGCCACTTTTGTCTGCAAGAAAATATCTGCCAAGTGACATTGATCGCGTGGATGCCGAGCTGCCCGATGCAGCTAAGCCCTGGGAATTTGAACAGTTAACAGCTGGACTAATTAGAGAGCCCAGTATTATTGGGATAACTGATAACCAGGGCTAAGCAAGGTTATTTTGCGAGTAATAGGTTTGACTTTGCAAAGAGCAGTGGATATTTGCAGAGCTAATGAAAACCGCGCTTCCCAAATTAAAGCGCGAGCAGGCAGGGAAAGAGCTGGAGAGCACCTAATTAAAAATGCACGCCAAGGCAGAGTCCAAGGGTAAACAAATGGCAGAAAGTAGGTTTGTTTTTTGCAGTAAATGCAGGAGGAGGGGTGAGGTGACTCGAGGTGCCCGGGGAGGCAGGGGTGGAGTCCCTCGCTCCAGCTCGGGGATGCTCTGGTGGAATTGCCATCCCTGGAAATGCTCAAACCACGAGCAGATGTGGCACTGCACAGCCTGGGGGAGTGGGAATGAGGGGATGTGGTGGAAAGTTAGGTTTGGTGGTCTTGGAGGTCTTTTCCAGCCTCGGTGGTGCCATGGTTGGGCAGTGTTGTCTCTGTTCTGAGAACACAACCATGGGCTCCGGGGCTGGCTGACCCCAAACACTGCCCTGGGTCATGATACAGCTCACAGAGCTGCTCCTTAAAGACTCTGCCTTCTCACATGCAAATGAGCTTTGATTTAAACTCATTAGCATTTCCCTTTCTAAGCCCTAAGTTGAGTTATTCTTAGACTCCTTTCTCTTAGAGGAATTATGACTTATTTATCTGGCAGAGGGACGACCATCTCCCACCTCATGGTCATAATCCAACATAACCTTCACGGTTCTCCTCAGCTTAGTTTGACAAGGAATACGTCACAGGCACAGCTGTGTGGCATCTGCCTTTCCCAGCCCAGAGTTTGGATGCTCTGCCCTTTGCTTTGGTGCTCTGGGAAAGATTCCTGAGGGTTTGACAGCTCCAGCTGCTCACACTTGGGGTTGGGGTGATGTTTCTGCTCTCCTTGTGTCAGAGCTTGAAGCAAAAGTCTCTTTTAATCTGCCTGAGGTTTTTCTATTACTATTATTATTAATAAGAATTGTTATTATTAATTATTATTGTCTTAGGTTATCCCTCCCCATCTCTCCAACAGGATATTTACTGGGAATCATTTATGAGGAGGATATATAGGATGAGTCATGATATAAATCCTCAATATGACATAAATTGATTGGAAAACTAATCCAGCAACTGCGTGGGATAAAGGTTTGCTGAGCTCTTGCTGGTATTTCTGGTTTAGTTATGGAAACAACTTTGGCGTGATGGTAGGGATTGGGAATTTGCAAAAGCAAAGCTGTTCACTTTGGATACGGAAAAAATACAGGCATTATATCCAATAATGAATGGCTGAGAGAGGTTCTCACCACCTCAGGTTGTGTAAGTGAGGCATCATTGAACATTATCCACTTGAACCCCAGTGGATAAAAAGGAGCTGCTTTCATGTAGAGCCTGATTAGTTAGAGAAATTAACTGATGCAAAAAATGGAGATGGGTTCTAAAAGCTGGTCATTGCTAGGGAGAGCAGAAGCAGCCAGGCTCTAATGATACCATTTTATCTCTTTGTGCTTTAGCAGAAAGACATGCACATATTTAGAGCATATTTAGCTCAAAATTTTAAAAGAGATAGGAAGCCTCTCGCATCTGGGTTTAGAGGCACCTCGTTAATGATTGTGAATGAAGATGGAGTGCCTAACAGCCCAAACTGGCATGTTCCAGACATTTACTTCTTTCCACGGCATCCAGTGCCAGCTCCTTGTCAAAGAGCAAGTGTGGAACTAAAAGCCTATGGATGTGAAGGAAATTAATTCCTGTATCCACACAGGGAGAAAGCTGGCGATGTCCCCGTAGCAAACTCACAGCCCATAGCACAGGACATTTGTCAGGTGTGGAAAACACCAGCAGAAACTGCCTCTTAATATCCTGACGTTGCTGCAGCAGTCCCTGGCTGTAAAAAGTTTCCACATTTCAAGAAAAACTCGGATTTGTTCTGCTCGAACCACGGGGGGCAATTAATCTTTTTAAGGCATCCATCCCAGCTCGCAGGGGAAGTTGAGCTGAAGGTCAAGGGCTGTCCAGAGAGGGGCTTGGAGCTCTGAGTGCCACCTTCCCATCCTCATCCTCCCAGAGCTGGACCAGCTCCCATCCTGCTCCTCACCTGAGCACGTCACTTTTTACCAAGCTTGGACTGAAACCCTTGATGCTGCTGCACTGAAATGGCTGTAAAATCATTAAGCTCCTCTTGTTTTCCTTAACCTAAAGTAATTTAAATCACAAAGCTCCTGGAGAGTGTTAGTGGGACTGGAATTCCCAGATGTGGTCGTGATTTAATGCGAAATGAAGTCTTATCATATTAAGCATAATTTTTATCGTATCAGTGACTTACTTAACAGATTAGTAAATGTTGTTTTTCTAAAATCACAAGACAGCTCCTGAGATGTAATTGGATTATGGCAGTTCATTTTCTCCATCAGCTTTGCAACACTGCAAAAAAGCAAGGATTTGCCATTAGAGTGTGGAAATCACTCAAATTTCTCTTGTAATTAGACTTAGCCTGCCTTTGCTGCTGGCACATAAATATCAGGTTGTGACTTTGTACAGAAATCCCTGTTCCTTTTTAGATATACACAGAATAAAACCCATTTGAACTAAGGAAATCTAGAAAGGGATGAACTTTTAAATTCTGTAACAGAAGAGTTCACAGTTCATTAAATTTTTTCAGCAACATTTAAAAGGGTTTCAGTGATTGTCTTTATAGAGAGTGGAGCTAGAAATGTTAAGATCTTTGGGATTGTTACTTCTTCAATAATTTTTTTTTTTTTTTGGTCACTAAACTCAGTTAAATCTCACCAAGTTTTGGCATTTGGAGACTTCAAACCAATTTCTGCTGCTTTTCCTTTTCAAAGGCGCTGGGCCATGAATTTGTTGGCCACTGGAAAGGTGATTGTGGTTCACAGAGTGAAAATAAGGGCTGGAGATTACGTACACACTCAAGGTCAAGTCAGAAATAGTATAAATCCACCTCTATGGAGCTGCTTTAAAGTTACATTAAAGTTGCAGCTGCTCCTCGTAGTGAAAATGCTTTTTCCATACCCTGATCTGAAGTTTTTAGGGTCACCCTTGCAAGGAGCTTTGCTGGTACTTAAAGACTGATCCAGTCCCATAAAATCAGGATGAAGATGGTTTCCCTCTCTCCCCACTCCAGCACAGCTCATAAAATTCACCCTTTATTGACCAAGTCGATGTTATGTGTCAAATCTGAGCGCCTGGAATATGTGGGGTTTATTACTGCTCTGCTGGCAGCTGTAGGAACATTATACCTGCAAAATCTCCTGGATGGAATTACAGCCTACCCAGCAATATCGAGTGCTGTGAATTCATGTGCATGGAAATCTCTGAGAGCTCCACTTGTGCAGCACAAAATTTAGACATCTGAGCCACATTTTCATTTTCATATCATTTACTCTCGCCTACTAATAGCAATATTTGGAATAATTAGTTACAATTCAGCCTGAAGGTCTCAATTTCCATTTAACTGGCAAACTTTTACAAGCAGCACACATTAGCAGCTTGAAATGTCACAGCAAAGTTTAATCAGGCAAGACAATGCAAGGAAATGCTTAAAAAATATTTCTAATTGGCAATGCAATTATTTAATTTATTGTCTAAACTGTGGTGCCAGGTACTTTGTCTAAGGTTTTCAATTGAGGCTTTCCAAAATGAAAAGAGCAAATCCAAGAAAACTGTAAATCCGAGGCCAGGTTGGATGGGGTTTGAAGCAAGGTGGGATGGTGGAAGGGTGGAATAAGAGAGGGTGGAATGAGAGAGGATTTAAGGTCCCTTAAAATCCAAACCATTCTGGGATTCTCTGGTCAGCAAGACCTCAAGGCAACTCCTTTATTATGGAGCAATCCCTTAAGGCAGAGCTAACCCCACTGGTACAGTGCAGACAGTGAGGTGTGAAGGGATGAAAATGAGGGTGTTGCATATTTTGGGACAGAGCTCAAACCCAGAGGTCCTCCTTTGGCTAAGCAGGTGCTTTTTGGAGCACCTCCAAGTGCAGAACACATCCCACTCCTTTGCCTGACAATTCCCACATCAGCCAGACCACAGATCACCTTCCTAAAGGCCCCAGCCTTGGAGTAAAAGCTTCCCAAACTCATTTCTCTCCAAATCTGTTCCAGGGTAGATGCCAGGCAGTGCTCACTCCCTGCAGTGGGACCATTCCCTGCCTCGCTGGGCAGCCCAACCCCGTCTGCACCTCGGGAATTCTCCGTGCATTTAGGTAGCCATCTGGATACAGAGATAAATGAGGAAGCTGGGAATTCTCATAGGTCCTCAGATGAGCTGTGTCTGCATGTTTTTTAAAGGCACCTCCCCCGGGACCTGCAGCTGCTGTGCACATCCCTCCCCCTGCACTCGTGCAGGGAGCCAGGCCTCGCACTGAGGAGAATAATTAAGTGAAATAATCTTTCTTTACTGTGTCTTTCAATTCCCCACTCCCTGCTCTGGCTTTACTCATCCCCAGAGAGCTGCTTTTTACTGCTAACACTACTTTGGCCAGAAGGCTCCATAAATCACCTGCTGAAGACCTGAGGCATCACCTGTAGCTCTTCCCCAGTCGTACCCTGTGCAACAGTTCCTTAACACATCACTCCACACCAATGGCACAAATTAGAGAGCAGAATTCAAACAATTAAAGCAGTTTATAGTCTCATCTTGTTGCCAGGGGTATTCTTTGCACCCTGACTCCTGGCCCGGCTGTGTTCCTTGTTTCAATGTCCCATGTCCCAAAAGGATGAAATGAAGCTTCTTTCTGCTGTTTCAAAGCTTGTTTATTTCTTGTTCTTATCAAAGTTTGGGAGGCACAGACTGTGCTGTGACCTCCAGGAACACGAGGGCAGAATGGCAATGGCTACCCAAAGCAGGTAGCTTTTATATCTATTATCAACCAGTTAGAAAACTTTACCTATCTTATTTTGTTCCCAAAACCAGTGAATATCAACCTCATTGACATGTCTCCTCTACACTAAATTCTACCTACCAATTAATAAATCACAGAAACTCATGTCAGAGAGAAAGGGAAGAGAAGGAGAAGGAGAAGAAGAAGAAGAAGAAGAAGAAGAAGAAGAAGAAGAAGAAGAAGAAGAAGAAGAAGAAGAAGAAGAAGGAGAAGGGGAAGAAGAAGAAGAAGAAGAAGAAGAAAAAGAAGAAGAAGAAGAAGAAGAAGAAGAAGAAGAAGCTGACACCCTAGAATCTCCATGTTGTCTCTTTATAATATATATATAAAAATCTAAAACCTGCAACTCCACACTCTGTGCTGCACTAAACAATCATCTCCTCATTTCTTTGGTGCTCTCAGCTCACCCAGAATTGGGGGTAAATGTTCCCACAAGGTTAGTTTGCAGGCCAAGCCTTTTTTGAGGACCTCTGAGGGTGAAACAAACACCCAGAGGAGCAGGAAAAGTTCCCAAGCTTTTCCTGGACTCCAACACTTGTGGCCTGTTTGAAAGCCAAGGTTAAAAATCAACTGGGGTTCAAGCAGGAGAGAAATATCTTATTTCTGGTGCTGCCACTCCCAAGGAATATGAAGAATATAAGAACAGCCCCAGCTGGCCAGGCTAAGGATATATTTAACAAGGTTCTGCTCTGTGGCAGTGATGATTATGGAAGGATTTAATAACCTGACAGGTAAAGAATAATCCTTCCTCCTCTTGGAAATCATCCCTGGCAAACCTTGTCCATTCGGAGATGTCACAAGGGAAGCATCCAGAGCCTGACCCAGGAGAGTGGAGCTGATCCATGCTGCTCCCTCCTCTTCCTCTCTTCTCCCTGCGCTCACTTCTGTGGCTCTGCCTGGAGAAAGGTGATAACAACACTTCCTGTGTTCCATGTGGGGTTTTTTCACTTCCAGATTCTACTCTCAGGATACAGAAGGTGCAGGTGAACAGAGAGCACCTCACTCAAATACTGGAGCATCACGGCAGGATGCTGCTCTTGTAACAACACAGTAAAATAATACCAATAATAATAAAAATAATAAATTTTTTAATAAGAATAACTCTTTAAAAATAAAAAAAATAATCAGTACAGTTTTGAAAAACCTGATTTTCTTCCCTTTTCATCACTGTTCCCTTTCCCTGCTCCCTCATTCCTCTCCTCCCTGCCAGCCCTGCAGAATATGAAATGGATTTCTCCCCCCCAGCTGAGAGCCTCTGCCAGTGGATATTGCTGCTGTGGAGTGCTCTTATTTCAAGGTGCTGGCAGGGATTGTAAGACAGAGTTGAGCAAGTGAGTGAATTCCAAACTCACAAAATTACATGCCTACAGCACATCATATGGTTAATAAAATGGAAAAATCGAAGCTGTGGTCCCACAAGTTCTCTCTTTTAAAGCTCAGACACCTTTAGTTTATGAATTAGTAAGCCTTTTTCATTTCACAGTCCAGAGGGAATCGCTGTTTTCTGCCCTGCTCCTCCCGGTCCTGCTGTGCTGTGCTCTCTTATAACTTTTATTTTAACCTCCTACTACTTTTAATTGCATTTGAGCAAGAATTCTGCCTGGGAAAATGCTCTCTTCCTCCCTGCCCGGCAGCAGTCGGCTTTGGAATAGTCAGAAAAATCATTAAAAATCGGAATTATTTTCAGTTCACCCATTGATCATTTATAATGTTTCAACCTTACTCTGTGTAAACAGGGTGGAGGCAAATGCAGTGCTTCTCCATGGAGAAATTCAGGAGGAATTTCTTCATGGAAAGGGAGCTCAGGAATTGGCAGGAGCTGCCCAGGGAGGTTTGCAGTGCCCATCCCTGGAAATGTCCCAGGAATTCCTGGAGGTGGCACTCAGGGCTCTGGGCTGGGGACAGGTGGGAATCAGCTTGGACTTGATGGTCTTGGAGATCTTCTCCACCCTCAATGATCCTGTCATTCCCAAATGTCCCAAAAGGAATATTTAGACACAGCCACACCTGGGGTTACTCTGCATGCACTTAATGCATTTGGGATGGTATTAAATCAAAAGCTGCTTGCACACACATTTTGTGGGACAGTAAATGTTTTCCTGGGCAGAGCAGCACCAATTCTGCCCCATCCCTCACTCCCATTCCCCAGCAAATGCCTGGATAAGGAATATCTCCAATCATTCTGATAAGAGGCTCCATCAGTGCTTTCAAAATGACTAATGGCATTTAACTCCCAGGTTCTATTTATAAATGGACTCCACTTAACCCCTTGGATAGTTGACTTTAATAAGCGCTTGTGGAAGGCTTGTGGAGCACGAACACGTTGCTGAGGCTGGGATAAAATGGTTCTCCAAGGAATACTTGCAACAACGAGTGGTTTGGCTAATGACAGCAAACACACTTTCGTGAAGGCTTTATTTACACAGCCTTCTGATTTATCCTGGAGCTGGGAAAAGAATTCTTCCCAAACAGGGAAATCCGGGGGAAAGGGTATTGAACCTGTCTTCTTTTGGGCTGTTGCAGCAGTGCACCCCCTAAAAGAGGAGGTTTCTGTTATATCTAAGCCTCCAAATATGGGCACATAGCCAGAATTTTCCATCTTCCACAGGTCGTGGGTGGCTTAACCCTCCCACCAAACCCCTTCCATCTGACCCATTGGACCCCTGACCTGTAGACAAACCCCTTCCATCTGATCACTGCTTCATGGAACCCCATCCTCCTAACCTGATAAATACCCCCATAACCTGATAAATACCCCCATATCCTGATAAATACCTCTATAATATGATAAATACCCCCATAACCTGATAAATGCTCCCATGACCTGATAAATATCCCCATAACCTGATAAATACCCCCATAAGATAATAAATGCCCCCATATCCTGATAAATGCCCCCATATCCTGGTAAATGCTCCCAAAGCCATGTGCTCTTTTGCTTCTCCCCTTGGGGTGAGTGCTGATACCAGAGCTCGCCCCAGGTGCCTTTTGTTTGTTATTTTTGCATTATTAAACCTTTTATTTTGGAAGAACGCCATCGTTGCCCATCTCTCCTCTTAAGCCAGAGCCTCAAGCTTGCTGGAGAAAGCACCTTGGAGGTAAATCTTAGCTCCTTTTTTCTGGGGCAACCTGAGGCCATTTCCTCTTCTACTGTCATTTATTACTTACGAGAAGAGGCTGACCCCACCTGGTTACACCTTCCTTTCAGGCAGTCACAGAGAGTGATGAGGTCTTCCCTAAGTCTCCTTTTCTCTAAGTTAAACACCCCCAGCTCCCTCAGCTGCCCCTCACAGGACTTGTGCTCCAGACCGCTCCCCAGCTCTGCTGCCCATCTCTGGACACACCACAGCCNTTGGAAGAACGCCATCGTTGCCCATCTCTCCTCTTAAGCCAGAGCCTCAAGCTTGCTGGAGAAAGCACCTTGGAGGTAAATCTTAGCTCCTTTTTTCTGGGGCAACCTGAGGCCATTTCCTCTTCTACTGTCATTTATTACTTACGAGAAGAGGCTGACCCCACCTGGTTACACCTTCCTTTCAGGCAGTCACAGAGAGTGATGAGGTCTTCCCTAAGTCTCCTTTTCTCTAAGTTAAACACCCCCAGCTCCCTCAGCTGCCCCTCACAGGACTTGTGCTCCAGACCCCTCCACAGCTCTGCTGCCCATCTCTGGACACAGCCCAGCCCCTCAATGTCTTCCTTGCAGTGAGGGGCTCAGTGCTTTGACTTACTGAATCTCATACAATTGGCCTTCATCCATGGATCCAACCTGTCCATGGATGTTGTCCTGATCCCTCTACAGAGTCTTCCTGCCCTCCAGCACATCACCACTCTTGCCCAACTTGGTATCAGCTGCAAACTGACTGAGGATGCACTTGGTCCTGTCATTCAGATCATCGATAAAGATTTTTAAACAGAACTGGTCCCAAAATGATCCCTGGTGAGCACCACTAGTGACCAGCCCACCAGCTGGATGTAACACCATTCCCTGTGGCAATTATGTGGGACCAGAGCAACAAAGAAGACTCCATTCTCAAAATCATCAGAAGGCTTAGATCTTTTATTCATGCAAAGGCAAAAGCAAAAGCAAAAGCAAAAGCAAAAGCAAAAGCAAAAGCAAAAGCAAAAGCAAAAGCAAAAGCAAAAGCAAAAGCAAAAGCAAAAGCAAAAGCAAAAGCAAAAGCAAAAGCAAAAGCAAAAGCAAAAGCAAAAGCAAAAGCAAAAGCAAAAGCAAAAGCAAAAGCAAAAGCAAAAGCAAAAGCAAAAGCAAAAGCAAAAGCAAAAGCAAAAGCAAAAGCAAAAGCAAAAGCAAAAGCAAAAGCAAAAGCAAAAGCAAAAGCAAAAGCAAAAGCAAAAGCAAAAGCAAAAGCAAAAGCAAAAGCAAAAGCAAAAGCAAAAGCAAAAGCAAAAGCAAAAGCAAAAGCAAAAGCAAAAGCAAAAGCAAAAGCAAAAGCAAAAGCAAAAGCAAAAGCAAAAGCAAAAGCAAAAGCAAAAGCAAAAGCAAAAGCAAAAGCAAAAGCAAAAGCAAAAGCAAAAGCAAAAGCAAAAGCAAAAGCAAAAGCAAAAGCAAAAGCAAAAGCAAAAGCAAAAGCAAAAGCAAAAGCAAAAGCAAAAGCAAAAGCAAAAGCAAAAGCAAAAGCAAAAGNCAATCATCTTTTTATTAATATCTATCTATATACCTATCTATAAATAAAACCTTCTAATCATCAATCCCTAAACTCTAAGCCATTTGTGAAAAAGGCCAGGCCCTAGCTAGGGCCAACAACAACATCGTCTTTCCACAGAGGCCTCAGTGAAGCTCAGGTAGATGACATCTGTGGGAAATGCAAAACGTGAGAATGCTTTTATTTTGAGTGAGAAAAGCAGGTTTCAGAAATAAAGCAAAGATTTTAGGTTCAGCTGCAGCTGCAGAATCAGAATGTAGAAGAAGATACAATAATCTAGACTGCAAGGACATTAGAACAAGGGTCAGTGTTCCTAGATTTGGCTCAGAGAAGTATTGAAGTTGCAGAAAATGTGCTTAGCAAGGACACTGAAGTTTCAAGCTCTATAAGGGAATAATGTGCATTGTTATTACAAGCATACAAGCAAGTATTGTTTGTAACAGGTATACGTGTGCTTTTAAGTGACTGATTAGAACAGCTATCTGTAAACTTTAGAAGCATGCTATTGGCTGAAAAACTTTTAAGAATGTTCTGTATCTAAGAAATCTTTGGGATGCCAGCCGACGTGAGCCATGTACATCTCTTGTGTACATGAGGCGGATGGCTGAATAAAATAAATAATTAAAAGCTCGTGGAGCATCTGCCTGCTCCCACATCCTGTTTGAATATTTCTCCGACAGACATCCACATCCTTTCACTCAACCTCTGGGCAGTCTGGGGGTCTTTGTTCCCAGGTAAAACCAGCAGGACAACTACGTAACAGGCTGGTACTGAACCTCATCACTGTCCAGAGGTGTTTGAGAAACAAACCACATCCAGAGCTCTTGGCTGAGAGCAAACGAGGCTTAATCTGCCTGCTCCGATCTCTGTGAGCTTGGCGCTGCTCGAGCAGGTAAAGGTGCTGGGCGTGCTCACCTCCCTCCCTGACATTTGCTGCTTATCTCTGACAATTAGCTTTGCTGGAATCACCTTGTTTGTTCTGTTATCGCCGAGGGGAGACAGCTCTGCACTCGCGGCTCTGCCTCTGCAATCTTGTTTTCTGTCTCCACAGCAGGGTGGGATTTATTAACCCTTCACTCCTGCAGCTCTTTTACCATCGGAAATTTCTGTTTTGAGGCTTTTTTTTTAATGGAAAGGCAGGGATTTATTTTTTTCTGGGATGTGATGGGTGATACCTTAGGGATCTGTAATTTATATAGGATTCATTTCTGTATGCCTTGTAAAGTTGATGAATCTCTTGAGAATCTTTACAGAGACTATATAGGTGGAAGATAGATAATGTCTGTTACTACTACAGACTGGGGTATCCAGAAAATTGAGATTATTAAAGGGGGACATAAGAAAAACCCTCCTAAAAATGTGAATAAAAATATAATATTTTGATTAAGTTAGTGATAACAATTTTCCTAACAAACTCTGGTCATTTTTCATTTTGATTATAGTTTTTCTCTCCCTTTCACACCTGCTTTTCATGATGAATTGTGGCTGTTGCTCTGCCTGCTCAAGCTCTGCTGGAGCCACACGCGTTTGGGATTCGCAGTGGTTCATTTTTAAAGGAGTTGTGTGAAAACGATCTTGATGTGTTTAGAGCCAAAATTAACCTTGAAAGAAAAGTCAAAACACCACAGTCTGCATAGCTCTGATCAGTTGTAAATCATAGGATCATGGAATGGGTGAGAGGGACCTCAAAGCTCACCCAGTGCCACCCCTGCCATGACAGGGACACCTCCCACTGTGCCAGGCTGCTCCCAGCCCCAATGTCCAGCCTGGCCTTGGGCACTGCCAGGGATCCAGGGACAGCCACAGCTGCTCTGGGCACCCTGTGCCAGGGCCTGCCCACCCTCCCAGGGAACAATTCCTTCCCAATATCCCATCCATCCCTGCCCTCTGACAGTAGAAGCCATTCCCTCTTTTTCTGTCACGCCAGTCCCTTCCCATCTTCCCTGCTGGCCCCTTCAAAGATACTGTTCTGAGTTTCCCTCATGAAAAGTGAATATCTCAATTCATTAACAAATTCAGTAGAATTATGACACTGAGCATCCCTGATCCCTCCTGGTTTCTGCACTGGTAAAATCTGGTCAGCTTTCTCTGGGATTATTCTTCCCCACACAGCCTGCATATTCCACATACAGTCAAAATTTAAGTTTTGTTACTCTTGTTTGGGTGAAAAGAGAATTTCTGAAGCAGTTCTTGAGAGAACAGATCAGGCTTTAGCTGTTGCTTATTAACACCTGCCTGTTAAAGTGTACATTACAGAGAGGAACACAGAGGCACCACAGAGCTCACTCTCAATATTTCCTCTCAGAAGGTTTTTTTCAGGGTGAATTATAAGGTTTGCTTACAGTTTTATGCTTTCAGCTCCATACAGCTGTCCCTGTAATAAATGCAGCCCTGGAGGACTTCTCTGAAGAGTAACTTCATCCCTTCACTCTTGACAAGAATACGATGAGTCCAGCACTGAGCTATGGTGATGTTGTGTGATTTTTTAGCCATGATATTGTTTAAAAATATGTGTTCATTTACATGGTAATCTTTATGGTCCTCATCCTGACAGCCTTTGCTTATAATTTTGTAAAACTTGGCTGAAGGAGAGATGAAAATTCACCTGATACACTCAATGTATCACAGGCGGCAGTGGTGGAAATCCTGCTCCTCCTTCCACCCTTCAGCTCCATAGATTTCATCCCCATGGACTCTAAATGAGAGTATTATTAATATTATTAGTGCAGAGGCTGCAGTATCTTTCTCTTAGCTAATTCAACCTCTCCCATGTAGGGGACTTCCTTAAGAGGAAGAAAACTCAGCAGAGGAGAGAGGATAACTCAGTATAGGTCAGGCTGGCAGGTTGATGGGATAGGAAACAGGCACCAGCATTTCCAGAGATGACTGACTCCTTTTGATGCCTTAAATGGCTGCCTAGAAACAGAAACCAGACAGGAATAAAGGAATCAAGGAGGGATTGATTGGAAAGGCCTTCAGAGGTCACACTCTGGGCTCCAGAGGCTCCTGCCTCAGTGCATCCCAACATGGACAATGACAGCTCCCGAGTTCTTCCCACTTTGATATCAGCATCAATTGCCCAAGCAGAAGCCAGGCAAGGATGGAATTTGCCCAAGCTTGCCCCCCTCTCGCCAAGATGAAGGTTTGCAGTTGTTGGGCCCAGGAGGGTCTGGGTGTCCTTGGAGAGCGAGCTGGAGAGGCTTTGTTATGTCAGTGTGAGCATGAGAGAACAGCACTGAACGAGCTCCAGGGAGCTGCAGAGTTACACTGGGCACTGCAGGGCTGGGAACAGAGAAAAGTTAAACCCTAAGGCATCACTTTCCTTTCACATGGAGAGAAGATCCTCTGAAATCAACAGAAATTTTTCTACCTGACACAATTTTTCTGCTGCCTGCCGTAAGCTTTGGATCAGCCCTGGTGTAAAAAGGAGAAATCCAAAGGTAAATTATGTGTGCAAACAAATTTGTTGTGAAGTGACGTGAGATGAGAGGAGCCCAGAGACGACACCTCTGATCTGAGCCTTCCCAGAGCTCTTCAAACACCAGCTCCTGCTTTTGCATGAAAGTTGCATCTCAGGGAAGCTTCTAAGACACACAGCAACAAAGTGATTGCCACGGCCCTGACATCACTTTGAAAACACTCAGCCTAATTCTCTCAAACTTTGACAATTAACTGAAATTTGGTTACTTGCAATCACAGGAGTGAAAGCAAGAAGGGGGAAAGTGTAACAAGGCAAAGCTGGTAAAAAATTGCAAATCCTCTGTTTTAGTTGTGTCAGAGCCTTTTGGTGGCACCTAGGGGTCAAATTCCCATGGAAACACAAAAATCCCAAACTGAATCCCAAGAAATGGTGATTCCCACTGGCTGAGGTAGTAAGGGACCATCCACAGCAGCTGGATCAAGCTGGATAAACCCCTCCCAACACCACGTGCTGAATTTCCATGCACTGATCTCTGCTCAGCCACTGCAAAGGGAGAAAAATGTGATTTCCATCAAGGAGAGCCTGGATGGATCAATCCCAGGAGCAGGGAGAGGGATGAGGCACTGCTGAGCACTCATTGCACACCTGGGGGTACAGAAGAGAGCTGAAGGTTTTGAAATGCACAGAAGAAATAAATGTCTAGGAAGTGAAAGAGTTTCAAATGACTTCTAAGGCTGAAGTTTTGCTCTCAGGGTCAAAAGGCCTCTGCACTTGCCTTGCAGAAGGATGGCAGAAATTTTAATTGCTGGCTAGAAAAAAGAGCCATCATGGGAAAATAATTCCTTGGCTCCTTTAGATAAATCAGGGCAAATTCTGGAGAGCTGTGTGTGAATACAGCCAGGGGGACTTAAATCAGAAATAAAAAGGAAGGTTAAGGCTCCAAAACAATCTCCAAGTGGGAGGAAATGGCGCTGTCACTCACTCTGGGGCAAACTGCGGCACACAGGACAGCAGAGTTTGGGGTTTGCCTCTCTGGGCTCAGCTTAGGAACATTCCCAGCTTAGGAGCAGCCTACAGACAGACCTGATGTGAAATCCTTAGGGACCACCTAATGGCAATGGAATATCAGGTTAAACACAGTGACCTGCTGGGCTGTGCCTCTGTGCCAGGGGAGCTGCAGCAGCCCAGTTCAGTCTCCTCATCAGGTTCTAACGAGAGAAACGGAATTTGCAAACTTTCTGGCTTTTTCCTAATAAATGGGACCATTAGCTGCTGAAATAAAACACAATGTGTGAAAAAGAAAACATTACTCCCTGAATAAAGCAAACACACTCTGATTAATTTACTTTATTTCTGAGCTGACAGCAGAGGTCAGCAAGGAAGACGACAGAAAATCCCATTTTCTCGGCTTGGTTTCAGGTTGTTTAGGGAGGTCACTGTGAGCAATCACCCACCTGGGCACTGAAACGTTACCTCAAATTACCTACAAGTCCTGACCACTTTTTATCCAGCTGGATTTTGTCACATCATGGAAACCATCGGCACTTTTTCACCTTTGGAAATCTTTTTCCTCATACACTGGATTGTATCTATTTCTTTTTCTTCTGTAAGCTTCCATTCTATCGTAATTATAATAAATTATTTTGTGAAGCTGTGGCTGCCCCTGGATCCCTGGCAGTGCCCAAGGCCAGGCTGGATGGGACTTGGAGCAGCCTGGCACAGTGGAAGTTGTCCCTGCCCATGGAAGAAGTTTGGAGCTGGATGAGATTTAAGGTCCCTTCCAACCCAAACCATTCACTCTATGAAGTGGGAAAAAAAGCCACAAAAATAAAATGCCATTTCTTTTAAACAGCTTCTCTAATCAATATTTTTCCTTTTCCCTTTACACTCATTATTACGTTTTTTGTTTAAATATTGTATCCTTCGAGGAACTCATCCCTACAACACTCTTACAACAACAGTTGAAGTGAAGCATTGGCTGGCCAAGCATTAAGTTTTCTCTCCAGCCTTAATCTCTCACCTCTTCCTTCAAAGCTTCTCCACATTCCATAAACCCTGAACACGAGAAATAACATTCAGACCACAACTACATTTTTCCAGAAAAATTTAACTTTAAATGTAATACAGGGATGGGATCTTGTCATCATGGTTTTAATAGAGGAAATGCATTAAGAACAAAAAGAAGAAAACAAAATCAAACAATCAAACAAAAAGAAAAACAGACACAAAAACAAACCCTCAAAATCAAAGAAAACCAAAACGAACAAAAAATCCCCAAAAACCCAAAAAAAAACAAAACAAAAAAAAAAACAAAAAAGAAAAAAAGAAAACCAAAACAAAAAAGGAAAAAAACCCAAGAAATATAGAAATTACCATGAATTTTATAATATCATTGTGTTTGCATAGAAAAATGTATGAAGAACAAAGATGTTGCTGGTTAGATTTTCTCCAGCGAAGAATTGCTGAATTTAGACATATTTAACCTGTCCCTTTTTTCTGAATTTTTTTTTTTGATAAGTCAATAAAAAAATACCAGGAAAAAATATTTATTTCATCATTATAAACTATGGAACTGGGTGGGTTATTTTTGTCACTTCTGCAGTGCAGCAGAGAGGTCTATTTGTAGAGAAGCAGGGCCCTTCTTTGATGTGCCTGCTTTTAAATAGCTTAATTGCAAGGCAGATGGTAAGAAACAACACCAAAAAAAAAAAGAAAAAAAAAAAAAAAACCCTGATGAAACAAAACCCTGCACAAAGGTGGAAAATTGCTTGAGGAATGCTCTGGTCTCACAGGGAGAAATCTTTCTATTTGTAGCTGGTAACTGCAAACTCCAAGGCTGTGATTAGGCTTTAATGCAGAAGAGGTAACACGACATAGCTGATGAAAACATGTCAGCACAGCGTGAGGGGGAGAACAAGGAGGAGACTTCTCCCTCAAAAGGAAAGTTTCAGATCTTCAAACGCACCTCGACTTCAGTAGCAACAGTTGGGGGGAAGAAAAGGCTTCAGTGTTTGTACAAAGCATCCAAAATGCTTTATCGGATTTCTTCAGGCTGGTTTGGCATCATGGGCTGCCGGAAATCTAAGATTCTTCATTGGGTTTGCTGTTTCAGGTGCAGAATGGGGGAATTTGGAACAGGAGCAAACACAACCTGAAGTCCAGGGGGACTGGAGCAGCTCCCCTCTGGGGACAGGCTGAGAAAATTGGGGACGTTCAGCCTGGGGAAGGGAAGGTTCTGTGGAGACCTCATGGAAACCTTCCTGAAGGTACCACAAGGAAGCTAAAGGGACCTTGCACCAGGAACTGGAGTGGCAGGACAAGGGGGAGTGGATTTGAGCTGAAAGAGGTTTGATATGTGCAAGAAATTCTCCTCTGTGAGGGTGGTGAGGGACTGGAATGGAATTCCTGGAGAATCTATGCCTGCACCATCCCTGGAAGTGTCCAAAGCCAGGTTGGACAGGGCTTGGAGCACCCTGGGGCAGTGGGAGGTGTCCCTGCCCACGGCAGGGGTGGCCCTGGATGGGCTTTGAGGTTCCTTCCACCCCAAACCTTTCCACGGTTCCATGATATTGGTGATGCTGTTGATGGATCCTTCAAGGTGGAGCATGGCCACAGAGGTGGAATATTTGGTGGCCTTATGGGGAACCCTGAAAGCTGCCAAAAAGGACCTCAACTCTGGCTGCATTCTCTGCTTTAATCACATTAATGACATCACAGATATGAGTACAGAGAGGCTTCAAGCCAAATAATTCAGTGGAGAAGACACCAAAACACGAGGAAAGCAGCGTCACCCATTCCATATCCACCACCAGTCTCTCTTTAACATTCCAAAGCTAGGACTGGAATTCCAGCTGAAATAACAGCTCCCCCACAGGCAATAGAAATATTTAGAGGGGGAAAAATTATAAATTATGCTCCATTGCAGTCAAGAACCACAACCTTGATAGACCCCAAGGGATTTCACATCAGCCCAGGCAGGGCATTAGGAGCGAATTACCCATGAATTGAATTGGTAACTACTGGGGAAAAAAAAGGTATTTAGAGCACAGATCATAATAAGAATGCCAAGAAAAGCTGTGGAGTTTTCCTGTTTCTGTGGAAGGATTGTAAGAACAAAAATGAAAAAAATCTGGCCTGAAAGTGAAGATTCAAATGCAGGCTCACAAATCTTTCTGGTGACTTCGAAGTTTTTACAATTTCTAAACTGTGGATGTGGTGAGGTCAGATATCCTGTTTCTGAGGAGTCACAATAATCATTTTAAGGACTTTTTTCTACCACTGCTATTTCACAGACTCATAGGATGGTTTGCAATGGAAGGGACCTTAAAGGTCATCTCATTCCAGCTCCACACCATGGGCAGAAACACCTCCCACTCCACCACCAGACCATGGCTAAGCCTAAGTAAATGGCAAAAAAATAAAAATAAAAATAATGCACTTCTAACTCCAGATATGGACTCTGATTAAAATGTGGCTGTTTCAGGAAAGTCAAATAATTTTACATTTCTGAGGGAAGGAATAAAGGTAAAACCTGGATGGAGATGCAGAAGTGCCTCAAGATCTTCAAATAAATTTATTTAAAGCATTCTTGAGATTATTGCATGACAGATTTTGACCACTGGCAGTGGAATTAAGAGCTCTTTGCAAGGTTCTCCATCTAAATTTCACAACTGCCAGATCCTAATCTCAGGTCCGTGTCATGCCTTGTTTGTTCTGTGGAAAACACTACTGCGATGCTCCCTGCATATCCACTAGTCACACTTTCTTTTTTCCCTCCTTCTCCTGAGATTCTCCCAGATATATTGCCCGTCTGAGATTAAAATCTAGACCTAAATCTTCAAAGTAATTAGGTAGACAAAAATCAGGAATCTCCTCCTGCTCGGGGGAGCAGAAATCCCTGGACGGGGAAGGGAAAGGAGATTCTCCACCCTGGCAAAAGTCACCACACCCCACAGCAGTGATCGATATGAAACACTAGTTTTAGTGAATTTTAAGGATTTCTTTATAAAATCAAGGCTTTAGTTAAGGGGTTTGGTTAGAACTAATCAGGGTAGGTAGCTGTACAGATAGTCTGTACTGAAAATAATGATTAGTTAAGAGAAACTGGACTTAGGTAGCAATTTTAGATTTGGAAAATTGATTACTTGTCATCTATGTTTGCTTAGCTGTGCCTACAACTAGGAATAAGACAATTGACACATGAATCTAAAGAAATCATAAACAATTGAGAATTAGTGCACCTAGAAGTCCATTTAAGGGTCACAGATAAAAGGGATTGGAGTCATACCAAGAATCATTAATATCAAAGTTGAAAAGTTTAACGTGAGGAAGACACTTCTTACTTCATCACTTTGTGCCCACTCCCCAATAAAAAGACCCAAAACAAGGAACTCACTATGGAGGCTTAATGAGTATTCAAGTTAATTTCAATATGAAATGGGGATGGGAGGTGTTATTGTAATTGCATTATGGATATTCAACACTTTTGTAAATAAATAGACTCTGGAATGATCTGTAATTTTGCAGCACGCTTTGGAGGTAACTCCCGTGCTGCCTGACATCAAAATAAACATACAACTTTCTAACTTTAATGGTTGGAGAGTTTTTGTGCGGTGCGAGTTGGATATCAATATTAGATTGATACCCATATTTAATAAATCAGATACCTGGGCAAATATTCCTGCCTTCATCTGGCTCCTCTGTAAAGCTCCAGGAATTTGTTGCGGATTTTAATGGAAAGACAATTGGACAATATGGATTTTTCTTTCCCCTTGGGAAAAGGGTGCATTTAAAGAGCCAAAGGAAAACAAAGGAGGTGGGAGGGGAAACAGAAGCCTGGGTTTTGTTTTCTGCCTTTATTTGAAATAAAATGCTACTGGGGTTTTTTTGTGTCTTTGAATACCTTTTTGGTGTCTTTGAATACCTTTTCTTGGTGTCTTTGAATACCTTTTTTTGATAACTTTGAATACTTTTTTTGGTCTCTCTGAATACTTTTTTCTTTTCCACTTAGAAATGAGTAAACAGGGAGAAAGAAGCTGTTTTTGAGCTCTTCAAGAACTGGCTTTTTGGAATGTATCATGCCTGTTTATATTCTTATGACTGGGAATGACATAAAAATGAATTAATCTTTTTTTTTTTAACAAAGAAAGTGTTATAACAAATCAATCCTAAATCACTTTATACTGGCTTGTTCCCACGTGCTCTTAAACAAGTCATGGTGCCTGGGATCACTACACTGGTATTTACTATTTATTTTAAAAGGCAGGTAAAGAGATTTTTAAAACACTTTGTGCCATTATGATTCCACAACCATCAATAAGTGATCAGGGTTTTTTTTATTTCCCCACAAAGAGACAATTTCAATTTACATATGCACAATGAGAGACTTTGCCTATGGTGCCACCAGAGTTGGGATTTCGCTGGAAGCAGCCAATGAACTCCTCATTTTCCGAGGTGGGAGTTCAGTTGTGAGGGCAGAAATCAGCTTCTCTCAGGCCTAACTCATGCCTGAAATTGTCCAATTTAGGATTTGGACATTTTAAATCATAATTGCACAGGGGAAGTGATGGGTGAACTGTGGTGTGCATAAAGTCCTGCCTGTAACCCAACGCAAAGCAGGTTGGATCTTCAAACATTCCAATGTTTCTTGTTGCTGCTGCCACAAATGGAATCAGGAGCAGGAACACCTGGGAGGTTATGGATCAAAATCGCTGTAATTTGCAGATTTTACTGCATCACAGAAGAAGAAACTGAGGAAACTTTTTTTTCTTGGTGCAGTTACCAAAGATTACAGAAGACAAGAAGGTCAGAAGAGGATTAAAATAGAAGAATTTAAGAGCCTTATCATTAGCCACACTTCTTTTATGCTATTAACAGCAAATCCACTGAGGTTAACATTAAAAAATATTGTCTATGAGGTTTTGCTTGATTTCAAACAGAAATAATTAAATACTGATGTAGTTGTCTCAAGAAACAAATCCTTCTCAAGATCAAATATCCCCTTTAAGGTATAGAGGGGATTAAGTGTGATTGCAAAAATGTTAATGTAATTCTATTTAAAGCCATGAATTATGCAGGTAGAAAAAGACCTATAGCAGAAATAAAATAATGCTAAGAAAATAAACAAATATAGGTGGCATTTATAATTTCAAGTACAGAAGAATGCAGCCCCTGGTGTATCCCACAGCACTCAGCTGCGAGTGACAAAGTCGTATGACCCTGCAGCACTGAAAAGGGAAATTTAGATTTAAAATAAAAGAATTGAAATGGGTTTTCTCCTACCAGGGCTCTCCAAAGCATCACCGTGCACCATTTGCACTAACAAATGGTTATTCCACGAGGCCACAGACATTTTGATGTGCTGATAGGTTATTTGACATTACAGAGAGGGAAGTGATGCTTGGCTACAGTAAAAACTGGATTTACCTAAATCAACTTACAGGGATTTGTTTACTGGCAGCCTCCTTTAACTTTCACTCTCTGTTCTGGTCGATATTTTGGGGTATTTTAAACATCTCCAGGTCTTTAGGGGAAGAAATAATCAGTGGGCTCAGAGGAGACACATTAATTACACGTGACTGCAGCTCTGCCGAACCACCATGGAAAAACATTCCATGGAAATTCCATGGAAAAACCTTCATTGCCTGGTTACACTTTGCCATGGTTATTTTGGCAAAAAAATTGCCTCCTAAAGATCCAAGGCCTGAGTCTTTCACCTGGGAGGGGCAGGTTTTTCCTGTAAAATTGAGGCTCTGGAAGGTCAGGGTCACATAATGAAGATAAATAGCACTTACAAGGTGTTTTAATGTGCTCACAGATAAAGTCCATGGAATGCTCTCAGTAATTTCATTGGGATTCAAACCGGAGCTTGATTTCCTTTCCTAAAGTTTCTATTTCTTGCAGTTCTTTTTAAGGTTTCCAGAGGGGGAAAAAAGAATTGAAGATTGTAAACCAAGAAGAAAGAGTCTTAAATCCTCTGATTCTACTTTTGTTCTAATGGTGAGGGGATTTTATGGCTGAAATATCATTAGCTGCTATGACTGAGGTGTTTAGGACATGCTGTAAATTTCTCTTAACTGCTGCAGATCCTTAAATATAATCCACATCTAAACCTCACATCTAATCAGCCAACTAATCAACTTTTTAATCAACATTTCACAAGTAGTCTTGACCTCCCTAAGACCACAGCTTTATCAATGATCCCAAAAGGCACTGCTCCAAGACTGGAAAATCCTGAGCAGCACATGAGGCTCAGAGTTCGGATTTTTATTCAGTATTTTGACCCTGAAACCTCTGAATTCATCAGGCTTGTCAGTGACAAAAGTAAGATCAAGTCCTGAGCACCTGGGGACTCTGTGGCTGACTTGTTTCACTCTCATAGGAAGTCACCAGAGCTGGCAGCTCTGCAGCAGCGGGATGATCCCAAGGGATGATCCCAAGGGATGATCCCTGATCACCAAGGGGTTTTCCAGGGCTGACAGACACCCTCCAGCACCCCTGGCAGGAGAGAGGGCACTGCTGCCCCTCAATTTGGCCCCACATCTGGATTTCTGCACAGAGCCTGCAGCTGTGACTGAAGGGAGCTGCTCCAGAGTGGGATGTTTTACCCTGGGGATGATCCCTAAAGGGAGAACTGGAGAACTGGAGCCCAGGAAAGGGGAAAAGCCACCCCTGTGAGTCCTGTGGCAGCCATCCCACAGCTGGTTTGGGCTCCAGCCAGGTGAACTGCATGTCAAACAACAGCTTTTCACACCAGCATCAAAACACACATTTGGGGTTTTGGTTTTTTTCCCCCTATGGGATTTAGAGCTATAAAACCTATTCATGGCAAGCACTTGAGTGTGGTCCTGACTTGGCAGAGGATTTTTGAGAAATTTCAGAGAAAGACTGAAGAAATGCTAGTTCTTTTTAACTTGCGTTGAATGAAAGAGTTAAACCCATTTTTAAGAGAAGTCCTGTAAGGTCTCAAGCAAAAGTCCTTGAAAAAGAATGCAAATATGAGAAATGTTTATGGTAAGGTGCTTGCCTTGACCAATGAGAAATTTTCTCTTGTTCTTGTTGTGCATTCCATTCTGGTGCTGGGACACAGACACACAATTCCTGCAGTTGAACCTGCTGGAGGAAGAAGCTTGATCTCTCTCTCTCAATTTCTTTTTAATAATATCTATCTATTATCTATCTATAAACAAAGCCTTCTGATTTCTGATCCTCAATCCATGAACTCTGAGTCTTTGTGGAGCACAGGGCACTTGAGGAACGATGTGGCTCCATGTGGGAATGGTCTCTGTGTGCAGCTGCACAGACCTCACCCATCTCCCATCCCCACTGGGATATTTCCCAGGATTTAATCCTGCCTGGTGCTCATGGCTGACCTGGACATGGCTCTGACATTTAAACTGATTTATTCCTCAGAAACCAGTGGTGGGTAATGAATTAATTCCATTATGCAGCAATAAGCAGTCACACATTTCCTCCCTCCTGTCCCTTCATGTTCCAAGTTGGATTTAATAACCAATACCAGTATCACCAGCCCTAACTGCTCTCCAGCACACCATTACTGTCACTCAAACTGGGGTTTAACTTTGTCTCTATTCTCACCAACACAAAACAGCAGAAACACCATTTTTCCCCCCCTCGGCAGCACTGAGAATGATGGATTTAATTCCACTTTAAGTATTTAATTCTAATTTTCTACGAGTGCAAGAGGAAGTTTGAGTAGCCAAGAGATATTTCCTTTCCAGTTTGGTGAAAATCTGTGGGAAATCTCTTTAACACCCCAAGACAAGAGAGAACTGAGTAATCAATGTCAGCCAAAGGTTCCCCACCAGGACAGTCCCACTTTGTGGTGACAGCTATGACCAGGGGTGAGTTATCTTTTTCTGAAGGTGTCAACCATAGGTCTGAAATATAGACATTTATTTCGATGCTGAAATGTCACAATAAAAACTATTTTTACTGAGATAATTTCACTCTTACACCTCTTAATTTCACTCTAAGACATCAGAAAAGGCAAATAAAGGGTTTAAGGGTTTTTACCCGATGATAGCCTGAGTGATCATTTCCCCTGAGCTAATTACAGCCCTCTGGGATGTTCTTAATGAGGGATTTTGACATGGGGGATGTAAAGTGACCCCTCTTCTTCTACCTCTGTTTGGTATATCCATCCTTGGCCGTGTCCAAGGCCAGGTTGGGCCATGCTTGGAGCACTCTGGGATAGTGAAAGGTGTCCCTGCCCATGGCAGGAGTGATGCTGGTTGGACTTAAAGGTCCCTTCCAGCCCAACCCATTCCTGTCGTTTCAACAAGGGTGATACTAATAAATTAATAATTAGAAGAATACACAAATCCTAAGGATTGAGCACCAGCTGTTACCAGAGATGCACAGAGGATAAAATATGCTGTTTACCAGCTGAAATAACAATCAGCCTGATTTAGGTTATCAGCTCTCTCATAGCACAAGACAAAATTAAAATGAGCTACTGTGAAGTTAATTTGAGATGTTTGTTTTTTCAGTGCATTTTATGCACCAAGAGGAGAAAAATTGGTGGAACAATTTCCGTAAGCAAGTTGAAATAAGTGGTGTTCAGGAGATAACAGGGAGATCTCTGTGTGGAAAAAGATCCTGGTAAATCACTCCTGTCTTCTCTTGCAGAAGTAGGCTGAGGAGCTGGGAGATTTCATCCAGGATTAATGCACTGGGAGAAGTTAAATCAATGGGTTTGGGATTTAGGTGTGGGTATTGTCTCCTTGTGCCATTTCATAGAGTTTTGGAATGGTTTGTGTTGGGAGGGACTTTAAAGACCACCCAGTTCCAACCCTCCACCTGGGCAGGGACACTTTCCACTATCCCAGGGTGCTCCAAGCCCCATCCAGGGGCTCTTCAGCATTTCAGGTCGAAGTCACAAATTTTTTTTAATAGACCAGGTGCAGGGCTGACTTCCCCAGAATGTAAAATTTCCTGAAATCGGGCAGAAACTCAGGGATCAGCTTTTCAGAATAGCAGAGGCAGAGGTTGAAGGCAAATTGTTCAAGTACGTGGATCCCTTTGGATTTCAGTGCTCACTTTGGGAACAAAAAGGAAAGGCCTAGAATTTAGCTTGGGAATATAAAATATCCTTTAAAAGGACCAAATGTCCCTCAGTTCATAAAATCATCAAGGTCTGAAAAGGCCACCAAGATCATCAAGTCCAACCTCTCCTCACACATTTTGCCCAACAGTTGCAAGTGCAAGTTTATGGAAGAAGGACCAGAATTTCCAAGAGAATGTTTCACATAATTGTTTTATCCAGCACATTTCCGTACAGGGAAAAGCACCTCAGCAGAGCTTTTCTTTTATGCAGGAAACACAACCAAGCTCTGACCTTGCTGACATTTAGGGGGTTTGATCACTGGCACTAAATGCTTAACAAGCAGAGATTTGATTCTGTGGCACACAGCCTGCATAATTTGTTTTTTTAATAGTCTGATAAAATCCCTTGTACGGATGAAAGATGCACAAAGGTTTGGACAGTGGAGAGGACTTTCCCCAGAAAGATTTACACCATGTCTGTGTTATGGGAAGAGTGATGAGGTGTTAAACTGCTGGGAACTGTTTGAGTAAGAGCTAGGTAGAATGGGCTGAATACTCTCATTTTAAGGAGGGCATGAAAATCAGATTCTAAAATATTCACTCTAAAAATGTGTTCTAAGGTCGGGTAAAAGCACATTCTAAAAATACTCTTGGAGATAAGGTGTAGTGGGCATGGTGGAGTTCAGGCCAAGGTTGGACCCAGAGATCTCAGAGGTCTTTCCCAACCTTAACCCTTCTGTGATTCCATGAAAAATGTGGAAGTGCCTGACTCCAGTAAAGCTGTTCTTTGTCAGGTTTGTTGTCTATTGGTACCAGCCCTGTAAACATCTCCAGACTGAGATGCTTGGACGAGGACAAACATCCTTGGACAAGGACAAGGATGCAAGAAAAGGAGATCCAGAGCAAGCCTCCTGTAGGTTTCCCCCACATTTTGGGAAGATTCTGAGCAAATAAATGTAGAAAAGATGCGGCCCTATTTTGAGGGCCTGGTCTACAAATCACTCCGTGTTCATAGATTGATGGTCAGAAGGCTTTATTTATAGATAGATAAGTAGACACATATTAATAAAAAGATGATTGAGAGAGAGAGAGATCAGCAGCTTCTACCATCAAGTCCAGGAGCTGCGATCCTCATCCTGTCTCTCTGTGTCTGTGTCCAGCACCAGCATGGAATTCACAACAAGAACAGAGAGGAAACCTTTGATTGGTCAGGCAAACACCTTACCATAAACATTTCTCATATTTACATTCTTTTCTCCTGGGAACTCCGAGAGTTCCCTTTAGAAATGGACTTAACTATTTAAAATTGAAGACAAGTTAGAAAGAAATTGCTTTTTCCAGCTTGTCTCTGAAATTTCTCAAAAACCCAGTGCCAAGTCATGACCACAAATAAAACCTTTCCTGAGCTGAGCTTTGCCTCTCACTGAGCTGCCTCCTTTGCAAGGTTTATCCTCACAGGCTTTTATGCACCCCTGGAATATAGTGGGGTTTAAAACACAAAGCCATGCTGATCCTTGGGTACAGCCCCTCTTATTGCAGTTCTACAAGGCAGCAGCAATACAAAATCATCCTGTGGGACACAAAAACTGACCTGTATTAGTTAATTTTCATTAGTTTTCATTGAACTCCATTATAATCTTAAGCAATTGTCTGTTTTAAGAGAGTGGAGTTTTAATTAAGCTGATCTTTGAGGAGGAAGTTGATGGGATTGCATAAAGAGAGCTCTTTCTCAGCATAATGAAAGTTGGGATAACATTCCCAAATTCAATTATTTCTTCCCAACGTAGCATGAGAAATATTTGAGGAACGACTGAAACAATTCTTAGAGCAAATTATAGCCCTGTCAGAGAACAAGAAATCAGTGTGTCAAAACACGAGGATATTTCTGTACAAAGCATCCAGCAAGTGACTTCATACAGACGATCCCTGTCTGAATATTATATTCCTCATTAAATTTATCTACAGCTGGAAAGAAGAATATTTTCTCTTTACCATTGGAAATTAAAAAAAAAATAATAACCCAAATGAAAAACGTCCTTGAACATAATCCAAAGAAGGGTGCAGGAAAATGTTATGTTTTAATTCATCTAAGATCACCCAGTGCTGTAAAAACCCAGGTACAGCTTTACAGCTTTTGTGAGACCCAAATAACTACATTTTCTGCAGTATAACCAGATCTATAAAATCCCACTCACTCTTCTCGTGTGTACATTTTTAATAAGTGGATTTTATATACTGGTTACCTAGAAGAAGGGTGGATATTACAGCCACTGCCAGACCATGTGCACTGCACTGCTCTTGTTTTCAATTACACAAAATGGTGATGGAGGCAGAGATGCTCAAAGGTCATCCTGGTGAGCCCTGGGGACACTGGCTGGAGAAACAGAGCAGGTGAAACTCCATCCCCTGTGGATCTGATCCCACTGATGTTAGCACCAGGCTGGAAAAGAAGGAACCAGAGGAACAAGGAGGGAGCAACAGCACTTGAAGGGTTTTTTGTATCATTTTCTGAAACCAATATCCAGAATCCCAGAATGGTTTGGGTTGGGAGGGACCTCAAAGCCCACCCAGTGCCACCCCTGCCATGGCAGGGACACCTCCCACTGTGCCAGGCTGCTCCCAGCCCCAATGTCCAGCCTGGCCTTGGCCACTGCCAGGGATCCAGGGGCAGCCACAGCTGCTCTGGGCACCCTGTGCCAGGGCCTGCCCTCCCTCACAGCCAGGAATTCCTTCCCCATATCCCATCTAAACCTACTCTCTTTCAGTTTGAAGCCATTCCCCTTCGTCCTGTCCCTACAGTTCCTAATGAAACATCCATATTTTTTCTTTTCTTCTTTTATTTTTTTTTAAAGTTTATACCCCGCATTTTCTTGCAGGGCTGCAATGTGCTGAGCGGTGAGGCACAAGTCTATAAAGGATTCAAAAATCATAGAGAAAATTGAACACATTTGCTGGGTTTAATCCACTTTTTATCTGCCTCTGTGAGAACTGTGCCTATGATGCAGCACTTATAGATTTTAATTCCTAATACCTTACCATTAACTATAATACTTAGACATTACCCAGTCAAGTGTAGCTACATTATTGCCCCTATTTGCTTCATTTTTAACCTCCTCTGTGTCCCCAGAATCAACAATTCCCTCCTTCCCTGCTCTCCTGCTCCAGACAAAGGGCAAGGAAGCTTGGATGAATATCTCAGTGGTGCTGGATCCTTCCTTAATGCAATTCCTGCTCTTTCTCACGTCTTCAGCAAGTTTTAGACAGGAAATCCTGGAAATCAAAGCATCATTGCTGCCCTTCAGGTTCCCATTGCTAATTAAGAATATTTTCATTGATGAGGGTCTATAAAAATCAGAATAAGAAAATTCAGAGCCACCTAGAAATGCCTGTTACAGGTGTAAAACTTTACTGCAGAACCTTAATAAGAATCTACTCAAATTACCAATAAAATCTGCTTGACTTTCCTGCCCAACCACAGCCCTCACAGAAGAGGATTCAGGGAATTCCACCCCAATCACAGCAGATATATGAGCACTTTTCCCTCTTTCTCATGATTATTTGCACTAAATGGGTGGGTCAGAGCCCTGTGGTTTGAGAGGAGGAGATTGACAGGGCTTCACCTTAGAGAGGAGCTGAGATTGTTGCTCAGAGCAGATATTAAACCCTTATTATTTAAATATTCAAATAAAAATATAGGTGAAAAGGCTTCAGATAATTTACTATTTTCACTAGCTCTAATATTTGCACATTGAACTTTAATTTTCTTTCCCTTTAAGCATTAGTCACCTCCCCAACATATTAAAAATCAAGATAAAATAATGGATTTTCAGCCTGCTCAAAGGTAACTCATCTTACACAGCAACATTTTATTTTTCTCAAGGAATGTGGGAAGTTTGAGAGCTCCAAACTCAATTTGAGTTCAGTAGAAAAACCCTACAGCAGAGAGTTCACACTTTCTGCAGATGCTCTTATTTTTTGACACTTTTTTGCATTAATTAATTTTGATGTAGAGAGGGGAGCATTAATGCTCTGACACAGGGAGCACAACCCTCAGATTGGGCAGACAGGGCTGACAGCGCTGCAGAGGAAATAAATTGTAGTCCTTCTGTGCACTAGAACAGAAATTTTCCCAAAAAGCAGAAAATTTTAAGGCTGAATAGTGCCAGAAATGGATCCTCTCTCCCCGTTTCCCTCAGAAAACCAAACTCCAGATTGGCACAGAGCAGAAGATGGGCAAAGGCCAAAAATTTGTGATATAAGAAATGCCCCTTGGAATTGGAATTGGAAGTGGAGTCAGACTGAGGAAAATCTGAGGGAAAAATGGAGTAGGGTGTCCTAAGGCAGGGCAGGAATTGTTCATCCTCCACCTGTTTAATTAATTCAAGGATTAACCCTCAGTATTAGAAAAGAAATTTCTTACAAGCACTGCGATGATGTAATGTGTAAAATGCAAAATGAGGAAGAGTTGAGAACCATAAGTGAGTTTTATCAGACTCCACTGAACCTCACAAAGTGTCACCTACTGACATTTTGTTTCCCCAGAGCTCTGGGAAAATCCATGTGTTGATTAGAAAAATAAAATAATGATTTTGGAGTCACTGGGGACTTGCAGAAGCATGGACACACAAGGGAAAATAAATATATTGGGGGAAAAAAAATGGTGTTAGGGTTATAGAAGCTGCAGGAAATTCATGGGAATGATGGAGTGTCGAGGCCCAGCAGGCCCCACTGGCTTCTGGCCCAGTTATCTTCCTTTTTTCAATGTCCCATGTCAGGAAAAGATGAGGAGAGACTTCTTTCTGCTGCTTCAAGAATTGTTTATTATTTCTTATCTAAATTTCAGAAGCACAACCTCTGCTGCAGCTTCCAGAAGTGCAATGGCTGCAGCTCCTGTGTGTGAGCAGTTTATAATAATTAATCACCCAATTATTGACCACTATGTGTTCTATTTTGTCTTTAATACCAATAGCTACTAATTTTATTAATGTCTCTTCAACACTGAGTTCTTTCTGCCAATCAATAAATCACAGGAAATGAAGACGAAGAAGAAGGAAGAAGAAGGAA